>OY744608.1:68196821-68711821 GCA_963556255.1 Allolobophora icterica
CCGAAAAAACCCGGGTTTAACCGCGACTTGAAACCCGGGTTTGCATTCCCTAGTACTGATAATCAGGAATTGTGTCGACGTCAATACTGATAATCAGGAACTGTCAACCGTTCTTTCAAAAACCATTATAACCGGAACAAATTAATTAAAGCAGTCTATAAACCAGAATGAAAAACTATGGCTAATGGGACGGTTGACTTTGCAAAGAATGTGATCAGACGTTTTAAATTATAATAATTTACTCAGTCATAATAATTATGCGCTATCCCACGCTGATAAATTGGTGGAGTCCATTACAATTTCTTACCAGACTGATTTAGCTGTATGTGAGCAGGGGGTCTACACCTTTGATGCAGTGCATATTTTAACTATATAACTAGTGGGACAAGGGGATAGGGCTCAATTGTACACGAGCTTGAACAGCGGTTGACAAGCACACTCGTAAGTCATTTCAGCTGACTGTAAACACCCCCTGTGTTTCGTTTTGATTTGTGTCATTCCTGAAAATGCCTTTTCACACAGGTAAGTAGTGGAGAAGGGCAGCAGTTTGCCGACAGCTTTAGCACTTAACAAGGCGTATTCTTTCTCTATCATAATCCAACAGTTTTGTTAATTCATTTCTGCGAACTTACGTAGCAGTGTTCTGTCAGCTGCAATGTCAATCAGCTGTTCCTTTTCCGCAATCTGTAGTTGGTGATGAAATGGGTTTCTGGCCAAGTCTTTGTCAGAGACATTTAAACTTGGAAAATACATGTAATATTGTAACTTGTCTTCCAAATCTGATAAATGCTCAATAACAATGTCATATATACATAACACAACTGCACCTGGATCAACTTCAACTGCGCGATGAAACATAGAAATTGAATTTGAAAATACGATGATGCAAAGATGAGCAATAATGAAGCTTACTAACGATGATGTCATAGACATAGAGTAAAGAAGTAACTTAATTCATCGAATAGTTAATAGCAACACACAGTGGTCTATATGCAGACTCACATACAGGGGCGTCTATCCTCCCCGAAGTCATTGGAGCAACTTCCCCTCCCATCCCTCCTCTTCCCCCTTCCCCTTCCTTCCCCTATCCCCCAATAATGATGGCACACACATGTACACTGACAGATCCCCTCCCTATTTTTTGGATGGAGCATTTGCTCCAAGGTTTCTATGGTGTAGAGTGGGGCATATTTTAACGGATTTGGACTACTGGGACAAAGTTGGCCACGACAATGCATTTTAAAGCATTTGCTGCCAAATAGAGCCTGTTTTAGCCACTTTACCTGGGACAAAACACTGGGACAAATCTTAAAACTACTTGGACATTTGTCCCACTAGTTATACAGTTAAAATATGCACTGCTCGCAGGTGTAGACCCCCTGCTCACATACATGTACAGCTAAATCAGTCTGGTAAGAAATTATACTGGACTCCACCAGTTTATCAGCGTGGGATAGCGCATATTATGACTGAGTAAATTATTATAATTTAAAACTTCTGATTTCCGAGATTCGGCCACGGCCCACTTCTATCGCGCTCGCGGCACACTAGTGTGCCGCGGCACATAGGTTGGGAAGCACTGGTGTAAGGGAACAGTTGGCCATGTAAAGCAACTAAAGTCAGGTGAGGACGTATGGAGGCTCACGGTTGTAGATGAGTGCAGATAGAGATAGACGAGGCCCTATGAGAACAGAGGAGGACAGGATCAGGACACACGAGGAGAGTTGAGGCCATATGAAGGTAGTGACTGACAATTAAAGGCAGAGGAGGACAGCTGAGGATATTGGAAGACGCATGAGACTAGATATACACAGTAACATAGACGTTGGACATGTTGGATATATTTTCTGTACCATTGACTACAAGATGCATTATGTATAGGATAGATCAACTAACCTAGGAATCGGTTGAGCAGAGCTTTGCGTGACTCAGTCCAGTGCATCAGTTTCCACTGAAGAATGTCTTCCCAACAGTTTGCAGCAGATCCACTTAACGACGTTGAGACTGAACTACATATTCACATGCACAGGAGCGAACAAATTAGCAATTAATCCGTAACTTACTGACATCGTAAGAGGACAATATTGATCGATGAATTTTGTCAACTAGGCCTATAGTATACGATGCTTGGAGAATGACATCGATGGTGATTATGACACAGCATAACGGTAATGTCTGATAACTACCTCTCATATTCTCCTCTGTCTTCATCCTCCCCTCTACTCACTCCGTTTTCCCTTGTATTTGTAATTGTGTCGTATCCTCACAGCCCGAACCAGTGATATCACTGTTTTAGGTGTAGTTACTGTTTTAAGTGACATTACTGTTTTCTCTCCTTGTCTCTCTCTCACTCTTCGCTCCTACCGCCACTGATCGCTACTAACGGCACTTAGCGAACTAAAGAACCAGGTCTTAATAAATTATGTATAAAAATGGATAGGTACACATACCGAACTCCGCTACGGGAGCTGCAAACCAGCAGTATTCTGAGCCGGTCCTAAGCCCGGATAAATAATGGGAAGGTTTGCCAGATGGGTGTCGACACTCTGGCAGGAAAAAGACAAGACGATTGAAATATGATGTCAGGAATTCAAGAATGGCGTGGAGCAAGTCTCCACGAACTGAGCCACTCGGCACTGGACAGAAGGGAGTGGAGAGACATTGTCACGAAGGCTTAAGACACCTACGGGCGCTGAGCCCATGGTTATTGATTGATTGACATAATTATACTGATAGATAAATAGATAGATAGATAGATGATAGATAGATAGATAGATAGATAGATAGATAGATAGATAGATAGATAGATAGATAGATAGATAGATAGATAGATAGATAGATAGATAGATAGATAGATAGATAGATAGATAGGTAGATAGATAGGTAGATAGGTAGGTAGGTATATAGGTAGGTAGGTAGATAGGTAGGTAGGTAGGTAGGTAGGTAGGTAGGTAGGTAGGTAGGTAGGTAGGTAGGTAGGTAGGTAGGTAGGTAGGTAGGTAGCTTGATAGATAGATAGATAGATAGATAGATAGATAGATAGATAGATAGATAGATAGATAGATAGATAGATAGATAGATAGATAGATAGATAGATAGATAGATAGATAGATAGATAGATAGATAGATAGATAGATAGATAGATAGATAGATAGATAGATAAATAGGTAGACCACTGCCTTCTAGATACTGTCACTTAGACAGTATATAGAAGGCAGACAGCTAGTAGGTCGGTTTACAATGCTGAAGATAATAGAAAGAGAGGCTTGTATTTATCAAGATGATTCTGATGACGAAAGAGTAAAAACACTCATAACAATGGATGATGTCATACCTCAGAGCTCCTCCGTAAAGTGTGGCCAGAAAAAGTCCTGCAAATCCAGGAGCGTCTGCGAACATTTGCAAGACGAAGCGAGGCAGCAACTGAAATATAAATATTGTGCAACTATTCAACCAATGATCCACCAGAAATTCACACACTCTGGCTGTTGGTCAGAAATTCATCGTTTTTATTCTGGCACACTACTCTATAAACTTATACGCTTTGAGACACTTATCTTCTTTAGATTCTGGGCTCTGAAGGAGGTTCAAACAGTTGGCTTAAATAGCATAATAAGCGAATATGTGGCTCATACATCGATTCATTGGTTAGATGTTCAAGGTGCTTATGTTCAAATCATAGTCGTAGCTATATCTTGCTTTTGTAGATTTCAAAAATTTTCCGTGAGTTATATCTACTCAGAGGCGCTCATGATTATGACATAACATAAAGGTAATGTCTGATAACAACTTCACCCGGAGTTGCCTCCTCTTGAATTTAGGTCTGGCTACGTCACTGGTTCAAATACCAGTGTATAAATTATGTTTATTAAGTTCATACAACCAATTTATCATCAAACTCACCATGCTCTCATATGCAGAGGTTCGTTTAATTTAGTTTAATTTATCATATGAACATCAGCTTATTAACTTTAAGTATTAGACTGCTAATCGAGAGGTCGAGGGTTCAAATCCCCGTCAGAGCAGAAAGTTGGTTTGAGATTTCTGCTCCACTAGCCCTCTGCACCCCTGCACCCTAGCCAACTAAGCTACAATGAGTACACTGACTGTACACTGTCGGTGGGAAGATGATACGACGAGGGAGGAAAATGCCAAGGCTAAGAAAATGAAGTCGCTAATACTTCACACCCATGGCTCCCTCGGGGTTAGCTTAAGGGATTGCTCTTCTTCTTCTCATTATTATTATTAACACGCATAATTGGGTCCATAGAAGATTTTACACATAAATGAACCTGATTTGTGTTGTTGATTTCGCGATTGGCCAGTGAGTCGCAGCCGATAGAAGTGTAGTAGGAAACAACAGCCAATCCAATGATGCAAGTGATCAGATGCATAATTACGTAGGCAGGGACGTTCAAGAAAACGGTTCTAACATTACACAATGCATAATACTTCAAGTGATTTTAGAAAAATACGACGATGATAAAGCAGGCAGCAAAGGTGACGATGGTTGCTGCTATTAAGGTGATGTGCTTTTGGTAGTGGTGGTTTTGGTGTGCTATGTGCCGCCCCAGCCTGGTGGGGTTTCGCTGGGGAACAGGATCGGAATCTTCTGCAATCGCCTGATCCGTCTACGGTACTTGAACTGATGGTAATTACTACGGGGGTGACTAGATAAGCTGATGCATCTTCTTCTCCAAAGGGATGGTTTTAAAACTAAAAGAGATGATATCAAGGACGCTGTAATTAATCATGACAATAGTAATTATTGTCTCTTGTAAGCTTATCTGGATCTGTTTTAACTTACATAACTATGCTGTTGATTGTAAATCAAATACCGATCACGTACTCGATCCAATAAAATTTGATTTGATTTGATTGATTTGACTTACTTACTTACTCTCCATTCCATCTCTTCTTCCTTTCTTTCTCTCCTCTCACTACTCCCTCCCTCTACTAATCCTATATACGAACTCAGTATGCTTTATCCGCACTGTATGGCAGGGGCGTCTATCCCCCCTAAGTCATTGGAGCAACGTCCCTTTTCCCCCTCTTCTGCCCCCCTTCCCGTTCCTTCCCCCCTAAAATGGTGGCACACACACTGACAAATCTTTCCCCCCCTATTTCTTGGATGGAGCATTTGCTCCAAGGTTTCTATGGTGTAGACGCCCCTGCTGTATGGTCACTCGCCGGTAGCAAAGTAAACGTTAGCATTTTGTTTCACAACAGACTGTAAATATGTCGACGACACTGAAACCATGATAAAGTCAAACAACAGTCACTAGTGAATCATTGTCATAAAAGGAAATGTAGAAACTTTCCACAGGACACAGGGCCAAAAGGCGACGGTGACTGTCACCACCACTTTTAAAATTGGTAAGGACTGCCATCACCTTTATTAAAGGTGGTAGGGACTGGACACCCTAACCGTCACATCACCAAGTTACGCCTATAGGCGTGTGGTGATATACTATGACGATGATTGAATAAAGATGATGATAACTTGCATGCTTACACGTGTAGCCATACTTTTAATTTAGCCTATATTACTTCAATGTCAAGTGTTCATTCACTTATGACAGTTATTTGCAATACAATAAAATGACTAGTCGTTAATTTATAAAACGTCTTTAACATCCTCGCAAGGTTAAATGCAGTGCTTTTTTTCTAGAAAAAAAGGTTCCGGAACGGAACAATAGGTTCCGGAACGCAACAATTATGGGCGGCCTAAAATCACGAGAAAAACGGGATTGTGTGTTGGTAGGGGTCTGAATAAACACTGAAAACAGTTCAAAAACACTGAAATTAAATTAAAATAACAAAATTATTGTTTTTATTATTAAAATTTAAAAAAAAATTTAGTAGCTGAAAAAAGGTGCCGGAACGCCGTTCCGGCTCGTTCCGGCTCGTTCCGGCTGAAAAAAGCCCTGGTTTAATGACTATATTAATCGTATTCCTAATATCGAGATATACAGGTCCTATATGGTCCAAACAGGCCAAGTCGCAGAACCAGCTTATTCACAGGCACTTTGTCAAAACAACATCGTCTAGCAGATGAGTTCGGATTCTGTAAACAATGCATAGGCCGACATTTCGGAAGAATACGTATATGAACGTGAAAAAAATTATTTGAAAAATAAGTGTTCTTGATTTACAGTTTGGCTTGTGATTGAGTCTTTGTGGCCGAATATCGTTGTACACTGGACTGTGACATTCCGTAGTAGGCGAACCAAGTAAATGAAACACCGAATAGAAATCCCCAGAAGGTGTGTCGAACTGTCGGATCAGGACTCCACCTAAAAGGACAAACATGATGAATTGTGCTTATCAGGTATAACATATAGAGCACTGAATTCTTAACATAAGCATGTTGACAGAATTTCGTGGGACAGTCTTTCACGCGAAAGAGTATGGTGACACTTATCATTTTTACTCATCTTATTTTTTTATACTTTTGACCTTAAATTTAAGGCTGTCAGAGTTGTCTGAAGAAGGTTGTTTCGTTTGTAGCTTCGGTTTTGAGAAGTCCTAATACTGAACGAGTGTCTGACATTTCTTAGATATATAAAACCACTCTCTCAGACGCTCTTTCTGCACTTTTCCATAAATTATCTTTTATTTAAAATTTCAAACTTGAACAGCAATACATGAATGTTGCATTATCTTTTACCGAGTTGAATCACATTTCATTACATTAAATCAATTTACATTAGAAACGATTCTATGTAACGTACTCAGTCCAATTCAGTCGCCCCGATTGTGCACACAATCTGAAGACGTTACCAAATCCTCCAACCACGACGAGACCCTGTCGGCATCAAAAGACATAGTACATGTACATGGTTCTTTTAATTCATAACTTTCAGCGTTTACACAGGCAAAGAGGAAGATAAGCTTCCTAGAGAAAGATAATGTGGCGAAATTCGCCAGGTTTCAATTATGACGTCATGATGGTAAGCTTAATAGATTGGGTCGTTGAGTGCATTAGACACCCGTGCCTCACCAGGGCACCCATGCCTCACCAGGGCACCCGTGCCTCACCAGGGCACCCATGCCTCACCAGGGCACCCATGCCTCACCAGGGCACCCGTGCCTCACTAGGGCACCCTTAGAAAGGTATATAAGGCACCCAGCTTTTCATGTAAGAGTTCTTTGGTTTTTATTTGTCTAGAGGAGGCGTACGTGTGTAGAAGCAAGTTATCTCGGTTTTCGTTGTCTGGAGAAGACGTACGCGTGTGTAGAGAATAGTTTTCTCTTGGTTTTCATCGGTCTTAAGGATATAATAAGATCGTCGGTTTCTCATTGGATTAATACGAGAAGTCATCTAGTATAACAAAAGTGTTCTGTTATTTCGATTCAATATCGTGGATTACTTGGATTACACTGTGAATTCTATTACGAGAAAGTGCCTCGTGGTTCTTTTGCCAAAGGGTATGTACACGGAGTTTCTGTGGATGATTTGTCATAAGAAATCGTTAATTGGCCTTCGTCTGTGTTCATTGGTAGTTGATCAGTGGCCGTAAGTCCCCCGTTGACAGCGAGGGCCGAACCCCGGACATAGATAAATAAACTTAGTGCGTTCAGACCATCACCTCAAGGGAGAGATAGAGATACGGCGGACGGTCCATCCTGGTGAACGAGATAACGCGAGTGAACCGCCACACTGCCAACCTAAGTAAGGTGATAGGGGAGAACACCTACGACGCACTAAGGCGGTGAAAGGTTCGTTTCCGCCACATTGGTACCAGAATCGGAGTGGTGATTTTACCGAGTGAATTTGTGGGACATTGATCAACTACAAAGCAACGACGAAAGCTGATCATCAATGGAAGACGAGGAGATAATCATAAGACGAAGACCGCGGGACATAGAGGATCCGTCCCCGGGTACTTCGACTCCCACGAGAAGACGGCCAACGACGGAGGCGTCGCCAGAACATAGTCTGTTGGAGGTAATTGACGATGGTGACCTGAGACCAGATGAACCGAATGGAAGAGAGAGATCAGAAAGAGAAATGTCGCCACAGAAATTGCTAGAAGGCATCGGAGGCCTACTGAAGACGAGACCAATGCAGATGAAACCAGGGAAGTTTGACGGGACAGGATCGTTGGAGTCTTTCCTGGCGCAATTCGAGGTATGTGCAAGACATAACCGATGGACTGCTTCGGATAAAATCGACTTCCTTCGGTGTGCATTGGAGAAAACTGCGACTCAGTTGTTATGGGACTTCGGCGCTCGACAGGATGTAACGTATGAAGAACTGGTCGGACGTCTGCGACAACGGTATGGCACGGAAGGCCAGGCCGAGATGTTCCGTGCGCAGCTCTACTATCGACGCCAGAGAAACGGTGAAAGCCTTAGCGATCTTCTTCATGACATTCGGCGGCTGGTGGTACTTGCATACCCGGTACCATCCAATGAGACCACGCAAATCATTGCCAGGGACTCTTTCTTGGAAGCCATGCGGGACCGTGAACTTTCACTCAAGGTACGTGAGCGAGAACCAAAAGGTTTGGACGAGGCCTACCGGACGGCGCTTCGTCTCGAGGCCTACCAGCGAACGACGGATACGGACGATCGGAGGAGACAGCCGGACAGAGTGAGAGGAACGCAAGAGACCGACCTCGACGCTCAGATCCAGTCACGGATAGACCGCTTTCTCGCTGAGCAACGAGTGGAGCAACGAAGATGGCAACGAGAGCTGGAGAGTAACATTGACCGACAACTTCGAGAACTGCGGAGCCAAGCTGCGACTACTGGCGCCACCGGGCGAGATGCTCGCCCATCGGAAGGTAACCAAGGATTTTCACGGCGGACGGCGGCATGCTTCAACTGTGGCCGACCCGGTCACTTCGCTCGCAACTGCCGGCAAGGCCGCCGGCCCTTCAATCGTCAGCCAGCAACGGCAACGGTCGGAACGGAACCGACTGATGTCACGGAAGAAGTCGTCACTAACCACACTGCGCGGCCGAGACTTCCGAATCGTGCAAGCAACAATGCCATCTACATACGAGGTATAGTCAACGGACGACTGCAGACCTGCCTGATCGACACTGGATCAGAAGTAAGCCTGGTACCGTCTTCTACTGTTGAAGGGTTAGACTTACGTCCTTGTAATCGCTTTTTGATGGCTGCGAATGGGTCTAATATACGGGTCCTGGGAGAGGTAAATATTCCGATAAGGATTCGGGAGGGATTCGCAATTCCCACAGCTTTTCTGGTGTCCGATCAAATCGCTGAACCGATGTTAGGTATGGATTGGTTAAGGGAACACCGATGTCGCTTAGGTTTTGGTGCTGGGGCCTTGTTTGTTGGGCGTAGGCGAGTTGCTCTTGTGAAAGGCAACGGGTCCATGTGGTGTCGGCGCGTGATCGTCGCTGAGGAGGTTGTGGTAGCTCCTAAGTGCCAACAGGATGTGTCAGTTAAGACGCAGTATGGGGACTTAGCTACTAAAGCGCCTGCATGGATGACTGAGGCCACAGAGGTCCAGCCTGGTGTTCACCTGGCCCGAGTAGTGGTCGGAGATCGTGTGGATACAACTCAGGTAAGGGTGGTAAACCTTAGTGAAGAACCGGTTAAGCTAAGTAGGGATCAAGTTCTAGGAGGCTTGCACCCAGTAGAGGTTGAGTGCTGCAGTGTTAGCAAGGAAGTTAGAGGTCAGATAGAGGGTGATTTTACATTGGACTCTTTGATGGAAGATCTGCCGGAAGAGGTGAGGCCGGATGATCGCGTACAGCTGCGAAACTTGTTGGCAGAACATAAGGATATATTTTCTGCAACGGAAAGAGATCTTGGTAGAACGACCGTGACTACACGTAAGATTGATACAGGTGATGCACGACCGGTACGACAGCCTTTAAGACGACAGCCATTGCCGTATAGGGACACGATAGATGAGCAGTTAGATAGCACGTTGGCCGTAAGACAGAACGGGATGAAAATAGCTAAGAGAAACATTTTCCCAGTTCTGCTGGTGTTGGTCGCAGCGATACAAACGGTGGCGTGGGTTAATCAGGAAGCGATATCGGTGGCTAGAGTTTTAATCGAGACCGTAATTGTGAGGTACGGGGCCCCGTTACAGATACTTACCGATCAGGTGACAAATTTTGACGGGATAATAGAAAGGTTTCACAAAACTTTAAACGCGATGTTGGGGAAAGTTATATGCAGCCATCAAAGGGATTGGGACGAAGTCTTGCCCCATGTCCTTGCCGCCTACCGGGCGTCGCTGCATGAAACGACGGGCTACAGTCCGAATTTCCTGATGTTCGGACGTGAGACAAGAGCGCCTCTGGATCTTGTCTATGGTCGACCTCCGGACGCCCTTCGAACTGATGCTACGTATGTGAGCTACGTTCAGGAGCTTGCTGAACGTATGGACAGCGCGTACCAACTGGTCCGCGAACAGTTGAAAGTCACGGCGGAACGGCGTCGCCATACCTACGACCTTCGAGTTCGTCCTGCACAGTTCAAGCCTGGAGACCGTGTTTTATACTTCACACCGCGTCGTCATCGAGGCCGCACTCCGAAATGGACCCGAATGTTCACGGGACCTTTTACTGTGGTGGAGCAGCGGGGAGTTGTAAATTACGTCATCCGGAAGACGGCCAATTCCCGACCGTTTACCGTGCACGTGGACAAGCTAAAGTTATGCTTTAGTGAAGAAGAATCAAGGAAAGAGGATTCGCCGGACGAGCAACCTATGAGCGAAGAGACCGACAGCGGCCGGCCACGGCGTGAGATCCGTCGGCCTGCACGTTTTCTACAGTAAAGTGGATAGTGCCGGATGCGCGGGCATTGTGGTCTTGCCTGGACGTCCGAGATAGTGTTCTTTAGTGCCAGTTGAATTTCTGTGACGATTCTGATCGGATTATTTCTTTATTGCAGACGGCTGGACGTGAAATCCTAGTCTAACGAGTTAGAGTCCTTGTCATGTATCCGATCTTCAACTACCGCCAGCCTATTCTTGGTCGTAGTGTGGAATTGTCAGAAAGAAATTATACGGCTGCACCTATTTTCTGGAACGGCCGAGCGAGTATCGTCGGTACGACCATCGCCGCTCCTGGATGGTCGATCGGTCGTGATGTGCAAGGACACGTTGGTTATATACCTGAACGGAGTTTGTTGATGGAAAGTGAGAGCGAGGCAGGTAATCGACTGTTTCGTGTTCCTCCGACCCCAGCTAATAGTCCAGCATCATCGGATTCTACGGACTCGGAAGCCTCGACTGTGATATTCTCGCCAATGTTGAAGGACGATCAGAATGATGTAACGGCGGCGGTGATTAACGAGTTGGGCCGTCTAAAAACTGCCAGGGGATTTCCGAAGGATTTGCCGGACTCCTACCTGTGTCACCTCTGCTTCCAGAAGGGTCATCGTATACAGGAGTGTGCACTAGCTCGACCAAGTAATGAAGCAATTACTCCATATCAAGGAAAGAAAAGATGCTTTGGGAGTATAGTTGTCTTCGATGCCGAAGAGAGTGGTTTTCGCAAAACAGTTGGGCTAATGCGGGACAAGACTGCCTTGGATGCGGAATGACTGTGTATCCACATAAGCAACGTCTTCGGTCGAGGAGCAAGAGTCAAGATGCCTGTGGGATCAACCGAACTCATAGACAGCAATTGTGTGGAAGATGCAAGGAGCTTGGAGACTGTTGCTTCCTAGAGACCGCATAGAATGGATGACTGTGTTGCTTCCGTGACTGACTCTATCACGGAACGGTGATTTCTTGATGAACTTGATATTGATGTCATTACTTAGTGATAAGTTGTTGTTAAATTAGTTGTCATTACTGTGAGAATTGGCATTGAGCTAACGATGATTTGTGATTTTGTGGTTTAGTTAACCTGCCATGATGGATGATGTGAGAACAGTGGCTTTTGGACTCTGAGATTGTCGCCGAGATTATGGAGTTATTGGATGGTGATGTGAATGCATTAGAGTCGCCCATACCACCTGATTTAGACGACATTGAGATGTCGTCGCTCTTCTTTTATGGTTCTGGAACGGTCAGTCCTCCGGTTCCAGGTGTTTTAGAGTCTTCATCAAGCATGAATAATTCAGCTGTGGAAATTATACCTGTCCATGTATTGGAAATAATGCCAATACCTTTTAGTGGTTTTACGGCTGTTTGGTGGCCATATTCTTGGGGCATTTGTCCTTATGGGATATGTCTTGGCCAAGCGAATGAGTCTGATTTAATGCATGAATGATTTTGACAATTTCTGACTGTGTTTTGGAAACGCATTGAATTTTAGTTAAGAGTGATAAGACTATTGATTAGGTTTTAGACTAATTTCTTGGTGATGTATTTTGAGGGATAGCATCGCGCTATACAAGTGAGACGACAGTGTTAGGGTGACGCATGTGACCTAGACGATGAACAGGTCCAACAAGATCTTGAGGTTGAGGTACATTACTTTATTTTCTTGCGTCCAGCAGTTAAGTCTATTGTTTTTGAGGGTGATCATGCATTGCTTTTGAATAGTAATTAAAATATTTTAGTTTTCATCACGCAGAATTAAGGTGATGTTTCAAATGAAAGTTTCTCATGTGTTGTGATGGTGATGTGACATTGGGAACTGAAGCATTATGACTGTTAGGTGCAATAGTGATTGAAGAAGATTTTAGTTTTCATCAGATGGAGTTAAGCTGATGTTTTAAAGTAGATGTCCTTCTTACAGGTTTGAACTGTGAACTTTAGTCGCGTACAGTTAAGGTTGTGTATTATTGTAGATAAGATTTCTTTTGTGGCCCAGATGTTGGTCAGAGGGTGAGGTCACCCTCTCAGCCTGGCCCGTGGAGAGTGTGGCGAAATTCGCCAGGTTTCAATTATGACGTCATGATGGTAAGCTTAATAGATTGGGTCGTTGAGTGCATTAGACACCCGTGCCTCACCAGGGCACCCATGCCTCACCAGGGCACCCGTGCCTCACCAGGGCACCCATGCCTCACCAGGGCACCCATGCCTCACCAGGGCACCCGTGCCTCACTAGGGCACCCTTAGAAAGGTATATAAGGCACCCAGCTTTTCATGTAAGAGTTCTTTGGTTTTTATTTGTCTAGAGGAGGCGTACGTGTGTAGAAGCAAGTTATCTCGGTTTTCGTTGTCTGGAGAAGACGTACGCGTGTGTAGAGAATAGTTTTCTCTTGGTTTTCATCGGTCTTAAGGATATAATAAGATCGTCGGTTTCTCATTGGATTAATACGAGAAGTCATCTAGTATAACAAAAGTGTTCTGTTATTTCGATTCAATATCGTGGATTACTTGGATTACACTGTGAATTCTATTACGAGAAAGTGCCTCGTGGTTCTTTTGCCAAAGGGTATGTACACGGAGTTTCTGTGGATGATTTGTCATAAGAAATCGTTAATTGGCCTTCGTCTGTGTTCATTGGTAGTTGATCAGTGGCCGTAAGTCCCCCGTTGACAGCGAGGGCCGAACCCCGGACATAGATAAATAAACTTAGTGCGTTCAGACCATCACCTCAAGGGAGAGATAGAGATACGGCGGACGGTCCATCCTGGTGAACGAGATAACGCGAGTGAACCGCCACACTGCCAACCTAAGTAAGGTGATAGGGGAGAACACCTACGACGCACTAAGGCGGTGAAAGGTTCGTTTCCGCCACAATAAACTAGCTCAAATATAGTCTTATGAGAAAGGTTGTTCCTGGCCGGAGACCAGAATAAACTGCAGCATCTATGGGTTCCATCGGTAGATGCCTTGTTCTTGTATATTGCTACAACTGAGATACTGTCACAGAACTCTCCGATTACATTGCTGACCTTAATGAGAATTGCAAATAGTCCAGCGAATATAACGACACTCTGAAACACGTCTGTCCAGATAACGGCTCTCATTCCACCCTGTAACGTAAAGTCAACTTCTGCAATATATTTAATATGTCTTTGCTGATAAGATATGGGAGCAGACAGATACTGATAGTAAGGACGAAAGAAGAGCTATTATCTACAAATTTGAAATAAGGAAACAGGAAGAAAGGTCCTTATACTTTTCTGGCTTTAAAGTTCGTCTCAACTGAAACCAGAAATTGCGAAATGCATCATTCTACCAAAAAGCAACACTCATATTGATGCTGCTGGCCAAATTAAAAGGTAGAGAAACAATAACACGCGACAGTTTTACAGCCGACATATCAACTACTTGGTCAAGGAATGTACGTTGATGATTATGCTTAGGAATATATCGCTGCTCATTGTTTTAGCGAAATAACTCGACAAATACTCACCAGAGCGGTGTATGCTACTGAGACACCAGCCATAACAGGAATAGAAACCACAATAGGAAGTCCAGTTGCTGAGACAAAGGTAAACAGGGAGACATTCTTTAATTTATCCAGCAAAGGTAAACGTGCTTTAAAATATCCATTAAAGGTAAGCTTGCTTTTCACATATCCAGTGCCATTTCTGTTTAGTCGGATACAGTATTTACTCACAGAACATATAGAAAAAATGCTCAGTACACTCATTCCAATGCAGATGCTGTGCGTTTTCTTTCGAACCGTTCATAAAGTTATACTTTTAAAGTGCTGTATAATAATACTTCAATTTTTTTAAACTTTTAGTATACGGCTTTTGTACAGAGCAAAAAATAAATACTTAGTTTCTTGTTTGATTATTTCCTTATTTGCTTGCTTGCTATCTTATTTTTCAATAAGTGATACAGCTGCATTCCATGACAAACAGCTCCAACATACATTTGCTACCGTTAGGCCAATGGTTTTGAAGTAACTAAACCCACATTTTGATTTACTTAGATACTTAGCAAGAATAATACATGACCAGCAGTTCCAACATATCTAGTTGAAATCATTTAAGCGAAAGGTGCAGAAGTTATTAAGCGCAACATATTGAAACGCAAGGGCGTCGGTACGGTCCGAATAGTAGACTATCAAGGTAGGAGCTCAGAGGACCAACACTTTTACAGGGGCTAATGAACTAAGTTGAAGCTCAATGATTGTCTCAGAAGGAGAATGCATTTTTCAGGAATTTTGCAACAGACGTGCTCTAACACAGATAAATGTAGAAGTCAGATCAGGCAATGAAGTAGTCGCTCATTTATTACTCATTTCTCTTTGCAATGGTATAGGGTTAAATGGTGAATTTTTAAGGACAGACAATAGCATGCTATCAAACACCCAGCGGAAATGTTTTATACAGTATTGATCGACAAGCGGTAAGTCGCTTGTGTGGAACAGTGGCAGTGTCTGTCTGTTCTTGTGAGCCTAATCAAACTAAAACTTATCAGTTACTTTTATAGCTTTGTTTTCATAATGACTAAAACAGTTGAAGTAGTCGTGATCAGAAATCATATTCCATTGGAGGAGCCAAACAAAAATCCATGTGATCGAGGCCTCCAGAATTTAAGCTGCGGTGGTTAAACTACTTGAAAAGGTGTCTATGTCTTACATAAGCCACTCTCTTTACCTTCGAGGGGAAAATGAGCTATGCAATCTTTTCTGTTACCAGTTAGTCTGACAGAAGCAGAGAGGCACAGATATGACTTAGGAATAGTCCTCAGAATGCGCTATATAAATTTCTTAAAGTAGAACCTCCGATTGAATAGCCAACAAACCTGCTTGTAAAGCTGCTGAAGGTCCATACATCGCTGTTCCCATGAAAAGATTCTATTGAAAATCGACCAAACATCTTTTAATCGTCTACACAAGTGTATGGTTATAAAATAATGCACACATAATTGACAAAACTAGTTTTCAAAAGCCCTTTCGTGAACTAGATCAATATCTGAGGGAAACTATGCAATGTGTTAACAAAACTATTATATTAATCTCACCGCTGAGAAGATTGAAATGATGGCTGCAAGTATTCGTACAGACTTAGAATGGAAGCGAAGTTCCAAGTACTAGAATAAAACAGAAATGAGATACTTCACAGTTTGTCTATCATCGTATCCAAACAGCGCCTTTTGAACAGCGTTATTTCTTAAGCAAAAATTTTAAACGCACTAAGCATAAACAGAAGTCATGCAGATTAATCAGTAGGCCTAAAAGGTAACCTAGCAATTGACTTTATGAGAACAAAAAACAGAACTAAAAGCAGCTCAAAAACTAATTTACGATTTATTTCCATAGAAAATTACGAGAAACTAAACTATCACCTGGTAACTTTCTTTTGATCCTACCTCGTTAACACTGACTAATTTCAGCGGGTACAACCACGGAATGGCCAGCTGCATTGCGAGAATGATGCCCAGCGCAACTGCGATCGCCAACAAAATTATATACATCGACCCGTAGCTGTACATCTCTGCTGTCATTCCCAATATCATGATAGCCGATAGGAAGGAGACAAGGAGAGACACGGCGGTCGGAAGGACCTTCAGAGAACGGTTTGCCATGATGAACTCAGTGGTCGTGTTCTGTCGACCACCTGTTAAGGAGTGGTAGACTCCGATCCCAAGTGAGATGACGAGAAATGCCACCAGGATCAGGTAGTCTGGCCAAGACAAGTAATCCATGGCTGCGAATTTTTTGATTTAAAGAGCAAATCACGATAATGGAACTGTAAAAAAACAACATATTGAGAAGGGTTATCCAATGTTAATTTGAAGTGTTCTCGTGTGTATTATCCATGAATCTTATACTGTCTATCTTCTGCGAATGGCAAAGAGGCAAATTTAAGTGTGAATTATCATCACTATTATTAATGCTACTATTCCTATATTATTTTATTGCGGTTTTTATTATTATATTGCATTTGATATTCCCATTAGGTCAGTAAATTATATGAATCTGAGACGAGTTGCAATGGTAAGTGACGATCCTGTATCGGACAAGCGTCTCTAAACTGTAACAGACTCATAGGGAAAGGCGTTATAAAATAAACAAGATAGGCAACATAATATAGGATAATAGTTCTTACCGTTCTGATTCAGCTGATGTTAACCCTGAACTGTTGGTCCAGATGTACTGACGACGCTCTTCAGGTTAGAGAGACAAGTTTGTCAATTCAGGGCCAGCTTGATATTCTGTCTGAAATCCAGGTGACGTAGCAGTATTAATGGGCTGTAGTTCCGTTGAAGTGTGGGCCTATGCATAGACGTGATAGTAATAATATATCAGGGCGGATTACCCAGCAGTCGAGATCCCTGTCAACAACGTTCGTTTTATCCAATCTAATCTACTTACTTGTAGAAGAAGACATTTAATTGGATTTGATTAGAGATTAGTTTGGATTCTACAACATTTAACAACAGACTATTGTAGCGAAATTGGGGGGGGAGATCGGCCTCCATCGCTGACCCTGATACAGTGAAAATTCAATTCAACTAATTCAAGGGAAAGGGGATCACGACTCCTTACGCTTATCCCTGGGGCACTGATGCCCAGCCGAAGACTTGGCCGATGTGGCCTAGTCCCTTCGATGAATTCAAGGGGGGACATCGACGCTCTTTAGCGTATCCCTGGGGCACTGATGCCCAGCCGAAGACTTGGCCAATGCGGCCTAGTGCCTTCGACGAACTCAAGGAGGGGGGGGGTAGCGATTGAGGCGCGCAAAACCAGAGGGCCTTGACGCCCTTTAGTGTCTCCCTGGGGCACTGATGCCCAGCCGAAGACTTGGCCAATGCGGCCTAGTGCCTTCGACGAACTCAAGGAGGGGGTAGCGATTGAGGCGCGCAAAACCAGCGGGGACCATTATGCCTTACGCTTATCCCTGGGGCACTGATGCCCAGCCGAAGACTTGGTCGATGCGACCTGGTGGCCTACGATGAACTCCCTGAGGGAGGTAGTGAGGGAGGGGTTTTCGCGCGCTGGGGCCCCTCTGAAAAGTATAAAAGGCGACAGAGTTACACAGAAGGGAGAGTCGCCGCCGACAGTCGCCGAGAGAGTCAGTCGCAGAGAGTAACACAGAGAGCAGTCGTCTTCAGTCCTTGGGAGAGAAGAGTCGCAGTCAGTGAGAGAGAGAGAGCCCGAAATTGCGAGCGGCGACGGTTCTTATCCGCCGGTGGGGCATCTTTGGAGTAAACGTGGATATAGGAGCAGGTGATTAGTCGTCGTTGAGATATTTCTTGCGGTATTTGATTGCGTATTACGAGTTGCAAAGCGATCGTTCTGTGGAATATATGGATATAATTTCTAGACACGACAAGTGTATTTGTTTCAATTGGAAATATCGATTATTGCGTTGATTATCGTGGATATAATACAAGTCTTCAATCGTTATTCGGTCTTATGATTTGCTGTCGATCAGTTGCGAGTAACTCGTTAAGTCCTTCGACGACATCGGAGGCCTTATCTACGCACATACGTCCAGGGCCTTCTTAACCACTCGGCTGGCCTTGGAAGTATACGGTATAGAGAGATATACCCCGGCGAGAGAGGAGTAGCATTTCCGCCTCACTAACTCAAGAAGTGGGGTACTGGGAAGTGTATTTTCGCCACACTATCAACAACAGCTCTGCCAGGTGCTTTACTCGAATAAGAAGAGTTCCCATATCAACGCGACACACATGAACGTCGAACCCGTAGGGTGACTGAGGAAGGAGCCGACCACGACACCATCAGAGGCACGAAAGAAAGGATATCAAACGAAACAAGATATCTTGTTCCACATTTCGATTCAATTGAGGGACTAAGACTTCGATAGCTATATGTTGTTCAGGTCATGTGATTGGTGTACAAATGTTTGTTCATTCATTCTGAGAATTTATATATCGCCCCTTAAATTACCTACTCAGGAGCGCCCTCCCAGTCCAGCCACGGCTAAAAAAGAAAGACTTGAGTGATTTGTGAAACGCAGGCAAATTGCACAGCGGTGGTAGACGCAGTTGCAACGGGAGTCCATTCCAAGTGGAGGAACCTATAATTGGGAAAGCCCGGCCGGCACTGCCTAGCAGAAGAACGAGCACTTGGGACCAAGAGCTCCTCTCTGGTCGAGGAGCGAAGTGCCGGACGCACTACGACGTCGGACACCTGGCGGCAAAGGTAAGACGGGGAGCAGGCAAAACGACAGCGAGAGACTAAAGCTGCGATCCGATAGGCTGGGCAAAAGGGAGCCAGTTCAGCACATCGCACATATAGGCAGAGACAGAATCATACGTGGGGATTCGCCCGACGAGTCGAGCAGCTGAGCGTAAAACCCGATCCAGACGCCCTAGGACTCCAAGTTCCCAATTAGAGTCCTAGGGCGGCAAGAATCTAGCAACAATGGTCAATTCGACTACTAAAAAAGCATGGACGAGGACCACAGCAGCGTCATGGGAAAGACGAGAGACAAGGCGAAACTGACGAAGCTGACAGTAGCAGCTTCGAGCTACTAGGTTCACGCGTTTATGAACAATATGTTTATAATTATACTTGTTTATCTACACTGTGTGTGTGTGTGTGTAGTTGTGTGTGTGTGTAATTGTGTGTGTGTGTGTGTGTGTGTGTGTGCGTGCGTGCGTGTGTGTGTGTGTGTGTGTGCGCGCGCGCGCCTCTGAGTAGCCCCTTGAAGGGGCGCTATATAAATGCTCAAAAATGAATGTGTGTGTTGTGGATGTGTGCGAGAGAGTGGTCAAACTCCGACGGTTAAAGACATAGCCTATGCCAAACAACGCAAAAGTTGTGGATTTCATACATGACGATAGGCTAGCTTTCAAGTACTGTTTCCGCTCGAATTAAGTCTACAGAAAGTTTGCATAGACCTGAAGTAGGGTTAGCCATTCTAAATTTATATTCTGTAGGATCTGTAACTTTTGAGGTTTCCTGGGTAATATAATCTACTATCCATTATAAATGGATGGGTGGATGCATTTCGAGCGCTTTTTACGCTTAAAGGAAGTTTAAAGTCTATTTGTATAAGTCTGAAGTATTCTAAGAAGTCTTTACATGACAATAAAGACTTTAATGATTATAAACCTTGAGACGGTGGCCGGGGCGTCTACTCCATAGAAACCTTGGAGGCTTGGAGCAAAATGCTCCATCCAAAATAAGGGGAGATCTGTCAGTGTATGTGCCTTCGTTATTCGGACCTCAAGTCTGTCAGTGTATGTGCCATCGTTATTCGGGCCTCAAGTCTGTCAGTGTATGTGCCATCGTTATTCGGGCCTCAAGTCAGTCAGTGTATGTGCCATCGTTATTCGGACCTCAAGTCTGTCAGTGTATGTGCCATCGTTATTCGGACCTCAAGTCTGTCAGTGTATGTGTCGTCGTTATTCGGACCTCAAGTCTGTCAGTGTATTTGTCGTCGTTATTCGGACCTCAAGTCAGTCAGTGTATGTGCCATCGTTATTCGGACCTCAAGTCTGTCAGTGTATGTGCCATCGTTATTCGGACCTCAAGTCTGTCAGTGTATGTGTCGTCGTTATTCGGACCTCAAGTCAGTCAGTGTATGTGCCATCGTTATTCGGACCTCAAGTCTGTCAGTGTATGTGCCATCGTTATTCGGACCTCAAGTCTGTCAGTGTATGTGTCGTCGTTATTCGGACCTCAAGTAAGTCAGTGTATGTGTCGTCGTTATTCGGACCTCAAGTCAGTCAGTGTATGTGTCGTCGTTATTCGGACGTCAAAGTCAAATTCTTTACATCTAAGCGGTGATCTCACATCGTGGGAAGTACAACTAGAACACAAATACCCAACATTGCATGATCTCACAGTCACAGCCGTACATAAATAAATAATTTATTTATTTATTATTTAAAATAATAAATAAATAATAACACTGTGAACTGAGTTTTGTATACAGTCTTGCAGTGCGAGATATTGCCGTGTATAAGCTTATTTAGTGCGCTTACTTTAGTTTCACGTGTGTGTATATATATATGATAGATGTATCACGTTCAGTTGTACTGTTTTAGCTAAGCGCCTGGCTGGCTGATCTCGGCAGCCGCGCACTATATGTACAAATAATTAAATTTCGCTTACGCGCAGAAGACAGGTGTCTTAGAAGGGCGCGAAGATTTTATGCTGACTGTAGAAGTTTGAATTTGTGTGTTCTCTGTAGAAGTGTTGCTGACTAGTTGAAATTGGATTCACTTCTGTTTCTTTAAACAAAGATATTAAAACTGTGTTGGTGTTCAATGAAGGCTATACTACACAGTATAAATAAAGCTACTTATACGTAGATTTAATGTGAATCAATGAACATTAAGTAGGCGTAAGTACGAAGAACACAAGGAAGTAATTAGAAGGATTGTCAACGGAAGGAAAGGGTTGACAAACACTGAAACCCTTGACAAGAAAACGATTTTCTTTCTCCGAAATTCCGCTGAAACTCATCTACCTAAGATGAGAGGTTAGGGGAAGGGAGGGAGGACCCATGCACGTATTGACACCCAGAAACAAAAGCAAAAGTCGGCGCCTATGAGTGCCAACGTAACAATGCAGTGTTCACCAGTGATATTTTACTTCTAAAAATAATTCCTAATTCAGTTCTAATTCAGTTCTGAGCTCTTGAATTTTACTTCTAATTCTAATTTTACTTCACAAATAATTTTACTTCTCATTCCTATTTTAGTTCTAAAATAATTTTACTTCTTATTTTAGTTTTCCAAATAATTATTAATATCCGTGCTGTAAAACTACCTATGCAACGCTTGCAGAGAGAAGCACACCAAACCTGTCTCGAGAAAGATTAAACTGTTTGAAGTAAAACAAGGGGTGAAGCGTTAGTCTAACAGTGCTGGTAATTTGAATTTTGAGTAGTGTGGTTATCATTAATACGAAACGAAGAATTATCTAGTATCAGCGAAACCGGGTAGGCCCTACTGTGTGGACAACCATATCCAAAACGCTGTGCAGTCGCTGATGGAATTCATTCGAGTCAGTCGGCAAGATCCAATGCTCTTAGGCTATGCCAGCGTGTTACCATTCATCTGTCCCCCTTCCAAGACTTATATTGCATGTATTTCTCCAGCTAGTGCTGTTCCACAAATTCCATCATTTTCCCCGATTTGTACTTGGCATGTAGATCTGCCTGCACATATTATGTAGTTTCGTCGAAATGACCCCAAATTGGGCTATCTCGCTTCCTTCCGGTCAACATTCTCGATAAACTCGTAATTTTACAATTTAACGATCAAACTCGAAATAAAATGGCGTATGAAATTGAGGTCGTTGGTACGCAATTAAGTGGGGACAATTATTAGACAACGAAGACCAAAGATAATAGAAATGGTATGCGCAGCGTCTTCATCTCAACCGAAGTTTTCCAATGGATTTTGTTTGGAGCGCGTCCATTTTACCGATACTCGCCTTCGTCTCAACTTAAGCGCTACAAGAAGTAAAATGATTTTACTTCTGAAAATAATTCTTAATTTCGTTCATAATTTTAGTTCGGCAAATAATTCCTAATTCAATTCTTAATTTCGTTCTTTCTGCTGAAATAATTCCTACTTTTACTTCTAATTTTCGTTAACGAAATCATTTATTTTTACTTCTAATTTTAGTTTTCGTAAACGAAAATATCACTGGTGTTCACTCACCGAAGTAGGCCTATACTCGCAGTTAAGCATGACTGAACCAAGTTAGTACTTCGATGGATGACCACTGTGCATTCAGTCTGGCGCTTAGGGCTTTTTAAAAGCACTTTAAACGCACTATACAGATGTTCAGATATAACTGTTCACATACATGTATACATAAATACATACATGCATACATACGTACATACATGTACATGTTTGTTGCCATGAGATGTCTGTCGTAAAGCTGCAGATAAATGCTTTACAAAGGTATGCTGGGGCAGTGGCGCCTACCAGTGGTTGGGGAGTGTGAGAAGGATCTCCCACGGATACCAGAAGTGGGCGTTTAAAGTTCTAGATAAACTGGTCAGAATACAGTATACTGAACATTTCTAGAAAAATAACTTTTAATTTGTGTTTTTTAGATATATATAACTTTTTGTTATGAACCTTGCATGACGACGATGTATATAATAAATTAATTTACAGTTCTGAATTACTTCTGAACCTCTAAAATAATAAGTCGACAAGAGTGCCATGTGGGCTTTTTCTCCCATTCTAGGTGGGGTCAGACGACACTGTGCTGGGGTAAGGTTGGCAGAACTGAGTCAGTCGTTACGGGGAAGCGTTGTTTCGAGCATCGTTTCCAAGACCCTGTTAAAGCAAGTTCGCTGTGGCATTGGGTAGAGGTGGAAAGGTGAAGAAGAAGGTAGTGTGTCTTACGTTTTTACCCTAAGGCTAAGCCAAATGTCCGCTGAAATTTAAGCTCCGTAACATAATCTGTATCCTCCAAACTCGTAGCGAATTTGTACGAACTGGATTTTTCCACAGCGGCCACCTTGCCAAATCTGAGCTCTTATTCTCTTAGCTTATTTTTATTTTTTTTTGTTTTCTCCCCGTGAGGGGAGTGGGCCGATCCCGGAGGTACTGCAATACCGGGCCAACCCGTGGAGAAGCCGGAGCAAGCCCCTGCATCTTCTCCCAAGTCCAAAAATCAGTTTAATATCGATGTCCCCGGATAGGGGACGTATCAGATATTAAGCTGATAAGAACAGATACTTTTTTTATCTTTTAATAATGTACAGAAATATTTACAATCGATTTACAACATTCACTAGCATTCTCAGTACAGTAGAGAAAGCACTACAGCAATGTAGAAATGACTGAGATATCTACAGCCAAGATTTTCAATAGTTTCTTTAAAATACAGTACGGTAGGTAGGCCTATGCACTGAAGCAATGTGGTAATGTCTAAAATGTTTATCAACAGACATTGTTTACATCCTATTGTTTACAATCTGATTTTGAATAACGTTTCTTTAAAATACAGCCAAATAGGTAGGCCCATGCACTAAAGCAATGTGCTAATGTCTTCAATGGTTATGAACAGACATTGTTTACTCCCTATTGTTTACAATTACGTTTTCAATATCATTTCTTTAAAACACAGTACAGTCATATGCACTGAAGCAAAGTAATAATGATTTCAATGTCTATGAATAGACATTGTTTACATCCCATTGTTTAAGGTCGGGTATTCAATATCGTTTCTTTAAAATACAGTACAGTAGGTGTGCATTGATGTAATGGAAAAATTTTTCAAAGGTTTACAAATACACAATATCATTTTTTTTGAAGATACAGTACAGAAGGTTTGCACTTAAGCAATGTAATAAGATCTAAAGAATCATTTAATCTACACTGACACATGAAACTGATGCTATTTCGAAAAAGCTCTGTTTACTTAAAATTTACAGAATAATGATAAAGTGCTATGGAGAACTAACTTAATTTTGCCAGATAAGCTCTAAAGAAAAGTTCTTATACATGTATTTACACAGTCATGTTTATTATGAGGTTGTCTCCATCTGTTTTTGCAAGGAGAGGAGGATTTCCTCTACACCAGATATTCGCAAAAGTTTGTCTGTCCAGTCTCACAAAGTCTGCCTGTATACGGATTTTTACACAGTGAACAAAGAATCGAAGAATATCTTGGCTCAACAGTCTCTTCTTGTCATATTTCACCCGGTTTCTTTGTGTCCATATGGCAAGTTTGGCTTCACCGCTCAAGACAAGGAGAGTTGTTATATCCCAGGAACTTAAGTCCATTGTCTGCTGGAATAGAACAAAGTTTGTATCTATTTTAATGGCTTTGCAGGCAATGTCCGACATGATCCGTTCCACCCAACGCCACAAGAGACGGACTTCTTTACATGCGAGAAAGCGATGGGTCAGAGTCTCAGGTTGGTCACAGAAAGGACAGCGGTTGTGACGGATGATCTGGAGTCTTTGGAGGTAGTCGTTAACAGGAAGGACTCCGTGAGCTATCTTCCAGTTAAGTTCTCTCGCTTTAGGAGATACAGAACGGTTTGTGACAGCATGCCAGGTTTGTGCAAAGTTGATCAGAGGGTGTTTGTTCATAATGTTCGGTGGTTTGACTAAAGGCTTCTTAAGAGCAGAGTAGGTGTTTTTGGCACTGTAGTCTTTCACTTGAAGAAGGGGATCAAGAGCAGCAACACGACGAAAGACAACCAGGGCTTTCTCGTAAAAGGGAGTGGGTGATTCAGCATGTGGTCGAAGGTTGGATGCAAAGTCGGGGTTATGGCGGCGGAGTTGCATACCAATCCAGTAGATGGCAAAATCCTGCCATTTAAGATCAGAGGCTGTCAGCAAATGTTTGACATGAGTGCAGATGAGAGAGTCGAGTTTGGACTCAATATCAATGATACCAAGCCCACCGTTTGAAGGAGCATCAATAATAGTTTTCCGGCTTACTAGCTCAGTCTGACCACTCCAGATGAAGCTGAAGATGGCTTTATTGATATCTTTGATAATGCTGGATGGAAAGATCATACAGCAACCGACATACCAGAGTTTGGAACATATTGCTGTATTAACCAGCATAGCCTTTCCTGACAACGTGAGATAAGAACAGATACTACACTTTGATCTTAGCCAAAAGGCCGAGAAGCGATACCGGCCATTTCCCGAAAATGCCTTTTAAACTTTTGTTACTCCTTATAAAACAGGTGTCTTAGACCACTTGTCTTAACTTCCCCTTTAACTCTCACATTTCAGCTTATAAATTAATTGCAACCAAAGCCGAAGAAAATTCACAAAATAATACAATTTCTGATCATATACGGTTTATAGTTTTCCTGCATTACGAGCATATTACTGGATTGTTGTTCAGATAACCTATATTAGCTGGCGAAGTGTCTTATTTACAATTTCATTCGCCAGATGGCAGCACTGAGTCCAGGATCGCCGATTAATATATTAAGTGACTTTAGAAACTGCCCAAAAGTTAGGCTGAAGCCCAAGTGGGACAAGCGATGATTTTCATATTACATATTTTCTGTATTTTATATTTTTTAACTACTTGCACATCTGAAGCAACTTCTTTGAAAGTAGCCCAGCATATAAATGGATGTTTTTGGGATAGCTTCGGCAGCTCTCAACGATGGTATACAGAGTATGATGGCGTAGAGCAGAGCTACTTAATCTGTGTTCCGCGACATGTTACAGGTACGCTAGTGATTGGTTACCAGTACACGAATGACTGGTTACCTGGCCGGCCGGGAGCATAGTAACATTCCAAGGTTTATCCACTAAATGGAAGATCTTGGTAACATCCTTCGAGAGTTTTGTTGCTCCGTTTCAGGTGCCCAAGGCCGACGTTCTCTCCGCTCTGCGGGAAAGGGATACTTTTAGTCCCTTCGCTCGTTCCAGGACTATGTAAAGTCGAGTTTTCCCTTAGAGCTCCGCTTTTGCCCTGGGTTCCCCTCTGGCCTCTTTCTTATCAACTTACATAATAACCGTTGTACGTCTGTCTGTCCCGTAAACAAACACTATTGTGACGTCACTATACTGCCGCCTTGGCGACGGATGTCTTGACGGTTGTCTTGACGACGGCTATAGGCCTATAATATGACGTTATTAATAATTGTTTTTTATATACCGTGATTTTTCACGGGTTTACAGCTTGTAAATGTTAAAACTGTACTTTTGAACGTGCTGGTGTCGGGAGCACCTCTGAGTAGTTCCCTTGAAGCAGCGCTATATAAATCATCGAATGAATGAACATTCTATATACGAATTAAGATATGAATATTCATAAGTGATAACGTCCTGCTGTTGATTGGACGCTTGTGTAGGTTAATAAAATAATAATAGCGCCTATTCATAACTAATGACGATTGTGCTTATAATTAATTATGAGTAAATAAATCGCTGCCAATTTAGTTATGCGGCGCACGCCTATTTATAATCGTAATAGTGATCTCCAAAGCTCTAAAGCTCTAAATCTCTAAAGAGCCAATAGAGGCCAAGCGCAGGGCACCAGTTTATTCACAAGCGCTGGACAATAATTTATTGTAGGCGATCAACTTGTACAGGGTCAATACGCAGTGGCTTGTGGTAGATTCGAACCTGCTACCCTCCGATTAAAAGGCACCGAACATACCGCTACACCACCATGGCAATGATCTCCCCCTGATCTCCCCCCTGAATATCGCAGTTTCTCAGTGCCTCCATCATCATTGCAACCCGTTCTTCATCCTCATCCTCATGTTCCTCTATCTATCACCCCCGGGCTTTCCTCACAAAACTGAAGTCTCATCTTTTCAAATACCGTACTCCTACCCTGATTCATCTGATACTCCGCCTTCCAATAATTCTCGCCGTAAACGACACCCGCCTTGACAGCTGCTATGCCTCTCCTGATCTGGTACCCTGGAAATCGGACTTGGCCTCTTTTGGACTACTCTCTGGAAACCCCCTTAGATTTGGTTTGGCCTCCTGGAAATCGGACTTGGACCTCTTTTGGACCACTCTCTGGAAATCTCCTGATCTGGTACCCTGGAAATCGGACTTGGACCTCTTTTAGACTACTCTCTGGAACCCCTTTGATTTGGTTTGGCCTCCTGGAAATCGGACTTGGACCTCTTTTGGACCACTCTCTGGAACCTCCTGATCTGGTACCCTGGAAATCGGACACTGGACCTCTTTTAGACTACTCTCTGGAACCCCTTTGATTTGGTTTGGCCTCCTGGAAATCGGACTTGGACCTCTTTTGGACTACTCTCTGGAAACCCCCTTTGATTTGGTTTGGCCTCCTGGAAATCGGACTTGGACCTCTTTTGGACTACTCTCTGGAAACCCCCTCTGATATGACGTAGCGCTCGTGAATAGGCTGGTGTCATGCGCTTGGCCTTCTAGTGGCGCTTTAGAAGTTTGGAGATTACGATTACGATAGGAAACACGCAATCCTATAATTGAAACAGCTGTGAAGTTTACCAATCGTACTATGGCTATCCATTCAGGTTGTTAGTTTCATCGCATATTTTCTGCTGTAGGTCTATTTACTTTCCAATTGATGTTTTGAGATTAATTAGAGTGAATAGGTGGTCGCTAACTTAACAGGTGGAACAATGAAACCCTCAATAAATGTCACGCACGTCACTGAATCAGGAATCGGTCCTAAATCAACTTCTTTATAATTTGCGGCGGATTTTATTGCGGAGTTTGCTCATTAGTCTCCAGCAGATCAAAGCTAAGTTGCTAAGTTTATGTATCGGACTAAAGTTAGGATTTCTTTGCAGTCTGGAGCAACAAGTCTCTCTTTTCGTTTGTGATTTCTGGTGTTGGATTCAGATACGGTTTGACCGGTTGCTCCAAAAACTTGTTCACTTCAGCCCGAAGTTCAACCTGTTCAGTAAATTATATATCACTCTAATTCATGTTCACGTTGCTCTAATAATTTTCTAATATTGGTTTAGGCAAGATATGCATGAAATTTTTTAATCTAAATAAACTCTTGGCAGCAACAGGGCTATTATAATTATTATTATTATTACTGTTGTTCTGTTGCAGATAATATTTCAATCCAATTAAATGCAATATTCGCTCACTATTATTTCAATTTCTACTCAAGGTAGGTCGTAATCCCGATTCAAAATCCCGGCTTTTGAATGCAAGTCAGGCTCCGTTTCTTATTTATAAGGCATGCAACTCGACCTTATAGAACGGGAACATAGGCGTAGACTCTGGGGGGAGGGTCCGGGGTACGTGCCCCCAATAATTGAGATGGACTGTACATTTAATGCAATAAGTGCAGAATGACTAACCAAATGGCCTCCCCCAATATTTTGAACAAGTTTATGCCAGTGAACTGAAATATGACCGGAGTGACTTCTATGCTGGAAAGAGTAAATGGACTGTCAAAGCAATCAATAACGTCATTGGGTACTAACGCTATTCATTGCCTACCTGAAGGAGAATATGGACCACTGAGACACGTTGTCTGGACACTGGCTGAGTTATGTGACATTAACCACTGCTATAATAATTTTTGTCGATACTTCTATAATAACACGTGGTAGAAAAAACAATTATTTACAGGCTAATGCAAACAGACCCAGCCACATTGCTAGATACATTCCTAGAGCGTGGGTAATTAATATATAAAAGATCCGAATCTCGGATCAGCACGTCCGTACACGGGGAACATAAACTCCGAGCCTTGCCATCCATTGAAACGGGCAGCGCTGAAGGAGGCTTTTACGTGATCAATAATTATTGATTAAAAATGAGCAGTGTTTGGGTCAGACGGTCGATTATGGAATACCATACATATTACTGAATTTAATTTATTGTTACTTAAATTGACGAACATTCAAACTAATCATTCACAGATCGGCACATTGTACATAGCATTACACACACACGCACACACGCACACACACACACACATACACACACACACACACACACACACACACACACCTACACACCTACACACCTACACACACACACACACACCTACACACCTACACACACATATTACTATATAGCATACTAGCTGGGTTACCCGGCGTTGCCCGGGGTTATAAGGTTCACACCACCACCACCACCACCACCACCACCACCACCACCACCACCACCACCACCACCACCACCACCACCACCACCACCACCACCACCACCACCACCACCACCACCACCACCACCACCACCAGTACCACCACCACCAGTACCACCACCACCACCACCACCACCACCACCACCACCACCACCACCACCACCCTGTCCTGGTGACTGAGAATAATCTTCTCGGGTGGCGCCATCTGGTGACTGAAAATAGGTCGACTCGGATGTGTAAAAAGTCGGATTTTGGAGAGTTTTTTGCCCGGGACACCATAGAAGCGGTCAAAAGGTGAACGCGAAGCCTCACACTGGGTGTGTAATGCCCACCCCGAGACAGCAGTGAAGGTTTTAAGTGAAAAGCTCGAAAGCTGTCGAAATGCATTCCGGTCTAAGATCGCGTGAGGGAAAGACAGAGTTTCTTCTTTATATATATAGCAGTCTTGTTGTCAAGACCTTAAACCTCAAGACCAAGACCAAGACCAAGACCTTGAACCTCAAGACCAAGACCAAGACCAAGACCTTGAACCTCAAGACCAAGACCAAGACCAAGACCTTGAACCTCAAGACCAAGACCAAGACCAAGACCTTGAACCTCAAGACCAAGACCGAGACCAAGACCCAAAAAATCACAGTCGTATCCTGACTTCTATTCCTTACTAAAAATAGTCCAGTCGGACTACTAGTTATTTTAATGAAAACATGAGTTTTTTCTTTTATTTAAGCAAAACAGCTCTAAATGGAGACTGCAGAGAATTCCGAATTCTTATTTACAAAAGTCCTTCACGCGAAATGTTATTCCAAATGCCTGTTGAATTTTATAAAAAACCAGGTTGCTCAGGATTTTCTGACCAAGACGTGACCTATGGGGCCTCATAAAAATTCTTCCATGTGAAAAACACGGTCTACAAGTGCTGAAATCGCTAGCACACAAAGCAGCTTTTCAAGAACTGGGTGTAAATGTACAAATTAATCATGAGTCTGTTTTGAAATCATTCCATGGTAAATAACCGGAAGTCAAAATAATTGTCCAAAACAACAGTGAAGCCTCATTCACACCGTGTAAATACTAAAGCAATAACTGTATGAGTAATTATTGGATAAATTTTTAAAATTCTTGCCGTTTGTTAAAATTGATGACTGTTCATATTGACAAAAGTCTTGGTCTTGGTCTTGGAAAACCAAGACCAAGACTTTGAACCTCAAGACCAAGACCAAGACCAAGACCTTGAACCTCAAGACCAAGACCAAGACCAAGACCTTGAACCTCAAGACCAAGACCAAGACCAAGACTTTTAAAAACGAACTCGAGTGTACTCGAGACCAAGACCTTGGTCTCGAGGACAACAAGACTGATATATAGACGTCCAGTTGGTTAGTAAGTATACAGCATTCTGACAATAAAAGTTTTCATCATGCTGTTGTCGGCTTTTGGTAAAGCCCTTTCATGGGATAGTGGCCTTAAACTATAAACCCTCGGCTTAACAGGTGGAGGCAGGCTGTGCAGGACTTGACCTTATAGGCAGGCCCCTATTTACTTCGTTTGCCAAATACCAAAATAGACAGCAACGTTAATGATGGTATCCACCTTTTTATAGATGGCACGGGAATAGATATTCCGAGCTGATTCTGACGTTGAGTCTCCTCTGCATCGGAAACACTGCCTGAAATTGATGAGTAATTTCTCGTCTAATTTCTCTTCTAGCGACCGGTCTCCTGTCATAGAAGAAACACATTTGTGTACTCAATCTTTTTTTTATTTATGTTGAAATCATTCCGATTATAGTCCTCGAAATCTGGCGATTTGAAGATATGTCACGTTAAATCATGAGATTAGAGATATATGGAGATCAAACATTTTGCAAAACAAATAGTTCCAACGACTGGGCTCTGCTGTGGATTCCACATCCTAGGCAATACTTAAAACTGTGACGAAAAGTTCAATAACTATTAGGGTGTATCTAGGTAGATATCTAAGCAAACGAATTATGGTACTGACATCAGACTAAATACTAAAATTCAATGCTTAGTATATATTATGAATTGTTAGAACGTAAATATACAAGAACGATAGCCTCATATTACAGAACGCAGCATCTGCTGAGGACCAATCAATTGAAGTAACAGTTGACATTGTTTTATTGTTCGAAATGATTGTCAAGTGAATATGTAGAAACTAGTCATTCATATCTTACTGAGCAGAAAAGATGCTATGGATCCAACGAATACCGTGACGAGCATCCATAACAACGAGTACCATATGTACGAAATTGAATAGAATTTCTCTAACCACTGCAGAGGAACCTAGCGAAAAAACAAGTTGTGAGTTAGTCTCAATCTGAAATTCGTGTATTTTAACACTTGATTAATTGCCATATTTTATTTATTTTCTAGTCTCCACGATTATCATTTGGTGCGTCATGTAAAATTGATCGTTTGTCGCGAAGTCATCTTACCTTTGATGAATGTATGTCTTGTTGCTGCATTGCACTCGTTTGGGGACTTTCTCCACACTCACTCACATACACATGCATATATATATATATATATATATATATATATATATATATATATATATATATGTGTGAGTGTTGGTTTATGATTGAGAATTTAGATATACAAAAGACGTAGTTTAGGAAATCTCGTATGAGTTTATAATCCAAGATGTCGAGGCCAGAGCTAACGAGGCGACAATGTCTGCAGTTCTCACTTCTGAACTTACAGAGACACAGTATATGGCTTATATCGCAGCCTGGAGCAGAGCGGAAAATCTGCGTCCAGGTTTACTGAGCCACATAGCTCCTGGAGATAAGACGGAGCAGAGGCTGCTAGAAAATTATGCATGAATACGGACATGGAATTGACTATATTGCATGAATTTTCTTTATCTTAACTTATCTCACACTGAGACAGGATAAAGCCATCCTTAAAAGGAAAATAAATTGTTCAAGATAATTTGGCAGCGGTTTAGAAGACGTGTAACAATTGACCAATATAGTTCACGCATGCGTCTGTTCGAGAATCGACTATTGCAATTCAATTCTTATTGGCCTTCCTAGAGTCCGCTTGTCTCCTCTCCAGTCAGTTCTCAATGCTGCCGCAAGACTGATTGCTCGTCCTCCTAAATTTTCCCGTATCTTTTCGTTTATGGTCAATCAACTTCACTGGCTCCCTTTCCTAGCCCGCATTCAATTCAAAGTTCTTATTTTTGTCCTTAAGTCCAAACTAGGTACTACCCCCAAATATCTCAGGGACCTCGTCTGCCCCCCTCCTTTCTGCACCTTCTCACCGACCTCTCCGTTCTCGCGACCGGAATGTCCTCTTTGTTCCGCGTGCCAGGACCACTCTAGCTCAAACTAGATCTTTTGCCAACACAGTGACCTCCCTGTGAAGTGCCCTTCGTTCCTCTCTACGGGTAACCTTACTTTCTGGATCTCTTCCTACATCCCTTTCCGTGCATAAAACCTCTTTCTTCTCTCGGAGCCTTCGGACTTGGAGCGCTGCTGGATGGCCTCAGCTGCGAACGGCGCTATACAAATCTCCAAATGCGATACGATACGATACGATACGATAGGCCAAATGACGTCACCCCAATTGTTTGATTTGTCTGTGGACCGAAATACGTCATCTTTGTGTTGTCCGAAGTTTTGTTGAAGAAGTCGAACATGGAGCTGGAGTTGATGTCGTCATAGTTCGAAAAGGTGAGATTATTGTGCGCCACGCATCCTTCGATGCTGAGAGGAGGAAAAGTTGGATGTCTTCGTTGCAGTGTGAAAGATCCAATGATCAACCAACAGCTGCAGACGAGGCTTACAAATGCGCCAATTAGTGCTCCCTGAAATAACAAGAAGTTAAAAACTGTGGCGAAGCGCACAATCGGACTCATGTCCCCCGATGACCCCTAATGTTCTCGTGATTCCTCCTCATGTCCCCCTAGTGTCCCCTTGATGTCCATATGATATCCTCCCCGGCCGAGGCGGTAATTCTTTTAAGACCACTGGCTGTCTCTCCTATTCCACTCCCATCTGTAAGTCCCCTCTCTTCCTTCTGTCCCCATGATGCTCCCCTAATGTCGTCCTCTCCCCCGCCGTCCCTTCCGAAATAGTAGCCTATATAAGGCGGAAGACGGGGATTGCAAAAGTCAGAGACTGACGACGGTGAGATAGACGACTGACGGCGAGATCACCATCGACACCGACATCTGTGTTGGTGGATGGGATCTACCCGACACGACCGCAGAGGCCGGACAAACATGGACATATCTTACGAAGGCTTTCTCCAACGGGCCATCCTATGGTACCAGAATAGGTAAGGAGCGAAGGGATGAACTCATCTCGGCTATCCGGTACCCGTAGTCAAGGGACGGGCGTGTCTTCAAGAGCTCGAGTTTAAATTAATTGGAATCACGTTGGATTTATTGCGATGTGATACCGTCTGGAGTGACAGTGTGATGCGATCTGCCACAAGCAATAACGTGTGCTGCGATAAGGCAAAGACATGAAAAAAACACAGTTTTAATTAGATTTAAGTAGGTTTCACTAGTTCCAACTTCCATAATATTGGAAGAGCTTGCATAGAGAACACGTATGATACATCTAATTCCGACACCACTCACTTCTGATTTTGGCGAGGAGTGGTGAGTTTAAGCTTTCCAAAGTTTGCGAACATCCACAGCTCACTTACTCTCATCATGCGGTTACAATTCGCGTCAAAATACGTCTCAGCTTGGTTTAAGATTCCAGCTTGACCCATAAATGTTACTCCAATGACAACCCGAACATGTCACAGTTTTTCCCTGAACTGGAGGTCTGTAAATGAACTGGAAGGCATGACTCGGCTTCTTGCCAGTGAAGAGATGTGATTTGACAATCACACAATTATAGGAGCTGCTATGTGATGGTTTATGTTGATATGACTGAAGATAATCTCAATGGTTACAGATGACTCTTGACAGAGATCACTGGCTCTATAATAAATTCATACTTCAAACCTACCTTCCAATTGGCATATCGATTCAAGCCTCCTAGCATGAACAGGCCGCAGATGGGACCCAAGGTAGCACTACCAAGAGAAATACTGATCTAGGTGTGCAAAGACAAAATCATATTAAGGAATCTTCAAAAGTAAATGCCATATTTCCATATTTTATTATGCAAACGTATGACGTAGGAACTCAACATAGGAATAGGCCCTATTGTTACTGATAGATTAAACGTATTATTTTAAAGTAAAAGGTTCGTTTACTCAGTCAAACATAATCAGTCCTTAGACCTTCACTAAGACGCCATTACGAAAAGAAAACATAGAGTAGCTATGGATCCTAGAGTCATAGGCCTGTAGCCCTCAATCGAACAAAGAATATAATATATGCAGTCGTTATGCAGTCTAACAGTTATATAGACTAAACGTTATCCTACAAGTAAGTAAGTAAGTAAGTATATCCTTTAATTGTACCAATTGCTAACCGCACTTTGGTTTACATGTAAGTCACAGTTATGTATTAGGAAAACCTAATTGTCCATAACAAAGAATTATAAAACAAGGAAGTAATAATAAATCATAATAATAGTTATAAAATGCCAAAAATCAGATAATTTTGTTATCATTACCGAGATAATGATTAATTAAAATTGACTAAATAGAAAAAAATAAATAGATAGAATTCTATCACATACAGTTTGTTTAAAACAATGAACGATGACATAATCGGCGTATTTTCTATAAATATCCGATAAGACAGGCAGCCAGATTGGTAGAAAGTTTGTTATAAAGTTCCACAAAGATTGCAAAGGGGTGGCAATCAATTGCTGTGAATCTTAAGCTGTCCAAGTAGGCCACGATTTCGTCAGCATGGGCCGATGAAGAAGAATGGTTTTGAAGAAGAATGTTCGTCCAATTTCATTATTCGAGACGATGTTTGATGGTACAGTAATCAACCTAAGCATCGAATATAAGTAGCTGTCATTTCCGCACGCACGAGGTATTGGCGTGGGTCTGAAACTGTTGAGAAACGAGCAGCGTAGTGTTGACTTTTCATAATATTGCATTGAAAGGCAGAGTGCAGACTTTTAAAAGTATATTGATTGACCATCTCTCAGTGTCAGCGGATTAGGATCCAACATTTTGTGAACTATTGTGTGAGAGTTCAATTAGATATTATTCGACTAAATCGGCGAATATAAACGGCGGCCATTAAGGCACTCACGTGACATCAGCGTGGGTCCAATATTGTTCAAAGGTCCGGCAGAGTAGACTTTTTATTTTAAAAAGTGACTTTGTTCTTTTGGATATTCTGAAACTCTACAATTTTGTTTGACTACTACGTCCGCTGTAGAACTGGAGTTAATAGTATATCGATCTTAAACAGTTAGGCCATATGTCTCATAGAAATATAAATTCATGATTGATCCGATTCAACATGAAAGTTTAATGCACAACGTTGAGCTTACTATTTCTAATGGAGTAACTTTTCATTGTGAGTTCTGTCTGTGTATAATGCTAATATATTTACCACCACGTTACGATAAAAGGATGCGAACGATAATCGTACCATACCTGAGTAATTGGACCAGGAACTACAGATGCAATGAAAGCCAATCCGGTGCCAACAATGCCAAACAAAACCACTGCAATTGTTCGATTAATATTCATGAAGTAAAACAAGATTAGTAACCGCAGGACAGTGTAATATCAAACAAAGGCAATGTAATGAAAAGTAAGGTGAGGCTAGGTTTTCTCTGAATATATGTAGGTAAGCAATAAACTTCACAAGACCGTTATAACCTCTAAAATGACGAAAAACAATATACCTGTGCAGGAGCGTAGCCAGACTTAAATTCAAGAGGAGGCAACACAATTTTGAAAAAAAATTGATGACCTTTTTTGGGAGATTGCTGCCCAAAGAAATTGATGACCTTTTTGGGGAGATTTCTCTGTCAAAAATTTGATGACCTTTTTCTGCAGGGCTATAACCCAAGGAAAATTTTTAAATTTATAAAACCAACTGCCTCCTCTTGCCTCAATGTAGCTCCGCCTATGTACCTGTGATTGAAACGGAGAAACAATTGATGTTGTAAGGAACAATTGGCCAGGTAAAGCAACTAAAGGCAGGTGAGGACGTATGAAGGGTGACGGCTACAGATGAGTGCAGATAGAGACAGACGAGGCCCGATGAGAACAGAGGAGGACCGGATCAGGACACACGAGGAGAGTTAAGGCCGTATGAGGCCATATGAAAGTAGTGACTGACAGATGAAGGCAGAGGAGGACAGCTGAGGATATTGGAGGACGAATGAGACATCATACATAGACGTTGGATATGCTGGAAATATTTTCTGTAACATTGACTACGAAATGCATTATGTATAGAAGAGATTAACAGACCTAGGAATCGGTTGAGCAGAGCTTTGTGTGGCTCCGTCCAGTGCATCAGTTTCCACTGAAGAATGTCTTCCCAACAGTTTGCAGCTGATCCGCTCAACGACGTTGAGACTGTGCTACATAATTAGGCAGACAGAAACGAACAAATTAACACTTATGCCGTTACTGATATCGTAAGAGAACAATCGATCGGTGGATATTGTCAACTACGATGATTGGAGGATGACGCCGATGATGATTATGACATAACATAACGGTAATGTCTGCTGACTACCTCTCGTTCTCATTCCTCCCTTCAACTCACTCCGTTTTCCCTCGTATTCGTAACTCTAATTGTGCACTGTACTCTGACTTTTATAACGAGTGAAATCACTGTCAAAAGTGAAATTAATCCTACTGTTCCTATATCTTTGTCTCTCTCGCTCCTCTCGGCGCTGATCGATACTAACTGCACTATGCGGACTAAAGAACTACATACTTCTTAGTCTTAATATGTATAAAGCTGAATAGATAGATAGATAGACAGACAGACAGACAGACAGACAGACAGATAGACAGATAGACAGATAGATAGATAGAATCATAATATACTGTCAGTATATTGAAGGCAATGGTATACCCCGTGATCGATCGAGTCAGTCGATCAAGTCGATCGAAACTCGACCAAGTCGAGTCGGTCGAAAAATCGTCGACTCGATCGACTTGCAAGTCGAGTCGATCATATGTTTTGACAAGTCGAGTCGATCGTTGTTTCCTCGACTCGACTATGAAATATTTTCTTGCTATTTTTTGCGGCTACTTCACAAAATGACCCACATAATGTGATGACGTAATGCTCAGTAAACACACAACTACCGTATTAACCTGATTTGAAGTTCAGTGCAAATTATGAGCCTTATGGTGATTTCGTATAGTGGACGCTGCAGATACTTTTTAACAGGTTAACGGTGAAAATCGAAAGATTAAGATGCGTTAAAAATGAGCAAGTTTCAGGAAATTTCAGCTCTGTAGTCAGTTATAGCGACGATCTCAAAACGTTCGAATGTCTGTATGTAAGGACGGGACTGAATGCTTCGATTTTGGCCAAGAGCAGTGGCTCGAAGAGTGTTTAAAAGTTGCGTGAGCTTACCTCAGCCAAGTGGGCTACAGACCTAAGATGGATAGAATTATACATATATCCAATATAACCAATAAGAATATTTTGTCATTTCTTACAATCAGTGGAAAAGTTTATTATACATGGCCTACATATTCATGAAATGAAACGCGTCTATAGCGCAATAAGTCAATAACTACTTTAGCAAGCATCAAATACAAAGCGCCAGCCAAAAGTTGTGTGAGCAATCACTGACCATGCTTCTGCCTCGGCGCTACAGAGCCAAAACTTGTGTGAGCATTGTCCCTTCCCTTTCTTCTCCCCTTTCAACCTCTCCTTTCCCTCCCGGCCTTCCTCCTTCCCTAATTTAGTAATATTCAAACCTTTGGCGCCATGGCTCCCGGGTCCATGGCCAAGAGATACAATCCAAGTCGAAAAAGTCGACCAAGTCGGTCGTTTATTTGCCAAGTCGATCGAGTCGACGAGAGGTCGACTAGTCGACAAAGTCGATCGAGTCGATCGTCGGCCGAGCCAAGTCGATCGTAGCAGGTCGACTCGATCGATCACGGGGTATAGGCAATGGATAGACAGATAGTAAGAGGGCCTGCAGTGCTAAAGATGGTAGAAAGAGCGGCTTGTATTTAAAAATATGAATCTGATAACTCAGAACTACTCTCTGGCAAACCCCTCTGATTTGATTTGGCCTTCCGGAGACCGGAATCGGAACTCTTTTGGACCACTCTCTGGAAACCCATCTGTTTAACGTCGCGCTCTTGAATAGGCTGGTGCCCTGCGCTTGGCCTTCGAATGGCGGTTTTTAAGTTTAGAGATTATGATTACGATGTCGAGTACAAACTGATAACAATGATGATGTCATACCTCAGTGCCCCTCCGTAAAGTGTGGCCAGAAAAAGTCCGGCAAAACCAGGAGCGTCGACAAACATTTGCAAAACGAAATGAGGCAGCAGCTGAAATATTAATATTTGCGAGTAATCGATCGATCAATAAATAAATAAATAAATAAATAAATTAACCAATCGATCAATCAATCAATCAATCAGCCCAAGTGATCCAGCATGAACCAAGCATTCTGGCTGATTTTCAGAAATTCGTCATATTATTCTGGGCCACAACTCTACAAACTTATAAGCTACGAGACACTCAGCTTCTTAGGTTCTCTGATCAGATGGAGGTTCAAACAGTTGGCTTAAATAGCATAATAATCGAATAAATGGTTTATACATCGATTCATTGGTTAGATGTTTGAAAGCTTATGTTCAAATACCGGTGTATAAATTATGTTTATTGTGTATACCGCTCATCCTTCCAATTTATCATCAAACTCATCATGCTGTCATATGCAGGGATTCGTTTAATTTAGTATTATCAGATAAATATCAGTTTATTAACATTAACAGGGGTGCTCGATGGTGTAGTGGTAGTGTACTAGACTATCAATCGAGAGGTCGGGGGTTCAAATCCCAGTCATGGCAGAAATTTGGTTTGAGATTTCTGCTCCACCTGCGCCCCCTAGCCAACTCAGCTACAATGAGTACACTAACTGTACACTGTCGGTGGGAAGATAAGACAGCGAGAGAGGGGACTGGCCATCCGCTCTCATATGTCGAGACTAAGAAAATGAAGTCGCTAACAGCTCATACCCATGACTGCCTCGGGGCTAGCTTAAGGGACTGCTCTTCTTCTTCTTATTATTATTATTATTATTATTATTATTATTATTATTATTTTTTTTTTTTTACCCGATGTATCAGTGATCCCTCAGGATTTGGAAAAAAATATTTAGGAGCAGGTTAACTGTCTGGAGGGTCAGGCCTCGTCTTCATGGTTTGAAGGAAAGGTACCTTTAAAAGAGACAAGGTTGTGGCGTTGAATGCTTTTTATTATTATTATTATTATCATCATTATTATTATTATTATTATTATTATTATTTTTATTTTTATAATTTAAAAAAAAAATTTTTTAATTTTTATTATTATTGACATGTATAATTGGGTCCATGGAAGATATTACACATAAATGAACCTGATTTGTGTTGTTGATTTCGTGATTGGCCAGTGGGTCGCAACCGATGGAGGCGTAGTAGGCAACAACAGTTAGTCCAATGAAGCTAATGATCAGGTGCAAAATTATGTAGGCAGGCAGGTTCAGGAAAACAGTTCTGTAATTACACAGTGCATGTACTCGATTCAACCAAATTTGATTTGATTTGATTCATTTGACTTACTTACTTATTCACCCTTCTCTCTCTTTTTTCTTTCTTCCCTCTCACTACACCCTCCCTTTACAACACTTATATACGAATTTAGTATGCTTTATCCTAACTGTGTGGTCACTCGCAAGCAACAAAGCACATGTTAACATTTTGTTTCACAACTGTAAATATGTCGACGACACTGAAACCATGGTAAAGTCAAACAGTCACTCGTGAATCATTGGCATAAAAGGAAATGTCAATACTTTTCAAAGGGCACGGGGCCAAAAAGCGATGGTAACTGTCACCACCACTTTTAAAAAAGTGGTGGTGACTGTCATCACCTTTATTAAAGGTGGTAGGGACTGAAAACCATAACCGTAGCAATACAAAGCTACGCCAGTAGGTGTGTTGGGTTTACTTTGACGACGACTGATTACAGAAGATGATAACTTGCATGCTTACACGTGTAGCCATACTTTTAACTTTGCTAATATTAATTCATTTCAATGTAAAGTGCTCAATCACTTATAACAGTTATATTCAATACAGGCAAACGACTAATTGTTTATTTATAAACGTCTTCATTTCCTCGCAAGGTTTAATGATGATGATGACGATGATGATGATGATGATGATAATAATAATAATAATAATAATAATAATAATAATAATAATAATAATAATAATAATAATAATAATAATAATAATAATAATAATAATAATAATGATAATAATAATAATAGTAATTTTCTTTATTAATTCAAACTGACAAACGCAGTAAGATTACATTGAAGCATGACAGTACAATCAAATCTTAACTAAACACACGGTTTGGCAGCCATGCAATGCAGTGATGCACCGCGAATCTAATGCTTTCCTGGCCATGAGTGTTACCATTACTCTATTCCCCTCCCCCAGTATATAGTAATCGTATTGTTAAAATTCCTGAAAAAGCCCAAGTCACAGGAACCACCTCATTTACAGGCGCTTTGTCAAAACAACATTGATAATCAGACGAGTTCCGATTCTGTAAACAATACATAGGCTGACATTTCGGAAGAATACCTATATAAACGTGAACAAATGTTTTTATTTTAAAAATAAATGTCTGGCTTACAGTTTGGCCTGTGATTGAGTCTTTGTGGCCGAATATCGTTGTACACTGGACTGTGATATGCCATAGATGTAGAACCAAGAAATTGAAAAACCGAAGAGAAATCCCCAGAAGGTGTGTCTAACGGTCGGATCAGGACTCCATCTGAAGGGACAGACATGATAAAATATGTTTATCAACCATAACATTTTTAGGGCACTGAATTCTTAAAATAGACATGTTAACAGAATTTCGTGGGAAAGTCTTTCACGGGAGAGAGTAAGCTGGCTTTATCATTTTTTCACTCATCTGATTTTTTGACACTTTTAACCTCAAATTTAAGGCTGTCAGAGTTGTCTGAAGAAGGTTGTTGCGTCTATAGCTTCGGATCTCAGAGGTCCAAATACTGGACGAGTATCTGACATTTCTTAGAAATATATGACCACTCTCTCGGGCGCTATTTCTGCACTTGCCATTAATGATATTTTCATTTCAAATTTCTAACTAGAACTGCAATGCGTGAATGTTGCATTATCCTTCACCGAATTAAATCACATTTCATTACATTAAATCAATTTGCATTAATCATTTACAATTTACATCTATGCAACGTACTCAGTCCAATTCAGTCGCCCCGATTGTGCAACCAATCTGAAGACGTTACCAAATCCTCCAACCACGACCAAACCCTGTCAGCATCAAAAGACATAGTAGGCTACATCAGTAACTTTTATTCATAACCGTAAGCTTTTACACAGGCAGAGAGAAAGATAAGTTTCCCAGAGGAAGATAAACTAGCTCACATATAGTTTCACGAGGAAGGTTGTTCTTGGCCGCATGTATTGGGTACCATCGGTAGATACATTGAATATTGGTACAACTGAGCTAAAGAACTTTGCGATATGATTTCTGACCTTAATGAGGATCGCAAATAGTCCACCGAACATGATGACACTCTGAAACACGTCTGTCCAGATAACGGCTCTCATTCCACCCTGTAACGTAAGCGAAGTCAACTAGGCTACTGTAAATATTTTAAATATGTCTTTGCTGATAGGAAATTGAGGCAGGCAGATGGTGAAAGGAGAATAAGGACGAAAAGAAGAGATGTTATCTACAAATTTGGAAAGGGAAATTGGAAGAAAGGTCCTTAAACTTTGTTGGGCTTTAAAGTTCTCAAATGAATTCAGAAGTTGCGAATTGCCTCACTCTACCAAAAAAAACAACACTCGTGTTCATGCTGGCCTAATTAAAAACAATCATATACGACAGTTTTATTTTATATTCGCCATATCATCTACTCGGTCAAAGAATGTACGTTGATGATGATGCTTAGGAATATTTCGCTTCTCATTGCTTTAGTGAAATAACTCGACAAATACTCACCAGAGCTGTGTATGCTACGGAAACGACAGCCATGACAGGAATAGAGACCACAATAGGAAGTCCAGTTGCTGAGACAAAAGTAAACAGGGAGACGTTCTTTAATTTATCCGGCAAAGGTAAACGTGCTTTAAAATATCCATTAAAGATTAACTTGATTTCATATCCAGTATATTCCTTTTTAGTCTGACACAGTATTTACTCATATTACAAATAGAAAAAATGCTCACTCACTCCAGTGTAGACGCTGTTAGTTTCTTAAATTCTTTTGAACCGTATATAAGGTCAACTTTTAAACTGTTTTATAATGTTACTTCACATCATTTTACCTTTAGTGTGGGTTTTTGTATAGAGCCAAAAATAATACTTACTTTCTTGTTTGATTATTTCTTTATTTGCTTGCCTGCTCTCTTACTTTTCAACAATGAATACACTTGCATCCTTGCATGACTAACAGTTCCAATATAAACTTGCTATCGTCAGGCCAATGATTTTGAAGTAACTAAGCCCACATTATGACTTACCGAGATATTTAGGCCTACTTAGCAAGAATACATGACCAGCAGATTCAACTATACTTGAAATCATTTAAGTGAAAAGTATGGAAGTTATTAAGGGAAAATAATGAAATTCAAGGGCGTCGGTACGGTTCTGATAGTAGAATATCTAGATAAGAGCTCAGAGGAAAAACAGTGTTTTATCTAGACGTCTTTGGGGGGTAATTTCCTCCACCCCCAGGATTTATGTCCCCCCAGAGGCCAGCAATATTATAATGTAGAGACCTTTTTGGGGATGGAAATTACCCAGGATACATGGTTCCCCCCGGAGAGGTGAGTAATATATTTTTTTGAGAGACGAATTCCTAAAAAAGGTCATCAACCTTTTTGAGAGAGTAATTCCTATAATTCCTATAAAAAAGTGTAAAAAGTTGGATGAATGTCTAAAAAAAATTTTAAGATGAAAGTTGAAAAATTCTTAAACTCTTTCAAGATGGATGAAATTACAAAAAAATGGTTGGTCCCCCAGAAACCTTGTTTCCCCTCCCAGAAGAGGGGGACTAGATTAAACACTGGAGGACCAACACACTTACACACTTTTTAGACACAGGTTTCCAGAAGAATCCCCGTTTAGGCTAATGAACTAAGTTGAAGGTCAATGATTTTCTCAGAACGTGAATACATTTTTCAGGAAATTTGCAACATACAGACGTGCACTAACACAGATAAACGTAGAAGCCAGATCAGGCCATGAAATAGTCGCTCATTTTTTTTATAATGGTGAGTTTTTAATGACAAACAATAGCAAGCTACCAACGAGCAGCCGGAAGCTTTTTCTATTGAGCACTGATAAGGAAACGGTAGCCTAAGGCTTTTGTTTAAATATTGCCAATGTCTCTCTCTCTCTCCTCTCTCTCTCTCTCTCTCTCTCTCTCTCTCTCTCTCTCTCTCTCTCTCTCTCTCTCTCTCTCTCTCTCTCTCTCTCTTCTCCTCTCTTCTCTCTTCTCTCTCTGTCTCTGTCTGTCTGTCTGTCTGTCTGTCTCTCTCTTCCTGTGAGTCTAATCAGGCTAAAACTAATCAGTGACTTTTATAGCACCGTTATCACAATGACCAAGACATCAATTGGTGGTTGCTTTAAGTGAAATCGTAATCGGACATTGTAATCCTTTGGAGGAAAACGTTAACATCTGAAAAGGTCGAGGAACCAGAAGCATAGCTATAGTTGGTAAACCAATTGAAAAGGTGTCTAACCCAAGGGGATCGTGATAGACTGGTAAAAACAATATGAATTGGGGATAATTGAGACACACATTTAGTAGCCAATATTAACATATTTTTAGTATATTATCTGTATAAACATGTTTACGTTGCTGTACACCAAATGCGGTTTGCAATTGGTTCCAATAAAGAATATTCTGTCTATCTATCTATCTATCTATCTATCTATCTATCTATCTATCTATCTATCTATCTATCTATCTATCTATCTATCTATCTATCTATCTATCTATCTATCTATCTATCTATCTATCTATCTATCTATCTATCTATCTATCTATCTATCTATCTATGTCTTACAGAAGCCTCGCTCTTTCCCTTCGAGAGGAAAGTGACATATGCAATATTTTCTGTTACGAGTTAGTCTATAAAAATCAGAAGGCACAGATGTGAAATACATATAGCTTTGCAAAGTGCTGTAAAAATTTCTTAAAGTAGAATCTCAATGAAATAGCCAACAAACCTGCTTGTAAAGCTGCAGAGGGGGCATACATCGCTGCTCCCATGTAAAGAGTCTATTAAAAAATCCACCAAAAATCTTTTAATCGTTTACACAATTGTATGGTTATAAAATAATATACATAAAATTGACAAAACTCGTTTTTAAGGGTACTTGGTCTTTTCGCGAACTACAGGGTGGGCCAAAAAAAAGTGACCCCTGCAGGTTTTTGCTAATATTTCGGCCTAAAATAATAATTTTAAAATAAATTTTACTGGCTTAAAAGTAATTTATATTTACCTACAACAGCCAAATTTTAACAAAATATTTCAAATAGAACCAAAGTTATATCACTTCTACTGAGTCCACCCTCTGTTTTTTGATGGTCCAAAAACATGTAATGCAGGAAAAAAATAACAAAAAAACGATTTGATTAAATCACATCTCAAATAATTGGTATCAAACAGACTTGATATTGCTTCACAACTTGTGTTCAATGTGTCCACCACCAGTACCCACACATGTTCTAAGTATCTTTGTAAAGTTTTTGATGGCCTTGTTGACAGGTTCCAGAGGTAAATCTTCCCATATCAACTCCAATGCCACCTTTAATTCTCTTATCGTTTTCGGCTTTGGTCACAGATTGTGGTATTTCTCCAGCATACATGTAGCTCCCGAGGAGATTCAAATCCAGAGAGTTTGGGGCCATTGGTCCTTCTCAATGAAACCAGGGCAATTGACATTGAGCCAATATTGCGTGAAACGAGCAGTATGCGCTGGTGCGCCATCTTGCTGAAAGATGAATCCAGCTGGCAGAAGACGCTTGCATTCAGAAATTAATTCTGGAAGCAGGCGAGAAACGTTATATGCAGCATTCACCTTCGCCTTTTCATCAATAAAATGCAGTCGACCTTTGCCACGAAAACAAATACCAGCCGATACCGTAACATGTGGAGCGAACTTCACGCGTTCAACGATCAAGCGATCAGGTCTTGCTAAATGATGTCACAGTGACATGCCAGCTATACGCTGGTGACCCGTTTCTTTTCCAAATAATGAAAATAATAATAATCATTTTATTTAAAAATTCTTACTTTTGGCCGAAATATTACCAATTATTTGAGATGTGACTTAATAAAATCATTTTCTGTTACTTTTTTGCGTTGCATGTTTTTTGACCATCAAAAAACAGTGGGTTGACTCAGTAAAAGTGACATGTATAACATTGGCTCGGTTTGAAATATTTTTATGAAATTTGGCTATATTACGTAAATATGAATTACTTTTAAGCCAACAAAACTTGTATAAAAATTCTTACCTTTGGCCGAAATATTAGCAAAAACTGTAGGGATTAAATTTTTTGGCCCACCCTGTAGATTATGCATCTTAAGAAAATTATGCAATATGTTAATTAAACTATTCTATTAATCTCACCGCTGAGAAGATTGTGACGATGGCGGCAAGTATTCTTACAGATTTGGAATGGAAGCGAAGTTCCAAGTACTAGAATAAAACAGAAATGAGATACTTCACAGTTTCTTTATTCACATATCCATAAAGCGTCTTTTGAACAGCGTGATTTGTATTGAAGTAAAAATGAAACGCACATAGCTTAAAAATTAAATTATGCAGATTAATCACTAAAGGGTAATCTAGTAATTAACCATACAAAAACTAAACAGAACTAAAAGCAACTTAGAAACTAATGTTAGGCCTAATTACCGATATATTTCCATAGAAAATTTGGAAAAACTAGACTATTACCTGGTAACTATGTTTTGGTCCTACCTCGTTGACGCTGACTAATTTCAAGGGGTACAACCACGGAATGGCCACCTGCATTGTGAGAATGATGGCCACCGTAAATGTGATCGCCATCAAGACAATAAACAGCGATCCGTAGCTGTACATCTCTGCTGTAATTCCGAGTATCAGGATAGCCGATTGGAAGGAGACAAGGAGAGACAAGGCGGTCGGAAGAACCTTGAGGGCACGATTCGCCATGATGAACTCGGATGTTGTCTTCTGTCGACCACCTGTCAAGGAGTGGTAGACGCCGATCCCAACCGAGATGACGAAGAATGCCACCAGGATAAGGTAGTCCGGCCAAGACAAGTAATCCATCGATGCGAAATGATGGACTTAAAGAGCAAACCACGATAACAGATCTATAAAAGAAAACAACAGCATATTGAAGAAGAGTTATCAAAGGTTAATTCTCAGTATTCTCCTGTCTATGATAGATGAATCTTATATTGGCTGTTTTCTGCTAATGGCAAAGAGGAAACTTAAGTGTGAGTTGTTAATGCTACTATTACTATGTTATTTTATTGCGGTTTTTAACACTGGCGTAAACTTGTCCAAAATATTGGGGTGGGGCATGGGGTCTGGAACAGAGGTGGAAAAAACAAGGTTTTCCAGATGAAAAGTTGTTTTTTGTTGTTGTTGTTTTTTGTTGTTTTTTGTCGTTGTGTTTTTGTTTTTGTTGTTTCTTTGTTTTGATTGGTTTTGTTGATTTGGTTGTTTTAAGATTTTCGGATTTCGGATCATAAAAATCATGAAAATTGGCATGAACAAGAGCTCCAACTCATTTTAATTCAATTGCGATTTTCGGAAATTAAAAATTATTAAATTAATGCTATTAAAATAACTTCTGCAAAAATAAGAAATTTATTTAAGAAAAACAACAACAAAAACAAATTTTGTGGTTTTCTTTCACTTTTGTTTTAAACCAAAACCGAAAAAACTTTTTTCTCCTCTGGTCTGGACAGTCGGCAGAGTTTTCCGGTGTTACGTTAGTTCGTATGAAAGGGGGACCTTTTGTTTACATGTACATTTGTTTCGTATTGAAGATAGTGAAGATGTAAATAAATCTTTATTTTCATTATGAATTTGTGATAGTATTTCAGTTCTGTGTCTCTGATTTTCTGTTTCTGAAGAAATTTGTTTATATTGAAACATAATGTTTAAATATTTGAAGAAATTCTCCTCTCGATTGGGGGGCATTGCCCCGGTTCCTCAATTATTGGGGGGGGCACGTGACCCGGCTGACCCCCCAGAGTCTACGCCTATGGTTTTTAATATTATTATATTTCATTTGATATTCCCGCTAGTTCAGTAAAATATAAACCCGAGACGCGATGCAGTGGAGAATGACAATACTGTATCGGTTAAGCCACTCTACACTGTTACAGACTCATTAGAAACGACGCTATAGACTAAGCAAGATAGGCAACATATTTAGCCTATTCGTTCTTACCGTGCCTGATTCAGCTGATGTTAGCCCTAAACTGTTGGTCCAGATGTACTGACGTCGCTCTTCTGGTTGGAGAGACAAGTTCGTCAATTCAGGTCCAGCTTGTTCAGCGATATGCTGTCTGAAATCCAGTTGACGTAGCTGTATTAATGGTCTGTAGTTATGTTGAAGTGTAGTCCTATACCTACACGTGAGAGTAATAAATGTCTTGACCCGGATGAAACTAATGCAGCCAGAATGATCGTCTAAGATGTCCGTCAATGCATCTTTGTAACTCAGATCATTTGATTCAGTTTGCTTACTCCTGTAGCAGTGTGGCTTGAAGCTTCACTTCTGGGGGTTGACCCATTGAGAAGACTGTATTTTCCTCAGTGGGTCTTTCCAATCCACAATGCACCGTTATCACACCTACCTGGGCAATTCCCGGGTCGTCTTTAAACACAGAAAATAGTACTACTAGCAGACACTGGACTGGCGACATTGACCTTGGACTACTGGAATGTAGTCGCGATCTCTTTTAATCAAAAAAAATTGGGAAGCTGTGGTTTTGTTGGATCCAGTAGTTACCTTGTTGACAGTGGTCTTCAATAATTGTGGGCTTCTACAAAACCGTTTTCATAGCGCATAAAAAGCAACTATCAAAGGTTGCTTCTTAATAAAGCGATGCCCATCCTTCTACGGAGAGATCCAGTCAAGATTCGAGACGTCTTGACTACTGGATCAGGTCCCGGATTACACAACAGACGAGGTTCTTGTCAACCGCATTCTTTGTATCTAATCTAATCTACTGACTTGTAGAAGAAGACATTTAATAGGATTTGATTAGAGATTGGATTGGATTCTACAACAATTAACAACTGTCAAGAACAGCTCTGCCAGTTGCTTTAATCAACTAATAGGAGTTCTCATATCAAAATGACACACATAGGCGTCAAACCCGCAGGACGACAACTGAGATGGGAGTCGAATACTACACCATCAGAGGCATGATTGAAGAAGACAAACGCCCCGCGAGTGCCTTTAACGAACTAGATATCTTGTTCCACGTTTCAATTCAACTGAGAGACTTCGTCAGCTAAATGTCGTTCAGGTCATGTGATTGGTGTATAGATGTTTGTATAATAATAATTATATAATTATATTATTTATTATTTCAAACCGACAGACGTAGTAAGATTACATTGAAACACGAAAGTACAATCAATATCTTAATTAAACACACGGTTTGGCAGCCATGCAAGGCGCCGCCCTAGAGGGGTTTACGGGAGTCGATCCGCGTACCTTATGCTCTCCTGGCCATGAGTGTTACTACTACTCTATCCCCCTCCCCAATGCGTACGTACGTGTTTATGAACATAATGTTTATTAGTTATACGTGCTTATATGCAGTGCGTGTGCGTGTGCGTGTGCGTGTGCGTGTGCGTGTGCGTGTGCGTGTGCGTGTGCGTGTGCGTGTGCGTGTGCGTGTGCGTGTGCGTGTGCGTGTGCGTGTGCGTGTGCGTGTGCGTGTGCGTGTGCGTGTGCGTGTGCGTGTGCGTGTGCGTGTGCGTGTGCGTGTGCGTGTGCGTGCGCGTGCGTGCGTGCGTGCGTGCGTGCGTGCGTGCGTGCGTGCGTGCGTGTGTGTGTGTGTGTGTGTGTGTGTGTGTGTGTGTGTGTGTGTGTGTGTGTGTGTGTGTGTGTGTGTGTGTGTGTGTGTGTGTGTGTGTGTGTGTGTGTGTGTGTGTGTGTGTGTGTGTGTGTGTGTGTGTGTGTGTGTGTGTGTGTGTGTGTGTGTGTGTGTGTGTGTGTGTGTGTGTGTGTGTGTGTGTGTGTGTGTGTGTGTGTGTGTGTGTGTGTGTGTGTGTGTGTGTGTGTGTGTGTGTGTGTGTGTGTGTGTGTGTGTGTGTGTGTGTGTGTGTGTGTGTGTGTGTGTGTGTGTGTGTGTGTGTGTGTGTGTGTGTGTGTACAAGAGAGGTCAAACTCTGAGGGTTAAAGACATAGGTATATATGCGAAGCAACGCAAATGTTGTGAATGTCATACATGACGATAAGCTGGCTCTCAAGTGTTTTTTCCGCTCGAATGAAGTCTAAAGACTGTTTGCATAAGACTGAAGTAGTATAGGTTAGCTATTATAAATTAATGCTTCTAACAATATAATTTTCTGTAGGATCTGTAACGTTTGATGTTACCTGGGTATACAGTTTAATCTATCCATAATAGATGAATGGGAGGATGCATTTCGAGTGTTTTTTACGTTTAAAGGAAGTTTAAAGTCTATTTGTGTAAGTCTGAAGTATTGTAAAAAGTCTTTACATGACTATAATCGTATAAAGACTTAATATGACTGTAAAACCTTGAGACGGTGGGTGACGTTGATTTAGTGACTGACTAGGGAGATACAACAGCCCTGGGACAGATAAGACTGGTCTTAGAGAGTAATGAATAGAAGAACTGAAATTTCTGTAGAATGGATTCACCCAAAGCATGATCGTATTGATGGGAGTAGGTTGCTTACTACGAGTTAACAGTACTTAAGACTCGAGCTGAGAGTTAATTAATCTCTCAATCATCCTACTGAAACCCTGCTAAGACTCTCTGCTGTATAAGTAATTAATTAGTTAATTAATTAATTAATTAAGTAAGTATGGACTTTAATGCTCCGCCTGCAAACTCACTGCGGCTGACAAACGGGTTATACAAGTGCAAGAAACAAAACAAAACATATGAAATTAAATCCCCCTACATGTATGTTCAAATTCAGTATACGCTGCATACGTGAGAGTGCATAAACTTTGTACCATCTGCTTTCCTCTCAAACTGCCATAAATCTATAAACGCCAAAAAGATGGTTGCTGACATAATCAATGGGACGGTGAAGTAAATCCTCAACAAAGAGAGATGCGTATTATTCCACGCGGTCCATCCTAAGATGCTTCCACTTGGCATTTGTATGTGATAGCCAGACTCTATGTTAGATAACTATGAAAACTAAAGAACTCAACACAGGAACAAACCTTCTGCTTTAATTTAAAAGGCTACTGTTATCTGATTCCTCCCTGCTGGAAGCCAATTCCTCACAACATTAGGAAACCACATGAAACAATGAAGATCCTCGCTGTTACTGTCAGCAGCGATCTGAGAGCCACCTGTGCTAGTTCCCTTTACGCGCTGCTCGTCCTGAGAGCACAGGACCTAAGCCCTGAAGCGATGCATTTGGTGGGGGGCAACAATGGTTGCCCCACTCCTATGTGCAATTATATCGGCCCGGTGGAGATTTGCTGCAGCCCATGAGCGTCAGATATTCAAATCAAATCAAATCAAAATTCTTTTATTGTTCACCAATCTTTGAACAATTACACAATTTACATGATAACACGAACTAAAGTTACATTGCGATCAGTGACAAAAGGAAAACCCAAAGGAACGAAACCGTTCCGCTGTCAGGGTCGACTAATTACACAAGCTATATCAGACCAATGAAGTGGTGCTTAACAATGCAATGTAGAGTTTATTCTTAATAACATCTGTAGCATAATAATCATGAACGTTCGGTCTTAACTATACATGTACAGAATTCATATTTTACTTAATAGTCTAGAACGTTTAATTTGCTATTTACGTAATACATCTTTTACATAATATTCCAGAATGTTTAATAAGCTCTTTAACTTATGTATATACATGATACATCTTATGCACTTTAATCTAAAGTGTTAGATAGGCTATATAGTTACAAACACTTAGAACTGTCTTTTTATACAAAGCTCAGAACTTTTACTAGAATCCGGTTTCAGGGTAATAACCAAAAGATGAGGATATGCAAATAAGAATATATTATTTAGTCTATTAATCTAGTACGTTAGACAGGCTATTTAACTTATGGACGCTTTCAATTTTCTTTAGATAAAACTCCCAGAATTTAATCTGTTCCAGTTTTGGTGAGAAACAGATGAGGAGGCACTACGATTTAAACATATCCATAAGATGACCTCCTAATCTGTTTTTAAATTGATGCACGTTTGTAAGGCTTGTGATCTCCAACGGCAGGAAATTCCAGAGTACTGGACCGTAGTTTCTGAGACTGTTGTCCAATCCTAGTGCGCATACTACTTTATGGTACTTATTTTGGGAACGCGTTTGATGACCATGGATCTCATGATTTTTACAAAACCAATTGGCAAAGAATATTTCCTAGCCGGAAAGAGGCAACTAGGATACCTGCCAGAAGGTTCACCAACTGTGGCGGAGTGAGTCAAGCGGGCAGATGGTGGCCTGCTCCAGGCAGTGGTCTGGAATGCCTCTCGTGTACTTCGCACCCTTTTTCCATCTAGGTCAAACCAGGGCATATTTTAACTGTATAACTAGTGGGACAAATGTCCCAGTAGTCTTAGGATTTGTCCCAGTAGTGAAACTGATTTGTCCCAGGCAATGTATGTATAAAGTACAGCTAGTGGGACAAATGTTGGAAGAATTTAAAGATTTGTCCCAGTAGTAAAATGAGAAAGGTATGACATTACTGGTGAACGACCCCTTGTTATTGGTTGGGAGACCCGAGAAAAGTTGTAAAAGAAAGTGATGACTAAAAAAAAAGGTCATCAACTTTTTTTGGAGATGAGTTCCAAAGAAAGATCATGAACTAGACCCATGGCTGATTTTGTCCCAATAGTCAAAATTCCTTAAAATATGCACTGGGTCAAACCGTCGCCAAGGAATGAGACCCCGTGTCCACCCTTTCGAACTTCCACACAAAGGCGATTAGAACCACCATAGGCGTAGAATCTGGAGGGGAGGCAGTCGGGGCATGTGCCCCCAATAATTGATTTGGACTGTGCACCCAATGCAACAAGTGTAGAATGAATAACCAGGAGCGCCCGCAGGCTTTACAAAATTGGACGCACACCCCAAAAATATTGGACACACACTCCTCCAGTCCCCTCCCATCCTACCCGTCATACACTGAAAATGACTCAGAGTGACTCATTAGACACAATTCAATTTAGATAACATCGAAATCTTTAACATGCCGTATTGTCGTTCATAAAAAATATCCATGCTCTCCTTTATACTTGTGTGGATTTGATCTGGTGGGTGGACGCACGTGCGTCCAGTGCGTCCGCCTGCGGGCGCCCCTGTGAATAATCAAATGCCCCTCCCTCATATTTTGGACAAGTTTACGCCAGTGAGAACCATATTCCGAGAGTACTATGTAGTGATAATATCTTCTGACCCCAAATTGCTAATTTTCGTTAAGTACTAATATTTTATTTTATTTTCTTTCTTCTGCAACTCATCCATCTGTTTCTGGGTGCGGGGTGCCAACCAGTTTCGAACAATGAACGAATATTCATGCACACATGCATACACTCACAAGCCAAGTGTTGATTGTGCTCTGGGTAGTTTCGGAATATCACCGTGGTATTTTTGCCCAAGTGTACATTTAACTGATAGCATAGGTGGTCAGCATACAACTAACGGCTTTACAAAGTTTATTCAGAGACAAAGTTCCTATAATCACAACATTATTTTGATCTAAACGGAACACTACTATAAGTGAGGACTACTATACTAATAAGTTCCAACGATCTGCAAAAGTATAATGAGTTGGGAAATTTTGCAAGCAGTCGTTGGGTAGATTTCATAATCATAATCGTCATCATAACCTAAAAGATCTCTAAAGCGTCACAGTAAAGCTGAGCGCAAAGTACCAGCTTATTCACGAGCGCTGCGACGTATCCGAGGGGTTGTCCAGAGATCGATGTCCATTGGTGGTCCGAGTCCGATTGCCAGAGAGACCAGGGAGAGGCAGAACAGCTGTTACGGAGGGTTTCGTTGAGGACGAGAAGGCCTGGAAGGCAGAGGATCAGATGGATCAGGGTAGGAATTCCTGAAGAGGTGAGTCTTTAATTTGGAGTGGAAAGCCTGTGGGGTGATGAGTAGAGGGGCCCGAGGTAGATGACGGTGAGTGAGTAGCGGTATTGGTGGAGTAACTGGGAAAATGCGGAATTCGGGGGAAGTTCGTTCCAGAGTTGAGGTGCAGTGTGTGATATGGAGAACTTGAGGCGAGTAGTGACTGGGGGACGGGAGAGAGTGAGATAGGAGGATGAACGGGTTGACCGGGGTGGTTGGGTGGTGAAGAGTTCGTGAAGGTACTTTGGCTGGGAGTATTGTAGTGTGTTGTAGGTTAGCGATTACCAGAGAGACCAGGGAGATTTCTTGTGGTAACTATATTTGGGATTTTTCTATATTCAGGAGCAACATCTCTCTCGTTCCGTTTGTCACTTCCTTTGTCTGTCTGGGTGTAGACACTGTAGACGATATCTCTTTGACTTTTGCCTTGGAATGCTTTTCTATCGGTTCCTTAAATATCTTTGTCGCTCCAGCTTGAAGTAGGCCTACAACCTGTTTAGTACAGATCAAAGACTGTAATTAGCATGCAGTTCCTCTAATAATTTATTCATATTATCTCATACACCAATATATAGATTAAACAATAATCAGTTAAAAACCTAAAACGTAACAATATTATCAGTTTAAACAGTATACCTTGGCAGTAATAGAGCTAAAGTTAATATTATTATCTTAGATCGTGTTTTACTCGAGGTAGGCCTATATCTTTAACCCGGCTAAATAATTAACGTGTAGATAGGCTAGGCTTCGTCTACGAACCAGACAAGCAACTCCTCTTTATTGTGTAGGAATAGGTGAACAATTAGGCTATACATACCCAGGACGGTACATTACTTTTAAGCTATAATGAGAAGCTCATCTTATACCTCGAGCTCAGACGCGGTTTATTGTTATCGATGACTATCAAATTTAATGACCTTCTATGATGAAGAAGTTTATATCATTTATAAGTCAAAAGGCCAAATATATAAACAGTGTAAAGACTAAGTACCAAAGTCTTGTAGTTGACATGGGAATCTGCCTCCGAAGCTGATTCTGATTCTGAGTCTCCTCCGCACCGGAAACACCGTCTGAAATTGATCAGAAGTTTCTCGTCCACTTTCTCTTCTTCCGACCGGTCTCCTGTTAACAAGGGAACACATACCATTTACCCCTTTGTTTAGTTAATTTAAGTTCTTCTATTCATATTCCCACAGATCCGAAGGTTGAGGCATTACCAGACTAAGCATTAAGATCAGAGATATGCAACGAAAACATTTCGTACAACAGATATCAAGAACGACTGGACTATGGGCTTGCTGCGGAGTCCACAACTCATTCGTAGAACGACTGCGATTTGAGAACTCCGGCACGTAGTGGGCGATTTTGAGAGACCTAGGTAGGACTAATACGCAAATAATGGTACTGAAATTTGTTAAAGTCAACACTGTGTTCAATGCGTGATAAATGTAATGAGTTATTTCAAAACATATAACATACACTCAAAAATGGTCTTTCTTTAATTGTGCAGATTAAATTCAGAAAGTAGTCATTCATATCTTACTGAGCAGGAAAGATGCTATGGATCCAACGACTAGCGTGACGACCATCCATAATAAGTTGAACCAGATGTACGAAATTGAATAGAATTTCTCTAACCCCTGCAGAGGAACCTAACGAAAGACAAGTTATCAGTTAATCGCTCTCTAATCTTCGTGCATTTTAATCTTTGTGCTAGCTGTTAACTTCACACCTCTTTATTGTAACTGGCTACAGTGTGTCAACCAGTATGAAGAAATAATAAACGATATATAATATATACTCACACTGATTAATTGCGATGTTTTATTTCTTTTATTGTCTCCTCGTTTACAATTTGTGCATAGTGTGTAAGTGATACTTTTACATTAACAGAGACATGTACTGAGATTCCAGTGATTCTAAGTTGACTTTTTAAATCGGTATTTCGCAGTTTATATCAGGGAATCCGAGAGCATTAGCTTACCTTTATTTTTCTTACCTTGCTTTACTTCTTTTTATCGTATTTTTACCTTAATTAATCGCACAGTAAAAGAGAATTAAGCAATCTATTATGAAGAAAATCAACGGCATCATGAGACTTGATGGTAAGCTTATTACATATTAGTGACTAACCTCAATTGTTGCGTTAATCGGAGATTCGTCGACGAAGTGGAAGATTGAGCTGGAGTTTGTGTCCTCGTAGTTTTGGAAGGTGAGATTACTGGACGCTATGCATCCATCGATGCTGAGAGGAGGAAGAGTCGAATGTCTTCTCTTCATCATGAAAGATCCAATGATCAACCAAAAGCTACCGATGATACTCGTAATTCCACCAACTAGTGCTCCCTGAAACAAACAAAAGTCTAAAGTACAAGCGCTGTGGTGTAAAATGAGAACAACGTGGGATTTACTGCAATGTGATGCCGTGGGGAGATACATTCCGATGTGTTCTATCATATCCAATAACTTATGCTGTGATCAAGCAATTGCATGGTGAAAATACAGTGCACCTAATCGTAATCGTAATCTCCAAACTTCTAAAGCGCCACTCGAAGGCTAAGCGCAGGACACCAGTCTATTCACGAACGCTGCGCCTAATCAGAGAGCTTTTCCAAAGATTAGTCCAAAGGAGGTCCGAGTCCGGTAACCACGGGACCAGTCAAGAGAGGAGCCAGAGCAGTGGTTAAGGTGGGTGTCGTTTAGGGCGAGAAGAACTGTAAGGCGAAGGATCACATGAGACAGAGTAGGAGTTCTTGAAAAGGTGAGACTTCAGTTTTGAGTGGAAAGTCCTGGAGATGATAGAGGCGCATGAGGTGGAGGACGGGTGCAATTGTGGTGGACGAACCGAGAATCTGCGGAACTCAGGGGAGAAAATGTGATTTGACAATCGCAAGTGAGATTGTTGTATTGGTCCCTATGATTTGACAGTGATTGTTCATAATTATGACAAATAATTAAGTTATACTTGATTGTTGACAGATATGTATAATAGATGACTGGTTCTATTATTATGTAAAGTGTAAAACTGTAAACCTACCTTCCAGTTGGCATATCGATTCAAGCCTCCTAGCATGAACAAACCGAAGATAGGACTCATCGAAGCACCAATCAACGACATCGCGACCTAATTGTGCAAAAGGCAAAATCAAACTTGGGACAAAGTATAACTTTTCCGAAAGCAATGTCATATTCTCATAAGTGCTTCGTATGAAACCACAGGTATGACGTATCGAGCCCACAAAGGAAATATCTTTCACTATATCAGATAATCTCTAAATATTTAGCTAAGGAAGTGTTTTCATGACGTCGCTGTTGGGGCTAAGATTAAACTAAAACAATTTTACTTCGTTTCTATGTTTAGTGCTGTGCCTAAATTTGGTAAGTCAGTCTTAAAAGAAAAAGTAAATCACAATTTACAACGTTCAAAGTCTAAATTGAATGTACAACTTTGAAGTTACTTTTATTTCTAGTGGAGTGATAGAACATTGCTCGGTTTAATTGTTTTGTCTGTTTGTGTAGGCATATATTCACCATCGATAATTAACACCCTGACGATGATCGTAGCCTACCTGCGAAATTGGACCAGGAATGGCAGATGCCATGAAAGCCAATCCGGTGGCAACAATGCCAAACAAAACGACTGCAATTATTCAATTTGTATTCATGTCGTTAGACAAGGTAAGACAACACAGAAAATGTAATATAACTTACAACACAAAGTAGTGTAACGTAAGATAATCTCTAATTTCCTGGAAGATGAAACCCAGAAAGTTCTTCTGCGCCCTTCCCAATCAGCCAAACTTCAATTTCTTGTCTTTGTAATAATTATGTATATCACGTATGTCAAAAACTCTTCACAGTCGGCTCACTCAATTAGCTAATCCTCACAAAGGCATTAATACATCTGACTAATTTTCGAAACGTTTACAGTTCTTAAATGCAACTTAAAAAGTCCAACATTTTCATTCTGCATCATAGCAATAAAAACAGTTAATAATGTTAGATTGGCATCTCTAAACACCAGTTTAACCCAACAGTTCAATTTTACCTACTACGTAAGCAGTTCTATCAATAAAATTTTCTGAGTGGTAAATAACGGCAAATAATTTCCACTAGGCCGCGGTACTAAGAAGAACATGTTGGGCCTTGAGCGAACTCTAAACATCAACCAATCTGCTTTACATTTGGACCACACCTTTTCTAATGAGAGGCAGAACAAATTTAAACTTGTGGAGAGTAAAGCTGAATTTTCGCCATTGTCTCGTGGATCACCATAATACATAATGGACATTAGACATGTTGGATATATCTTCTGCACCATTGACTAGGAGATGCGCTATTAACAGAACAGACCAACTGACCTAGGAATCGGTTGAGCAGAGCTTTGCGTGACTCCGTGCAGTGCTTCAGTTTCCATTGGAGAATATCTTCCCAACAGTTAGCGGCAGTTGCACTCAACCCTGAAGACACTGAACTACATAAACACACACAAACAAACGAACAAGTTAATAATTAAGCACCTACTTACTGACCTCGCATATGGGACAATTGATCAATGATGTTTGCCAATGAAGACAATTGAATGACGATAACGATGGTAATCGTAACATAACATAACCCAACGCTATTAGACGATAACTACATGTAACCTTTCAAGCAGTGAGCAGCTGGACACTAATTTGGCACACAAACAGTTTCTGAAAAAGCTGTATTGCTTTCCTTTTACTAAGCTGCCCCATTAGTTTCTCTTCCTCCCCTTCTCTCCTACATCCCCGCCTCTCAGCCTATCTCTTATGTTTTATCCCAGTCTTTACTCCCTCCAGTTCCCTCCTCGGCTTGTCCTCCATAGAATTTGACATACCACTGGAACGGATAGACAGACAGACAGACAGACAGACAGACAGATAGATAGATAGATAGATAGATAGATAGATAGATAGATAGATAGATAGATAGATAGATAGATAGATAGATAGATAGATAGATAGATAGATAGATAGATAGATAGATAGATAGATAGATAGATAGAGGGGTAGGTAGGGAGGTAGATAGACGATAGATAGATAGATAGATAGATAGATAGATAGATAGATAGATAGATAGATAGATAGATAGATAGATAGATAGATAGATAGATAGATAGATAGATAGATAGATAGATAGATAGATAGATAGATAGATAGATAGATAGATAGATAGATAGATAGATAGATAGATAGATAGATAGATAGACAGACAGACAGATAGATTGATTGACAGACAGACAGACAGACAGACAGACAGATAGGCAGATAGGCAGATAGGCAGATAGATAGACAGATTGATTTATAGGCAGATACATGGATGTCAAACCTCAGAGCTCCTCCGTAAAGTGTGGCGAGAAAAAGTCCAGCAACACCAGGAGCGTCGGCAAAAATTTGCAGGACAAATCGAGGCAGCAACTGAAAAATAAGCAACACATGAGACTAGTCAATTACCGATTCAATCAATCATCAATAAGCCATCATTAATTACCCAGACAAATCCACACATATTGTTAGATTGTCAGAAATCCGTCCTTTTTGTTGAGGGCTATGACTCTATAAACTTATTAATATCGAGCAACTTGGCTAATGTAGCATAATGATCGAACAGCTGATATGTTAAACCACTAAATCATTGTTCAAATGTTCATATACCGAGCAGCTACTAAGACTTGGCGACTTAATCCCACCAATTTGTTATAAAACTCTTCGAAATCGTTTTATACAGTACTACTAGGTAAATGTGAAGTATTTGCATTCATGGATGGATCTGGTGTAAATGTTACGCATGAATGAACCTGATTGGCATTTCCGACTTCGTGATTGGCCAGAGGGTCGCAACGGATTGAAGTGTAGTAGGAAACCACTGTAAGTCCAATTAAGCCTACAGTCACGTGCAAAACGATAAAGGCTGGCAGGTTCAGGAAAACGGTTCTATAACAACACAATGCATGATACTGTATGCTATTTAGATATGGTACGACATTGGCGATGTAGACGGTAAAGGTGATGGTTGTTGTTGTTGCTAAGGTGTGATGGTGGTGGTGATCGTGTTGGTGGTGTTGGTGGTGGTGGATGTGCATGCCATTTAGAAATGATACCATTATGCTGATGTTGGGTTAAACTGGTAAAGTTGATGGTGGCTGTTACTATTGAAGTGGTGGCGGTGGTGGTGCTGGGGTTGGTGTTATTGTGATGTTCTGGTGATGGTGGTCGTGGTGGTGGTAGTGTTGGTGGGATGGTGTTAACGATTGTGATGACTGTTTAATCAAGATGACGACTTGCGTTCATATACCTGCAATCACACTTTTAACCTGCATATTTCAAAGCAAGGCTGAGTGCTCAAACACTCATGACAGGCATTTATTAAACAATTATAACCTTTGTTTACTCGATAATTTTGAAAATATGTTGATTTCTTTATAAGTGTAGTTTGTTTGAAAGGGTTAATATCGTACTCCAAAGCGTATTCTTAATCTCTAGATTTATTTCTACAGCGTTCGAAAAGCAAAGTCGCAGAAACCAGCTTATTCACAGGCGCTAAGTCAAAGCAATACCGAATGGCAGATAAGCAGGGCCGTTTTAAGGTCGTCGTAGACCCTAGGCACTCTTGCATTCGTAGACCCCAACTCAGCTGCCAACTCTGCATTAAACCTAAACGCATCGCATTAACTTAACTTAAACTGTTTCAGTACAAAAGTTATGAAATTTCAATTTCCTGTTATTTGCAATTTTTGTTTTTCCATTTTCCCGTTCAATCATTCAATTTTTTATCAGGCTTTCGTAGGCCCCTGAAAGTTTCGTAGGCGTAGACACCGTGCCTACTGTGCCTAGTGGATAAAACAGCCCTGCAGATAAGTTCACACAAGTCATGAATACCTAGGCCTATGTATCGGAAATATACGCAAATACACACGATAATGGTATAATATAAAAATGAATGATTTTCTTACAGCTTTGCATGTGATTGCGTCTTCGTGGCTGAATACCGTTGTACGGCGGACTGTGATAAGCCAAAGAGTTTCAACCCAGCCAATGAAAGACCGAACAGAAATCCCAAGAATGAGTGTCGTTCTGTCGGATCAGGACTCCATCTGAAGGAACATACATGGTCAATTACATTTCATTATGTAGATCATTAAGGACATTACGCAAGTAGCAGTGAATTTGTTCACATCGTAATCGAAATCGTAATCTCCAAACTTCCAAAGCGCCACTTGAAGGCCAAGCGCAGGGCACCAGCCTGTTCACGAGCGCTATGTCAAATCAGAGGTGGTTCCCAGAGAGTAGTCCAAAAGAGGTCCAAGTCCAATTTCCAGAAGGCCAAAACAAATCACAGGGGGTTTCCAGAGAGGAGACCAAAAGAGGTCCAAGTCCGATTTCCAGGGTGCCAGATCAGGCGGCTGTCGTTTACGGCGAGAAGAATTGGCAGGCGGAGGATCAGATGAGTCAGGGTAGGAGTATTTGAAAAGGTGACACTTCAGTTTTTAGTGGAAAGCCCGGGGTGATAGATAGAGGAACATGAGGAGGGGGAGGACGAAGAACGGGTTGCAATGATGATGGCGGCACTGAGAAACTGCGGAATTCAGAGGGGAGATCATTCCAGAGACGTGGTGCTGTGCTGGATATGCATTTAGCATCTTAGCAGAGTTTTGCGGGAGAAGTGCGTGATTGAGGACTACGGGTTGCTACCTTGCTGTCGTACGTACGAAAATGTGAAAACCCTAAAATTACGACCACTAAGAGGCTCTTCATTAAATCATAATTTAATTACTATAATACATAGACGGTAAACTGCGTTTTACCGACTTATATCACATTTCACTGCGGGACATTCCATAACATCGCACTACACTGACACTAAACTGACACTGACACTACACTGGCATTAAAACGATTCGATGTAACGTACTCAGTCCAGATCAGTCGCCCCGATTGTGAGCACAATTCGAAGACGTTGCCAATTCCTCCAACCACGATCAAACCCTGTCAACATCAAAAGATATATAGGTTAAAGGTAACTTGATAACTGTCAGCTACTCCTGAATATTCAGTTTTAGATCAAATTAGGCTATCTACATTTCGCTGTATTGAAATAAATGGGAAATTTGGTTAGAGGCTGATTCGAAATTTCAGTACAAACTGGGTGATATGATTGGTTTAAAACCAATGCACGATGTAGGCCTACACAATTAAGATTAAAATACACATGGGTCTTATATACAAGGTTGACTACCCTCTCTTATCTCAAAGCTTTCTTTCTTATACCTTCTCTACATCTTTCCGTAACTTGGGTGTCATTCTTGATAGTTCCCTTTCCTTTTCTGACCACACTTCTAATCTCGCCGTTCGTGCTACTACCATCTCCGACGTCTGAAAACTACCCGAAGATCTGTCTCCTCTCCAGTTTTTACCTCCATTGTCCATGACTACATCTGCTCTCGCATAGATTACTGCAATTCTCTCTTTGTTGGCCTTCCCAAAATCCACTTGTCCCTCTACAGTCTGTTCTCAGTGTATCTGTCAGACGAATTGGCCGTCCCCCACGCTTCTCCCAAATTTCCACATCAATGTTTGAACATCTTCACTGTCTTCCTCTAATTGCCCGCATCCAAATAAAGGTACTTATTCTTTTTTGCCGTCTTACCTTGGACTTGCTCCCAAATACCTCTGTGACTCATTACGTCTTCCTGCCTCAGCTAGCTCCCTTCGCCCTCTTCGTTCCTCTGATCGACTTGACTTATTTCTTTCCCGAGTGAGACCGGCCATGTCTCGATCCTTTGTTAGCACTGGCCCTTCATTGTGGAATCAGCTTCCTCCTTCGTTCCGGGCTGTACTACTATACAGTGGTCCTGCAGCAGCTCTTCGTTGTCATAAAAGTTGCCTTTGTTCCCGAGGACTTTCGCACTGATGTTGGGCACTAGGTAGAGGCGCTTTATATTTTTTTCATACAGAACTATATACTGCTTAATTGATCATATATAACGATCTATTTGGTGCCATCGGATGGTGTCTTCTACGTATTTACAACTCAGGTGTGTGAGATAAGATTGCTGACTCAGATGTGTGCGATTAGATTGCTGACCTTAATGAGAACCGCAAATAGTCCACCGAACATAATGATGCACTGGAAAACGTCTGTCCAGATAACGGCTCTCATTCCACCCTGTAATGTAAAGTCAACTACTGTAATATTTACAATCCGTCTAAAATGTTGATCTTAATGAGGAGAGGAAGCAGACAGATGATCGTGATATTATTATTTATTATTATTACTTAGTAACTTGTATCGCGCCGGTGTCTAATGGATAAGACATCGAAACTATGGAGCGCCAAGACTACACCGTAACCAATCAATTTCCAGAAGATCAGACCGCAAAGGCAAAGAAGCAGCATGTGATCAATAAGAAATTGCAATAATGGACCGACAAGCAACACTCACATTCATGCTGGTCAAATTAAAAACAAGTGAAACCATCATTTGCATTTTTTTTTATATATGTGACCATATCTGGGATAAGGGACCTAAAGTCGGGTTCTAGTTTCGGAGTTACAGCCTGTTTTAGATAGGCAGTTGTTGGTTGTCGAATTTTTATTGCGAGAGTTGAGAATTGCTGTATGTGTTAATAAGTGATTTCTGGCAATAAATTGCAATGTATTTTTGTGTTTTATGTGTCATTTTATAGAGTACATATAGCAAAATGATTCTGGCATGGTGAAAAACTAAACATTTGTTGTTTGTGGTTGGCTCTGCTTAGTGTCATCTTGCTAAATTTTTAAACTTGATATTCTCGAAATAATGGTTTTAACTATCACGTTGCTAAATTTTTAATAACTTCATCATTTATGGACCAAACTTAGTGCAGTTTCTTCTCTCTGAAAGTTTGTTTCCAACTGCATTTGAGGATATCAATAACTCCATATCCCACATAAGGTCCCTTTTCCCAGATATGGTCACATATATCTATTTGATCAAGTAATGTACGTTCATGCGGACGCTTATGAACATTTCACATTCCAGTCCTTCACGTGGAATAATTTGAGAAATACTCACCAGAGCTGTGTATGCTACGGAAACGACAGCCATAACAGGAATCGAGACCACAATTGGAAGTCCAGTTGCTGAGACAAATAGAAACAAGTAACCATTTTTTACTCTATGATAGCATTTGCTTATATTTTGAATATGCAAATTGTTTAAAACACACTAGTTCCAACGATTCCCCGTTCATTAAATGTAGAACCGTAAAAAGTTTTACTGTTAACCTGTTAGACATTATTGCATCAAAATATTGATTGTTGTAATTTATTTGTTTACCTTTTTGTATGAATGGTTGATTGTTAAGTGCGGGCTTTTGTTTCGCGCGAATGGAGATTACTTACTTATCTAAGTACTTCTTATCTGACTTATTTAGTTATTACAGGTTGCGTGGTATGCCAAAAGTTCCGACATACACTTGAAATCATTTAAGCGAATAGATTTTGAAATTATTAAATCCTACATAATGAAATACACGGGTACTGCACCAGTGGTGCGACAGTTGTTGCTAGGGGATCGGGGTACAGGACTGCATGTTGGGGCTAGTGAACTACGTAGAAGCTAGAATGATTGTCGTAAGATGAGCATGCATTTTAAAAGAAAATCTTCAACTATCATTCATGAGCACAGTTGTGCGAATCAATCAGGAAATGGTTAATTTTTTGTTTCATTTTTCTATAAAGTTCTAGTGATTAGTTGTGTATTTTTAAAGACGAAAAGCAGCAATCTATCATCAGCCAACAAGCTTTTCTATAACATGATAGTTCTCAGGAGATAAAAGGCACAACAAACACACCTTTGGAGAGCCCGTATGTATATATATATATATATATATACATAATATCTATCAGGACATCGCATGAAATAGCCAACAGACCTGCTTGTAAAGCTGCCGAAGGGGCATACATCGCTGTTCCCATGAAAAGAATCTATTGAAAATCAACCAAGAAATATTTAGATCATTAACACAGTTGTATTTAGCTATGAAAAGAATCCAAAAAATTATTGACAGAACTCCCTATAATGCTAATATATCGCATCGAAGACGTACATGCACACAAGAACTGCGTGTTGCAAAATAATGTACATATTCAGGATAAGATCAGAGACAGAGAGACCTGGAGACGTCTTGTCGAAGCCTCATCGTCGGCGTATACCTGACGGAGGAGAAAGAAGAAGAAGAAGTACATATTCAGGATATAAAAAGGCTTAAATGACGCAAAAATTGGCCCTAGCCTTTTGAGTTGAATAATTTTTGATTAAACCCAATTTTACTAACGTTCAAGCGAAAGGGTCATTATAAATATTTTTTCAATATAGGTAAATATCTGCAGGGCGTTGTTGACCTTTTCATGAATCTTACCTCGGAGAAGATTGAGATGATGGATGCAAGTATTCTCACAGATTTCGAGTGAAAGCGTCGTTCAAAGTACTAAAATTAAACAGAAAGTTTTTTATTTCACCGTTTGTCTATGGACTTTTAGATATGTAGCCTATAGCGTCTTTTGAGCAGCGTACAATTTCTTACGTTTGCCAATGCACAATGTCGCTAGAGAATACATTAAACACCCGTAGAACTCCAATTGCAGATTGATTGATGATTTTAAACGTAACCAAACAATCAACCGTGCAAAAAAGACACACTGTCGATTTTGCGATTCTTTACTTTAGAGATAACTACAAATCTAAAATATTATCTGGAATACCGATGTTGTAGTCCTAACCTCATTAACGCTGACTAATTTCAGCGGGTATATCCATGGAATGGCCACCTGCATCGTGAGAATGATGGACAGCGTAAATGTCATCAACATCAAGACCATATACAGCGATCCGTAACTGTACATCTCTGCTGTCATTCCGAGTATCATGATAGCCGATTGGAATGAGACAAGAAGAGACAAGGCGGTCGGAAGGACCTTCAGAGAACGGTTTGCCATGATGAACTCGGATATTGTCTTTTGTCGACCACCTGTTAAGGCGTGGTAGAGGCCGATCCCAAGTGAGATGACAAAGAATGCCACCAGGATCAGATAGTCCGGCCAAGACAAGTAATCCATCGATGCGAAACTGTGGATTCAAAAAGTAAACCACGAGCGCAGAGCTGTATAGAAAAATAACAAGATTATGTTTTCAAAAGATTTATCTAAGGTTAATCCTGAGTGTTAATCCTGAGTGTTTTGCCATGTGTGATCCAGCGCTCTTACCTTGCTAATGGTAAATGTTAATGTAACTGTGTCATTATTAATATCATTATTATTAGGGCTGTACCGAATAGGTGGTTATCACTATTCGGCCGAATACGAATAATTGGACCAACTATTTGGCCGAATACGAATACGAATACGAATACGAATAGTGTACAAAATAGGTCTACCGACAACAGTCAAAATTTCAGATGTAAGGAAAAGCTTCAATGCAGTAAATTTAGTACATAATGTCATAAACTAAAGGCAAACAGTTAACTACATGTAATTTTTGCATCCTTCTGCCAGTCTGTGTAAACTAGGAATGGAACTGATTTAACTACACTTAGAAATTGTCACTTACAGCTCAGTTAGCGCATGAATGCGGCGTTAGCTTTCAAGAACACCAATCGTTCCATGACCACTATTCGTATTCGATCCGACCGTTACTATTCCGCCGAATACTGTTTTAACCCACTATTCGGCCCCGAAGTGAATACGAAGCGAATATTCGGTACAGCCCTAATTATTTTTATCATTGTTATTATTATTATTATTATTATTATTATTATTATTATTATTATTATTATTATTATTATTATTATTATTATTATTATTATTATTATTATTATTATTATTATTATTATTATTATTATTATTATTATTATTATTATTATTATTATTATTATTATTATTATTATTTTGCCCCGAGGTATACAGGATCCCTCAGGGACTTCAACATTATTTACAAAATAGATTTGTCTGGAATGGGCCCTATTCGTCTAGGTTAAAGTTGTTGAAGGCACCCCTAAAGGCCACCGCATTATTATTATTATTATTATTATTGTTATTATTATTATTATTATTGTTATTATTATTATTATTATTATTATTATTATTATTATTATTATTATTATTATTATTATTATTATTATTAGTAGTAGTAGTAGTAGTAGTAGTAGTAGTAGTAGTAGTAGTAGTAGTAGTAGTAGTAGTAGTAGTAGTAGTAGTAGTAGTAGTAGTAGTAGTAGTAGTAGTAATAGTAGTATTGATAATAGTAATAATAATAACAATAATAATAATAATAATAATAATAATAATAATAATAATAATAATAATAATAATAATAATAATAATAATAATAATAATAAAATTTATGTGCAGAAGCTCTGGTGATGCGCATTTTCAGGAGCAACATTGCAATCGTCACCCACATTCAAAAACCATGATTGAAAAAGATTTTATATAGCGTCGCTTCAAGGTTTCTACTCAGAGGCTCTTCCGACCAGGCCAATTGAGTCTCAAGGAGACCGTGGAACGGCGAGGGATGAACCCAAGGGAAGCAGCGCACCTCCAGGGGAGCCCGTTCCTCGTCACAGGCCAACGACTCGGAAAGCTAGCTGTTGCATTGTGGCTGTACGGACAGACGGGACAGTCAGATCACCGTGAGCAGCAGAGCGAAGAGGACAGCGACCGCCTTAGGACGAAACGGGGCGGCACAGCTTTCGCAGGTACACAGGCGCCTCCCCCAAGAGGCACCTTCAGACCAGGGAAGAGACCCGGAAATAGATGCGCTGTGGAAAGGGAGGCCAGTACAGGACCTCCCGCAAAACACGAAATACAGTCAGTTTTGGCGAAACCAACGAGGAGACGTGCAACCGGCTGCTCAACCCGCTCAAGCCGGTCGATCCGGACTCGTGGAAGACCCACAGAAATGGAAGATCAGTAATGAAGTTGGCTCAAGACGAACGCATGGATGAGAAATACTACAGCTTTAGAGTTCATCGAGCGCGAGACAACCCGGAGCTGGCGGAGCTGATGGAAGCATCTGCGGCTGATCTAATCTATGTGGAGGACCAAAGACAACTTCTGGTCCAGAAGAACCCCAGGTCATCGATAGTGGATAAGAATTCTATAAGCGGGAAGTCGGCAGTAAGGACGCCGTAGTCGAGCTTGGCCAGCTGCTCCTTTGTTCCGAACCAGATGGACTGATTTTTTAATGTATTAAGATGGAGCCGATTTGAAGACATCTATAGAGCAAGCACGTCTTTAGCCGGTCCATAGTGCATGGTCTGGGCAGCGGGTGCAGGTATACTTTCATTATCAGCATATTTGGGTGTCCTTTCAAAAGGCCCCATATAATTAGCCAGATATGTATAGCCTACTTATACATATGTATGCATGAGCAGGGCTGTAGTCGAGGTTATACGCGGGTATACAGCGTATACTCACCTCTCTAGAGACCGTATAGTCACTGATCAATGAAATTTTGACAAAAAAAGAAGGGTTCTGAAAAGGTCATCAACTTTTTCAGAGACGAATTTTCTGAAAATTCGTAAAGGTCAATAATTTTTCTTAGACTAATCCCTAAAAAAAGTCATCAAATTTTTGTGAGGCCGACACCAGCCCTAGTGACGCCGCTGCTCATCGGTAGCGTGTACTCACCTCTAAATTTACCACTACAGCCCTGTGCATGAGTAATTGAGTATAGGTGCGTGAGATGTGTGTGTGTGTGTGTTCTCGATCTTACCGTTGTAGTTCAGGTGAGTCGCTTTTTCTCGTCCAGTTGATCGTCTTGTTCAAATGATGCCTCTCCTTAAAGAATTCAATTTAATTCAGATTATTAACATATCTTTTATATAGCTATGTAAGTCGATGCCTCTCGCCAAAGAAAAATACTTTAGCATAGAGGTCCACAACAAAGACCTATCTGGTTGACTGGCATCTAATATGTGAGATTATTTGACGACTTAAATAGCGTTTTCATCGAAACCTAGACCCACATCTTACTCTAAATTACCCTTGGATACAGGTCTGGATTAATTAATATTGCAGTTGGGGAAGTCAGACAAGGTCCCCGATCCAGGACCTGCTTGTTCAGGGATACGCTGCTTGCAAATCGCATGAGAGAATGCTAGTGGGCTTTAGTACTGTTCTATTGAAGTGTGTACCATTGAGAGCAATGCCTGAGTAGCGGGCTGTAGTTCTGCTAAAGTGAAATTGACAGCAATGCCGAGGTTGTGGGCTGTGGTTCTGTGAAAGTGTTTACAATTGAGAGCAATGTCTGGTACACGGCTGAGACTAAAATAGTGAGCACGGTCTTGACACTCTGCTCTCATCTGCTTCAGATCGCTTACTCACTGTAGCCAGAGTTCTGGAGGGTTGACCCGTTGGGGAAAAATGTATCACCTCAATGGGTCCCGTTCGGCTCACGTTGCACCGTTACTGTGTATAGAATAGAATAGAATAGAATAGAATAGAATATTCTTTATTGGAACCAATTGCATACCGCATTTTGGTGTACAGCAACGTTAAACATGTTCATGCTGATAATATACTAATAATATGCTAATATTAGTAACTAATATTTGTCTCAATTATCCACAATTTATATTGTTTTTACCCGTAAAAAATTTGCCTCGGCAAATCCTAGGGGCTGGGTACCTCTTGTCCAAGTACTCGAGTTCCTCGGGGGTAAAGCGAGGTTCCATTCACCGGGTCGGTATTGGAAGACCTCATCTGCCAAGAGAGCAAACGATGTTTCTGGAGTCAACGCTCCTCTAAGCGGTTAAAGGCACGGCAATAATTAGACCATTGACAGGCAATTAACTTTTTTATTGTTCACCGTCTCATCTCAATATAAACAATGTTTACATTTTGCAACAAAAACATGTAGGGCCTACAGTTTCAGTGACAAAGGGTAATAGCCTACCCTAAGGAACCCGAGGTTCCGCTAACAAGGTCGCACTAATACAAAATGTGTATCAATTGGTCAAATTTATACAATGATTAACAATTACAAATCATTAGGACAATTTTTTATATTTCACACAGATTTTATATAATTATAGAACATGACCATTAATAGTGTTAATTTTTGTATTGTTTAGTTTGCTTAGCAGCGAACATTTCTCTTAACCCGTTCTACTGCCAGGAGCTTACTTCTTCAGTTGTGGACAGGCGCAATATAGGCCTACCTTGTTGTTGGATGGATTTGTTGTGTTCTGGTAAGTCGTACACTGAAGAGGTTGTTGACTCTGAGCATGATGGTGATTTATCGTAATTGTTTGATAAATCGAAGGAATCTGTTAGCATGTGTTCTGACAGTGTGTTTGGTGATAAGTTGGTTAAGATGGAGCAGAACAGAAATGAGGTAAGGCATTTGTGTTTGCTGAGACTGAAGGAACTGTTACGAAGGAACGGAATATTTGTGCATTGTTTGTGAGTCACACGTTTGATCACGATTCTGAAAATGACTTCGTTTCGAAAGTTAATGTCTAGTCGGTCCAACACCATGTTGTAGAACGTGCGAGTAGGGGCATGAGAATCAATTTTTCACAGGTCTATATTAAAATCTGCTGCAAGGAATGTATCATCTTCCATTGAGCTAATTTAGATAACAATTATTCCAGTGCTAAGTTGCAAGGCCGTAGCTAGGGGGGTGTTTTTGGTGTTTAAACACCCCCGAAATTAAATAATGTAAAAATGAAATAATGCATTTACTAACTCCAAACCCCTTGGTCGGTTGACTCGGTTGCATTTCGGCTTGCTCAAGGACGAGAAAACACCCCCCGAAACAGAAAACACCCCCCGAAACAAAATCCTGGCTACGGCCCTGCTAAGTTGAACAAGTTAATGTCATTAACCGGGGTCTATATATAACTCAAATTGTGCGACTGTTCCTATTGACCTCGTACTTTTGACTATATATAAGACCTTCATAGGCATCACGTTGTTCCATTGCCCATTCTTCTCTGTGTAGTTGGGACTACCGTCCGTTTTTTATAAGGCTGTGACTAGCGGGCCTCCTGGCGGTCCGTTATATATATAGTCAACGTGATATTTTGTGACTAGCGGACCGCCAGGCGGCCCTGAAATTTCAAATACTAGGTCACGTGATTCCTCCAGAAGCCCTTTCAAGTCCGAATCCTTGGGCCAAAACATTGGCTACACTAACCCTAAGACTAACCCTAAACGTCTGAAACCTGTCACTGAAAGACCCCCAGTCGGAACGATTGCTTTGTCTTTCGTTTTTTATAGTTTCTGCGTCCATAGGCCCCGCTTCGTGCAGCATAATCGCAGCGAGAAATATCGCAGTTCATTCCTGGCACGTACAGCCCTCTTCTGCGCATACTTTTTCTTGGATTATAACGTCTTGGCGTCACGCATTGGAAGAATACTAAACTTACTCGGTTCATACAGTTTTTTGGAATTTTCTAAGTCGTTAAAGCTAAAAATTTGACCAGCATAAATGAAACTGTCCGCTACGGCCGCCATGTTGCTTATGAAAGTAGCCACGTTCTCGAATCACGTGACTGGCGGCCCTCTAGTTTTTCGAAACTTGCGGGCCGCCTTGCAGTCTGCTAGTCACTTCGTTTTGATAAAGAATCCTACCCCGCCTCCCTTCCCCACTGATCTGGTCCTGTGGATAGAGTCGTATCCAGGCATATGTACGGACTATGGAGTCAGCCGTAACCTCCTGCAAACACGTTTCTGTTAAAGCCAGAACAGTTGTCTGGACCATGGATAAAAGGACATTGATCTCTGGTAATTTACTCGACAATCCCCTAGAATTAATATGCATTATGTAAAAGAAATTTTCCACAAATTTCATCAGCGTAGGCCTAAGTGCCAGTACATGGCTTAACTTCATTGTAATAGTTAATGTCGGGACCCACATCACGATTGTTAATAATAAAGGAGTGTTCATGACATTCATCCGTCGGTTAAAGGCATGACATGTCTAAAATAGGCCGTCAGTTGTGCTCCTTGAAGTTGTATTGCATTTGGTTCACTGTCTTGCGCAAGCTCATCACTAGCCCCGTCAACAGGTGCAAGCGCCTTGAAATCCCAGACAACACGTCTGGGATTTCAAGGCGCTTGCTTTCGGAATCGAGCTTCACGCTGAGAGTGTATTATTAAGTACGCCGTCATTCGCGCTCCAATGCTTTGTTATAGAACAGCTCGAGTTGTTCATTCAACCATTGTCCGTGAGTTGCCAAGCTTCGCATGAACAAATAGGTCAGTAGCCTTCGGTCGGTGTTTAATGTAGACGCCTTTGGGGGGGGAGATTCCCCAGGATTTGTGTTTCCCCCTCCCCAGAGGCCAGCAATATTATAATGTAGGACCTTTTAGGGAGGGAAATTCCCCCAGGATAGATTGTTCCCCCCCCCGAGAGGTGAGTAATATACTTTTTGAGAGACGAATTCCTAAAAAAAAAGGTTATCAACGTTTTTTGAGAGAGTAATTCTTATACTAAAAGTTTAAAATTGGACGAACAATGAAAGTTAAAAAAGTGTTAGGATGAAAGTTGAAAAAGTCTAAAACTCTTTGAAAATGAACGCAATGAAAAAAATTGGTTGATCCCCCAGAAACCTTGTTTCCCCTCCGAGAAGAGGGGGACTAGATTAAACACTGGCCTTCGGTGACTGGTGAATGAAGTTTAGAGTTTTACTGCACTTTGTAGTGTAATTTAACCATTATAACAGAAGGTAAGAATACTTGTTATTCGTTGTCCAGGTTGACCAGATTTCTCCAGGTAGATCCTTGGTCGATGTGACTCTAATGGGCTTCTCATCCATCGACATGGTTTTTTAATGAAGACATCTCCTCCGCTCCCCATGTTCGGGCAATGATTTTGTTGCGAAGCAGTTTCCGAGCGTGGAAGTATATCTCGTTCATTTTGTTTAAATGTTCGTTGATGATTGTTAAATTGTCGAGTGAAAACATTGGTGACTATAGGCTTTATATTCGCTGTCTTATGTCTCCAATATTGTGTACGTGTTAGATTTGAATGATGCGCTTTTATAGTTAATCAAAGAAGTGATTGTTACACTCTTTTAAAATCGTCTGTGAGGCGTAAATGTGGGGCGTGGTGGCTCAGTGGTAAGTTCGGCGCCTTGTGACCGGAGGGTTGCAGGTTCGAATCCCACTCTAGCCGCTGCGTACGGACCTTGGGCAAGTCCTTCACTCGCGATTGCTCGTGGCGCTTCGGCGTGAAAACTCCGACACAGTATACCAATGCTGTAGTCGGGAGCGCCTCTGAGTAGTAGTTGACTTCGAGAGGCGCTATAGAAATATCCGAAATAAATGACTAAAAAAATAAAGTCTGTATCGTCGTATAACTTTACTTTTAGTGCATTGGTAAATGGATATAAACTGTAAATAAGCCAGCCGTGTATTCATAGAGGGTCGCGATGATCCTTTCGGTTGATTTATTGACTACCGGAATGCTACAACGTTTGTTACATTGACTGCTTTATGCGGTATGTCAATAAACTATTGATTTGATTGATTGTTTTGATGTAGATCGTTGGGTCAGGGGGGTCAACAGGTCGAGAGGTCAGATGCAGGGACCGACGTGCTCTGTAGACTTCATCCCGAACACGTCGCACAGTAAAACGGACGACTATGGGTCGTATCGTTCCCTTCTTGCCTCGGCTGACACGAAGGGCAGTCGATTTGTCTTGCCTGCAGATTGTAACTCTCAGTCGGTCATTGCAAAGATCCATGACCGGATCACAGAGTGCAGAAGTGTTTTCTCCCGGATCATTGCCTCCCACCTCCCGTTCATGGGTTTCTTTTGATTCATCCACCTCCGGAATTCCATGGGTCACGAGATTTTCAGCCTTAGGAGAAAATTGGACCCCTCCCCTCCCTGTACGCACACGTACTTTTTTCCACATTCACACCTGCGTACGTACGCTAAACATACCCTCCCTATAAGACCAGCTGCAGAATGTGTCAGTACGACACTGCACTTTAGGCCAGATTGAAGGGTGAGTAATCCATGGACTCACTGCTGAGCTGTGGGATAGTTTAATAGTAGGTTCGGAGGTAAGGACCCTAAGGTGGCATATAAGTGAAACCTCTCCCACAGTCCTACTTACCCTGTTAGTGCCTGACAGCTGAAAAGACTGAACTCTGGCACACTTGAAGGCTAATCAATTAAAGGCCAATATAGACAAATTATAGGTTTTACTCTCCCCCTCCTGTTTCATATGCGTACGTATATTTTCAGTAGACCCCCACCCCCACCCCCATTCGCAAGCATACCCAAGCACATGCATTTGGGTTAACCCCTCCCCTCCATGCATACGTAATATATGGATGGCCCGTTTTTTTATAGTATTTTGTCGGGTGTTTTTTGTGTGCTATAATGAGTATATGATTTGATTTTGTATTATTTGGGCGACCGGCGAGATGAGTCCTACGAGACTTCTCCGGTAGCCTGCCACTATATCTGTATAATATGTTATTGCTGTGATTGTTTCATTTGGTGGCGAATAAATTACTTACTTACTTACTTACCGTTACAGTAGGTTTCAGTTCGTTCAAGCCTCACTTTGCGATCCATCCTAAGATGCTTTTACTTGGCATTTGTGTATACTAGCCAGTCTTTGTATGGTATGGTAAGGTATCTGGGAATTTATAAAGCGCGTCTCTCAGCGCAAATATTCAGAGGCGCTCTTAGGATGTGAGCCTCGCAGAAACAGAAAAGACTTGTAAACGATCAACAACAGAGAGACAGAACGTAGTAAATAGGGTCCCACGCAGTACCAAGGGAGTTCCATAGGGATAGGTCCACGACAGCGAAAGATCGAGATTGAGCCAGGGCAGACCTCAACGGGGGAACAAACAGATCAAGCCGATTCAGAGAACGCAGGGGTCGATGGGAAGAAGCAGAGAGAGGTTTGCACATCAGGTCACAAAGGTACGCTAGAGCTACGCCCCGTTGCGCCTTAGAGACTAGTGTTATGACCTTGAAGTGGATACCAGCGGGGACAGGAAGCCAATGCAAGACATCGGTCATGTAAGTAGAGATGGACGAGAATCGAGAACGATAAGCAATGAAACGAGCAGCTGTGTTAAATACCGATTGAAGGGCAGAAAGACGGACTTTCGGAAGGCCTACCAGTAAAGAATTACAATAATCGAGGCGGCGACAGATGAAGGCATGGATAATGGTAGGGAAAACTGCAGGAAAGACGGAGGACGGACAGCTCGCAGTCTCCTCAAGTGGTAGAAGCTTTGTGTCAGATAACTATGAAACCTAAACAACTCAACACAGGAAGAAACTTTCTGCTTTAATTTAAAAGGCTACTGTTTTCTGACTCTTCCCTCCTGGAAGCTAATTTAATCACAACATTAGGGAACCACTTGAAACAATGAAGATCCTCGCTGTTACTGTCAGCAGCGATCTGAGATCCATCTGTTCTAGTTCCCTTTACGCGCTGCGCGTCCTGAGAGCACAGGACCTAAGCCCTGAAGCGATACATTTGGTGAAGCGGCACTAGGGTTGCCCGATTCCTATATGCAGTATCGGTCCGGTGGGGATTTGCTGCAGCCCCCGAGCGTCAGAGATTAGAATATTTCCTAGCCAGAAAGAGGCGACTGGGATACCTGCGAGAAGGTTCACCAACTGTTGCGAAGCGGGTCAAGCGGGCAGATGGTGGCGTGCTCCAGGCAGTGGTCTGGAATGCCTCTCGTGTACTTCGCTGCCTTTTCCACCTATAGCGGAAGGAATAAGACCCCGTGTCCACCTTTAGAACATCCACACAAAGACGATTTGAATCATATTCCGAGAGTAGCCTACTATATAACGATAATATTTTCCGAGTCTGAGTTGCTAATTTTCGTTAAGTACTAGTACTTTATTTGCTCATTCATCTGTTCAAGGTTGCGGCGTGCCAACCAGTTTTGTTCAACAAACAATTGTACATACATGCATGCATACACACACTCACAAGCCAAGGGTTAATTGCGCGCATCGTTCAAAGAACAGTTTTACTACTTTCGGAATATCAATGAGACATTTCGGTCATAATCTAAGAGCGTTTACAGATACTGCATTACATTCGTATATTCAACGGATAGCAGACATGGTAAGCATCCAACTAACGGCTATCCAAAATTCATTCAGAAACAAAGTTCTTTTAAAACTAAAGACAATTTCTTTGACTTCAGTAACGTACGATTCCAAAATTACTGTCGCAGGGACTGTTTCCAACTAGCTGGAAGAATTCGCAAGGGATAAGCCGACAGCAAATAACAACATTGTTTTGATCTAAACGGAAGACTACTATAAGCAAATACTAATATAAGCAAAGGCTACTTTAAGTGAAGACTACTATACTAAAAATTCCAACGATCTGCGAAAGTAGAACGAGTTTTGCAAGCAGTCGTTGGGTAGATTTCTTCTGTTGAGTATAGTTAGAATATTTCTGTATTCTTGAGCAACACATCTGTCCTTCCGTTTCTCTGTTTGCTTGTCGCTTCGTTTCTCTGTTTACGTGTAGACGACATATCTCTAAATTTTGGCTTGGAATGCTTTTCACTCTGTGCCTTCATGATCTCGGTCGCTTCAGCTTGAAGTAGGCCTACAACCTGTTTAATTCAGATCAAAGACTGTAATTAGCGTGCAGTTCCTCTGATAATTTATTCATATTATTTCATATACCTATATGTAAATAAATAAAATAAAACCCAAAAATGTAATAATATTATCAGCTTAAATAGTACCTTGGCAGTAACAAAGCTAAAATTAATATTATTATCGTATTTTTATTTTTACTCGAAGTGCATCTTTAACCAGGGTAAGTAATGAATGTGTAGATAGGCTAGGCTTCGCCTATGACCAAACCAAGCAACTCCTCTTTATTGCCTAGGAATAGATGAGCAATCAAGCTATAGATACTAGTCCCCGGCGCCGCCGCCATCCGCCGCCGCCGCCGCCGCTAAGCCCTCAAGTCGAAACCAGTCGCTAAGCTATCGACTGCTAGCGACTTCGTTCACGTAATATTTTGCTTAGCGTTTTAATCGCGGTTTCCAATTTTCGATATGACGAAGACATCAGCAGCAGGACATGAGCAACACTTACAATACAATACAATACAATATTCATACAATATAACGTTCGTTTGTTGAGGAAAACAAGCTGACATGTATGCCGCAACTTGGTACATTATGAGAGAAAGAGTTTGCTCTATTAGTAAGAGTTCTTACAGAGAATACGGGTATATATGTTATAGTTGCTGTTGTCTTTTTTGGTAACGTGATTTTGTGCACTCTATTAGGAAGATGGTGTTGATGATAACGAAAAGAGAGGAAAAATTAGCGTGAAATTTGTCTGGGGGTTCAACTTTCCTAGTCTTTCTTGGGACCCCACAGTTGAGTCTTCTTTGCACAGCCCGGGGTTCGTATCCAACCTCCTCAGTTGTGCTAGTGTGATTGAGCATTATTAGGAATCTCTGACAAAGAGAAGAAATTTCTATGGTGTATGATGTATGCATTTTTTGAATTTTCTCAACAAAGGAATTGATTTTGATTTGAGTTTGACTTGCAAAACTGCTAGCATTCAAATAAGCTGATTTCAAACTTCGCCGACTGTTAAATACGAATGAAATATTCAACTCCATATGGATCAAAGTCTAACCCACTCCAGTCTTTTTCTACAATTCTCACACTAAGTTCCGAAATACACAATATATACGGAATACTCTGCTACTGCCTCAAAGAGGCATGTATCAGCAGTTTCGACCACCTGGTTGGCCGTGAGATCTGGTACTGCTATAAATCATCCTCGCTTCATTCGATTTATCAAGCGCTCAATTTTACGAATTCACATTAACATTAATTTCCACAGTCATCGCGCGTCTGTCCTCTGTCAGCATGACCGCATGGAGCGGAGCCCGTATTCCCATATTGGACCCGTATAGAGCCCATATGGGTTCCATCTAATGCCCACAGAAATGATGGCACGGTCAGTACAGTGTGCGGTGAAATGCATTATATTGTTAGGTAATCAGGTATGTCCAATAAACATACCTCATTACCTGAGAAGTTGATAGCAAGTCGCTAAGTCAGTCGATAACTCTAAGCGACTTAGCCAGTCGATGAGTATGCGACTTAGTCGACTGAGTCGCTAAGTCAGTCGCTAACTCATCAAGTCAGTCGGTAACTCCTTAGCGACTGACTCCGGGTACTAATAGATACCCAGGACGGTACATTGCTTTTAAGCTATTATACACGCTGAAAAGCGCATCTTATACCTCTAGAGTCTAGCACATACGTGGTTTATTGTTATCGATGACTATCAAATTTAATTACCTTCTGTGATCAAGAGGTTTATTTCATTTATAAGTCAAAGGCCCAAGTATATAAACAGCGAAAATACTAAGTAGGCCTACCAAAGTCTTGTAGTTGACATGGGAATCTACTTTCGAAGCTGATTCTGATTCCGAGTCGCCTCTAAACCGGAAACACTGCCTGAAATTGATCAGAAGTTTCTCGTCCACATTCTCTTCTTCCGACCGGTCTCCTGTCAACAAAGGAACACATATCATTTACCCCTTTGTTTACTTAATTTTAAGTGCTTCTATTCATATTCCCACCGATCTGAAGGTTGAAACATTACCAGACTAAGCCTACAGATCAAAGATATGCAACGAAATCCATTCTACCAAAAAATAGTTCCAAAAACGACTGGACCGTGGGTTTGCTTCGGAGTCCACAACCATTCTTAAAAGTGTAACAAGATAACTCCACCACATAGTATGCGATTTTGTGAGACCTGTATAGGATAATTGGCAGATTATGGAACTGAAATTTAAAGAAGTCAATAGTGCAATCGATGCCTGATCAACCTGATGAGTTATTTACAAACTTATAAGAAGAACGAAAATACTAGACAATAGCAAACGCTGCGGGAAACTTACACTCAAAGATGGTCTTTCATTCATAGTTCAAATTTAGGGTAAGTTGATTGCCAAATTAAATTCAGAAAGTAGTCATTCATATCTTACTGAGCAGAAAAGATGCTATGGATCCAACGCACACTGTGACGATCATCCATAATAAGTTGTACCAGATGTACGAAATTGAATAGAATTTCTCTAACCCTTGCAGAGGAGCCTAACAAGAAAACAAATTCTCAACTAATCTCTTTCTAATCTTCGTGCATTTTAATCTTAGTGCCATCTTTTAACTTCATACCTCTTTATTGTAACTGGTTGCTGTGTGTCAACCAGGATGACCAAATAATAAAAGAATATATATATATATATATATATATATATATATATATGTGTGTGTGTGTGTGTGTGTGTGTGGGTGTGTGTGTGTTTGTGTGTGTGTTTGTGTGTGTGTTTGTGTGTGTGTGTTTGTGTGTTTGTGTGTGTGTGTGTGTGTGTGTGTGTGGGTGTGTGTGTGTTTGTGTGTGCATGTGTGTGTTTGTGTGTTTGTGTGTTTGTGTGTGTGTGTGTGTGTAGATATTTCAAACTGATTAATTGCCATGCTTTATTTCTTTTGTCCACTCCACGTTAGATTTTGGTGCATCGTGTGAAATTGATGGTTTGTGATGCTTGATTCTTGCCTTGCACTTGATAAGGGACTGTACACACATACATAGAACTCCATAATTACATGTATGTGTCCATGAATATTTCTTTATGATTAAGGTTCAGTATACATGTATGTGAAAGACGTAGCCATGATGCCGATGCCAGATCTCACAAGATGCGAATATAGGTTACTGATACTTTTATACTTACACAGACATCGTACGTAGATTCCAGTGACTCTTTTAAATCGGTATTTCGTAGCTTATGTCGTGGAATCCAAGAGCATTACTTTACCTTTCTTTATTTTTCTTACCTTACTTTACCTCACAATAACAGAGAATTGTAGAATCTTTTAACAAGAAAAACAACGGTTTCATGAGACTCGGTACCAAGTAAATAGGCGTTTAACACGCATTAAGGAATAGTAACGCAACCTCAATTGCCTGACTAGTCTGTTGGCGGATGTTCGTCATCGTTGCGTTAATCGGAGATTCGTCGAGGAAGTGGAAGATGGAGCTGGAGTTTGCGTCTTCATAGGTTGAAAACGTGAGATTGCTGGGCTTCATGCATCCATCGATGCTGAGAGAAGGAAGAGTCGGATGTCCTCTCTTCAGCGAGAAAGATCCAACGATCAACCAAAAGCTACCGATGATGCTCGTAATTCCGCCAATTAGTGCTCCCTGGAACAAACAAAAGTCTCAAGTACAATAGGTCTGGTGTAAATGAGAACAACGTTGGATTTACTGAAGTAAGATGCCTTGGGGAGATAAATTTAGATGTACTCTATCATCGGTATTGATACTTTAACACATATAGAGACATGGTACGTAGATTCCAGTTACTCAATAACTTATCTCGTGTTCAAGCATGTACATGGTGAAATGCAGTGCATCTAATCAAACTTCTAAAGCACCACTCGAAGGCCAAGCGCAGGGCACCAGTCTATTCACGATCGCTGCGTCAAATCAGAGGTGTTTTTCCAAAGTGTAGTCCAAAGGAGGTCCGGGTCCGGTTACCATGAGGAACCAGTCAAGAGAGGAGGCAGAGCAGTGGTTAAGGCGAGTGTCGTTTAGCGCGAGAAGAATTGGAGGATCAGATAAGTTAGGGTATTAGTTCTAGAAAAGGCGGACTTCAGACTATGAGTGGAAAGTCCGGGAGGTGACAGATAGAGGCGCATGAAGAGGAGGATGAAGGATGGGTTGCAATGGTGATGGCCAGTGTTTAATCTAGACGTCTTTGGGTGGGGGAATTTCCCCCAGGATTTAAGTTTCCCCCAGAGGCCAGCAATAATATAATGTAGAGACCTTTTGGGGAGGGAAATCCCCCCCAGGATATACGTTTGTTCCCCTCGAGAGGTGAGTAATATAAAAAGGTCATTAGCCTTTTTGAGAGAGTAATTCCTATAGAAAAAGTGGTCAATGACTTAAAAAGGTCATCAACTTTTTTGAAGATGGAATGTGAAATTTCAAAAAGTCTGAAACTTTTTCAAGATGGATCAAGTTACAATTCGTTGGTTTCCCCCCCCCAGAAACCTTGTTTCTCCTCCAAGGAGAGGGGGACTAGATTAAACACTGGGTGATGGTGGAGGAACTAAGTATCTGCGGAATTCAGGGGAGATCGTTCCAGAGGTGTGCTGCTGTGTTAGATAATGCTCGGTTGCAGAACTTGAAATGAGTAGTGACCGGGGGTTGAGAAAGACTGACAGAGGCTGATGATCGGGTGGAGAAGAGTGGTAGTCATTTAGCCGGGCAAGGACAATTCGTTCAGTTAACTGAATAGAGAGCAAGCCGTGTTCCTTGTTTTTCTAATTGCATTAGTTTGGAAGAATTCACAGCTACGAAACGTACGATAAATTTAATTACACACACGAAGTACCTCTAGTACTGGTAGACCAGTGCACACCATCAAGACTTTTTTTTATCTTACCCGCACTCAATCTGTCTCGCTATTCCCATAACTGAAATTCCAAATAATATTATCATCTACGTCACGGCTTGGTTTAAGATTGCCGCTTGTCCTAATTTTCACTTGATGGTAATCCGACATGCACGACAGGTTTTGTTTGATTGTAAAGTAACAAATAGTGATTGTTGATATGACAAATAAATTAAGTTATCCTTAACCATTGATAGATAAGTATAGATAACTGGTTCCATTACTATGTAAACTGAAAAGTACCTTCCAGTTGGCATATCGATTCATGCCTGCTAGCATGAACATACCGAAAATAGGACCCATCAAAGCACCACTCAGCGACATCACGACCTAAATGTGTAAAGGCAAAATTAATATAGATCTTGGGAGTAAGGGTAACTTGGGAATTCTCATATGCGCTTCAAATATAATTATACTACCGTATGAAACCATACGTATGACGTATTACGCCCACAAGGAAACACCGTTTCACGATAACAGATAATCTCTAAACAAGTAGCTAAGAAATGACACTCAAACAAGTTTATTAAGTGTCTATGTTAGTGTTGTACCGAAATGTGGCAAGTCAGTCTTAAACGATTATATTTTATAGAAAAAGGAAAATCATAATTTACTCGGTTCAACGTAGAAATTTAATGTACAACTTTGAACTTACTTATTTCTATTGGATTAATAGAAAATTGCTGGGTTTGTTTTTTCTATTTGTGTTAATTCACCTTGATGATTGGATAAAAAGACGCTGACAATGATCGTAGCCTACCTGAAGTATTGGACCAGGAATGGCAGATGCCACGAAAGCCAATCCAGTGGCAGCAATGCCAAACAAAATCACTACAATTTTAAATTAGTATTCATGTCGCTAGAAAAGTAAGACAGCACAGGAAATGTAATATATTTTAATGTAATGTAATACTTTTTAATGTAAAATAGTTTAACATAAGATAAGCTCTATCTTTGTAGAAACAGTCCTCGTAAGACCACGAAGACGCTGAAAAAGGAAAACAATAGAATGACAGTAAGCTGGAGAAACAAGTGATGGAAAATGGGTGGAAATGTCCAACTAGAGCAACTACAGTAAAGGCGGTTGAGGACGGGTGAAGGCAGAGAGGGACAGATAAAGGTTGATAAGGTTCGATGAGAATACTGAGGATCATAAGAGGACAGAGAAGCAGATATGGATGCAATAATTGACAGATGAAGAAAGAGGGGTCATTTGAGGACACCCGAGAGGTAGCCGACAGGAAGGCGCAGAGAACATTATATATATATATATATATATATATATATATGTGTATATATATATGTCTATATATATATATATTGCTGGATATATCTTCTGCACCACTGACTACGAGATGTATGATGCTTAGGATAGATGAACTAACCTAGGAATCGGTTGAGCAGAGCTTTGCGTGACTCAGTCCAGTGCATCAGTTTTTCCATTGGAGAATGTCTTCCCAACAGTTCGCAGCAGATCCACTCAACAACGATGACACTGAACTACACAAACAGACACAAACAAACGAGCAACTTAACAATTTAGCTCTTATATATTTACCTCGCATATATAAGGCAATTGATCAATGATGGTTGCCAATGAAAACGATTGAAAGACGAAAACGATGGTAATCATAACGAAGCGTAACCAAACATCATTAGACGATAACTAACCTGCCCATTCTTCTTTGTCTTCTTACCTGGCTGTGTCCATGTCATTCATTCCTGTCTCATACTCTCTCTTCACATCATTCTTTACCTCACTTCGTGCTTTTCTGTCTGTCTTCTTCTCCTCTTCTTCCATTCCTCTCACTCTCTCTGTCTCTCTCTTTCTGTCTGTCTGACAGACAGAAAGACAGAGAGACACTCTGTCTGTCTGTAAGTAAGTAAGTAAGTATATTCTTTATTAAACGCTAGCAAACGCACAGCGCTTTACATACAATTATACACAAAGAGGAAAGAAAAATATAACAGTAATAATGACGTTAAATTATAAATGAAAATAATAACAACAGAGCCTAGCTGTATAGCATTCTACCCAGGAAACCACGTCGGGTAAGGGAGTCAAATCTAGGGAGAACCAGATTATGAGAACGTGGGCGCAAATCATACCCGGTCTTATGAACAGGAGGTAGAAGGTCGTGGAGGAGGTGACTAGGGTTTTTGAGAATGTTCTTAAAGAGATCACGATCAGCTTTTTTGCAAAGTTCATCAAAAGTAGGAAAAGAAGGAGGGAGGTAGCCGAGATGAACCAACTTACGGATAATTGCGCCCAAATGATCAAGTTCCTGCTTATTAGCAAAGCCTAACCATACCTGGGAACAGTACAGCATACGGTTGACAGTGGTAGCCCGTATTACATCATGAAGCCTGGGGCCCGAGAGCCCATGAGAAACTAATATACGATGAGCGTAAAGGGATTGTTTAGCCTTTATGCTTAGTTTTTGGATATAGGGAGAGAATCCAAACTTATCGGTTATTTCAATTCCTAATATTTTTATTGAAGAGACCCTTGGGATTCCGCATATAGGTGGTGGATTGGATTTAAGGATCGTCTTGGGCTTGGTGAAGATAATGTCGCTGGATTTAGAATGGTTGAGATGAAGATTGCATCTCTGGGCCCAGGCATTTATGTGATCAAGTTCTGCAACAGTGGTGGAGATATTAGAAGCTAGTATGAGAAGATAGCAGTCGTCTGCATATTTGAAGATGCGATTAAAGTGGTAGAGAGGTTTTAAACCTGACATGGCTACAACAAAATTGGTAGGACCCATGCCGGAGCCCTGTATGATACTTGCATTAATTCTGGCCAGGGTCGATGTGATACCATGGAACTTAGTGCAATGGCTGCGGTTACTGAGGAGGGAAAGGATCCAATTATGAATATTGATGGGGATGGGTAAGAGGGCCAGTTGGTCGGCCAGGAAAGAGTGTCTGACAGTATCAAAAGCCTTAGAAAAGTCTAAGGCAACGAGGCGGACATACGGTTCTGAATTGAGCGAGTTAAGTATGAAGTCAGAAATAGTAATTAAAGCAGCAGAAGTGGATCCGGATGGTCTGAAAGCAAATTGATCAGCAAACGAACGGTTCTCAGCAGGGTTAGTGAGAATGGGGTAAAGATAATGGCGCACAACCAATTTCTCAAGTATTCTACATAGAACCGGAGTGATTGAAATTGGCCGATAATCGGCTTCAGTGATTGGACATGGAACCTTGGGGATTGGGGTGATAGAGCTGGACCTCCATTGATCGGGGACTGTGGAATTGCTTATCGAGAGATTATACAAATGCATTATGGGTTCAGCAAGGAGGTGGGCCATATTTGACAGAAGCCATACAGGAATACCATCAGGACCAGTTGAACAACCGCGAACAGAAGAAAGAGAGGTGTGAATGCTAATAACACCAAATTTACGTGGGTTGGGTTCGAACTCATGGGCTGACAATAACATCCTAGGTAACTGGTACTGGTCATCTGTTGAGATGTCACAATAGTGTTGGTTAAGTGTTTCAGAGTTAATATTGTTATTTGTTAAGTTACTCTCAGCGACACGCCCATTTCGTAGGCGTTTAACCTCAGACCAAAGTTTCTTTGATCCACGGCACAAACCATCAAAAGTGGCGACATTACTATTAATAATGATGCGATTTACTCGGTCAGCAATGGCTGCAGCAGCCTCAAGGTGGTTCCGTTGAAATAGTCTGTTGCGCTTTCGCAGTAGATATTTAAGAAACGGAGTCATATACGAAGGGTCACGATCTTTAATGGTAATCCTTTTGATAGGAAAGATATGATCAGTAGCAGATCGTATGGTAGAATAGAATTCGTCGAAGGAATCTTGAGTTGTTACGCGTTCGTACATGTAGCTCCAGTTGAGATCTGCTAGATACATCTGCATCTGAGACATTTTTTCTGGGGTACGGAGACGCAAATCGCATACACGACGATCAGCAGGTGTAGTCGCAACACGGTCCAGGTTGGTCACTAAGACAGCAGAATGACGAGTTTTAACTGATGATTTAATGGCTGAGCTTTTACAACCCAAACGTTCTGAACTGTAAACACGATCAAGAGGGTGGCCCTCATGAGAGGGACCATCGAATACAGCGTGGAGGCCGATTTGGTGGAGAAGTTTGAATGGGAGACGGTTGAAGTCACCGGCGAGAAGAATGGTAGGACTATTGTTGTGTAAAGATATCTCGTCGAGCGTTTCTTCAAGAATTGAGATGAGGGTGCAGATATCGTATAAGGGTTTAGGAGGATGGTATAGTCCACCAATGAAGAAATCCCTTGTGGTCAATTTGACATAAATCCATAAAAGTTCAATATCAGGTCCGTATGGAGTAGATGGTACAAACACGGTTGGTTTGAAGGCTGTCCTGCAGTACATGGCAATGCCCCCACCTCTACGATTCACTCTGTCTCGACGAAATAAAGTGTAACTTGCGATGTCAAAGGTGGCATCGTCGTGGTGTGGTTTTAACCAACTTTCAACTAATATTGCTACATCCGGAGTAAAACAAGATAGATCAGCAGTAAGATGATCAATTGCGTGTGGCTTCGCAATACTGGTAGGATTGAGAAGAAAGAGCGAGGGGAAGTCTGTCGAGGGAGATGAAGGTTGGTTGACGGAAGAGGGCCGTTCGTCCCTGGTCACGATAGGGTAGGTCAATGTACGAGCGGAGGGTTTTGTTTTTCTACTTCGGCGTGCCAGCGTGATCAACACAGGGATCAACATGGCCTCATCATGCAAAGCATCATGATAAACAGAAGCCGGACGAGTGACCTGGGTTACGGCACCAATGCGCTTATGATCGTCAATCCCACGATCGTCCATCTGTCGAAGTCTCTCTCGCCCACCGCGTGATCCTCTGTATCGGAGCACACCCATGTGGGAGAGAGTCTGAAATGTATGTTTACATAAGGAATTGGCGGATATCCGAGGCATAGTGTACCTGATTGAGAACAGTTGTTGCCGGCTGTAAGCGAACGCGGATCGTTCCGCGTTATAACGGTCGTTTTGTGGCATGACAAATACTGAGAGGAAACCGATCAGAACTCGAAAATTAAAGCAAAACTTCATAATAAACACCGGTTTACTAAATCCTAAGTTCGAGTCAAATTACGAAACCAAATCTCAGAACGAAAACTAAAGTAATAACTGCAAAAATCCGTAAACATTGGAGCGAATTTAAAACGAGTGTCTGTCTGCCTGCCTGCCTGTCTGTCTGTTTGTCTGTCTGTCTGTCTGTCTGTCTCTCTCTCTCTTTCTCTCTCTCTCTAGTAACTTCATTTCTTCTCCTCCCTTTCTTCCGTTCCTCTCATTCTCTTTGTCTCGCTTTGTCTCACTTTACTTGCCGTGGAATTGTTTTTTTCTATAGAAATTTGAAGAATGCAGAAAGCTATAGATGATGTCACAACATGTTTCCTATATATTTATACAAATATAACTATATATATATATATATATATATATATATATATATATATATATATATATATATATATATATATATATATATATATATATATATATATATATATATATGGATGGATAGACGGATGGACGCATGGACTGATGGTGGGATGGATAGATGAATGGATATACAGGCAGACAGCTACATAGAAAGATACCGATAGCCAAAAATATAGATAGACAGACAGACAGACAGACAGACAGACAGACAGACAGACAGATAGATAGACGACAAACCTCAAAGCCCCTCCATAAAGCGTGGCGAGAAAAAGTCCAGCAAAACCAGGAGCGTCGGCAAACATCTGCAGGACGAAACGAGGCAGCAACTGAAAAATAATCACTTTGAGACTAATCAATCAATCAATCAATCAATCAATCAATCAATCAATCAATCAATCAATCAATCAATCAATCAATCAATCAATCAATCAAACAAACAAACAATCAACCTAAATTAGTCGGTATAAAACCACGCACTCTGCCTGACTTTCAGAACTCCGAACTTTTGTTGAGGGCCATAGAGCAGTGGTAACATCACTGGCGTGAAGAGCAGCAGATAGCAGGGTCGCTTCCCGCAACCCTTCCAAATGTCCACTCAGCCTATCATTCGCGAGATGGCGTGTTTGTGAAAATGAGATGTAGGACGTGATGGACGCCTTGCATGGCTGCCGTATACAGTTAAAATTCGACTCCTGTAATAACTTGTGATCATCCGTTCATACTGATTTGTAATCATACTGCGTAATTTTCAGTTTGAAAATATTAAACGAAAATTATTATTATGACTCTATAAACTTAATAGTTTTGGAGACGCTTGGCATTTATGGCATAATAAATGAATATCTGATCAGCTGATATGTTAAGCTACTCAATCGTTGCTCAAATGTTCATACATCGGGCAGCTAAGAAGTCTTGGCAACTTAATACAACCAATTTGTCATCAAACTCACTAAACCGAGATCGTTTTATACAATACTACTAGATAAACAAGAAGGTATTAGAATTTATGGGTAGATCCATGTAAAAGTTACGCATCAATGAACCTGATTGCCATTTCGGATTTCGTGATTGGCCAGAGGGTCGCAACGGATTGAAGTGTAGTAGGAAACGACTGTGAGTCCAATGAAGCATGTAATCAGGTGCAAAACCATAAAGGCCGGCAGGTTCAGGAGAACGGTTCTATAATTACACAATGAATAATTCTGTTTAGAAATGATACGATCATGGCGATTTAGAGAGAAAAGCTGATGGTGGTTGTTACTGTGGAAGTGGTGTTGGTAGTAGTTTTGATGGTGTAGGTATTATTGTTGTTGGGGTGCTCGTGGTGGTGCAATTGGTGGGGGTGGAGTTGACGATTGTGATGATTGTTTTATCAAGATGAGGACTTGCATTCATATACCTGCAACCACACTTTAATCTCCGCTTCTTCTTCATCATCCACTGCTCTACATAGTTTTACATCATCTGCAAACTTAGAAATTTTAGATAAAATTCCATCGTCTATGTATATGTCGTGAATACATAGGTCTTTAAGACTCTATAATTATATCGGAAGAGTAGGCAAATAATCGTGGTAAAGCAATATAATGAAGATGAATGTTTTTCTTACAGTTTTGCTTGTGACTGAGTCTTTGTGGCTGAATACCGTTGTACAGCGGGCTGTGATAAGCCATAGATTTTGAACCAAGTCAACGGATAAGCGAATAGAAATCCCCAGAATGTGTGTCGAACTGTCGGATCAGGACTCCATCTGAAAACATAACGACCACTGACTCTGAACTTGCCCACATACACTGTAGCTGAATGGGCTAGTAGGGGTCCTATGGGGTCTTGGGGGCAGCACCGTAATTATGTTAAAATTACCAGGGGATGGTCTCCACCACCCCAATTTTTTTGTCCCCACCATCCTGTTATTTCATTGAATTAAGAGAATGCTGGTCCAAGCCTTCTCGTGACCAACTAGCCTTTATAAACGGATCGGCTTTAAAGCTGTGCCTCATTATTTAAGCCCATCCTGTTGTCTATTCAGACATGTCAATCAAGGATTCGTAGGCTTGTCTGGCACACGAACCAGCAGCCGGCGCTGATAAATGGCTCAATAACACCATCAACTAAAAAGGGAAGGGAAGTGTGCGTGCCAAGTAATTGATGTAGTCTATACACTGCCTGATCCCACACCTGTTGTTTACAGTCTCTCGCGCATTAGTTCGCGCAATCTAGGTCAGTAACAACCATTCATCGTTGCTTTTAGCCATGGAATGTGTTTATAAGCCTATATGAGGCCTCGCGCACAACAGAACTATTAACCATCGATCATGCCGCTAATCAGATGTAGAGTGCTCGTATTATGTTTGTATATATGTAGTAGGTTATTAATATATTTATAACCGTTATAATGAAGCAGTGCACCGCTTTCTGTTTAATAACATATAAACCTCTATTTAACATAACATAACATAACATTACAAGGTTTTAAGTGGCTCAGAAGACTATCATCTGTGTCAGAGCCTCTCTCTCGAGCTTCCTCTCAATTGCACCCCGTTCTAGTTATTTATTCTAGTTATGTATTCAAGTTATTTATTCTCTTGTTTCTGGTTGCGGTGGCTCCGCCTAATAAAACGAGTGTAATCATCGTGTTGCTTGAAACGTTGCTTAACCACGTTTGCTTGAAAGTCTGCAGCACTACAATATATGGACTGCTATGTACAAAGTAATAGCCTGAATGAGTCTGTTTATCGAAAGGTTGAAACTGTGTTGCCAGGTCGTCTGGCTTTTGAGCCCACTGCTATTTTTAAGCAGTCCAGTTCAGATAAATGCGTGTATGGAATTACCGCGGTTTTTTGCTGTGCCGTTAACCTTGTGGCTGTTGCATTGTCTATATATATGGAAAACATCTGGGTTAGCACACTGGCTATAGTCATTTCCAAACGAACATAATTTTTTAAAGCGACCTGGAAAACCTATATTCACTTCAAAAAGGGGTCAGTCAGCGCGAATATGGGTTAAACAGCATGTTTACCGCGCAAGAAAGATCATTCGTTTATCTGTGGTGTATATTTACTAAAGCACATAACAGAAAAAAGGCTAAACATAGTACATTCGATAGGCCTTTTGCAGCATAATGCGGGTGTGGTATCATTTCGGGACCGGTTGCCAAATTTGGACCCCCCATATATTTCGTTATAAATTAGAAAAATTAAGCATTCTGCGGTAAAATGCGGGTGTGGTATCATTTCGGGACCGTTTGCCAAATTTGGACCCCCCATATATTTCGTTATAAATTAGAAAAAATCAAACATTCCGCGGTATAATGCGGGTGTGGTATCATTTCGGGACCGGTTGCCAAATTTGGACCCCCCATATATTTCGTTATAAATTAGAAAAAATCAAACATTCCGCGGTATAATGCGGGTGTGGTATCATTTCGGGACCGGTTGCCAAATTTGGACCCCCCCATATATTTCGTTATAAATTAGAAAAAATCAAACATTCTGCGGTGTAATGCGGGTGTGGCATGACTCCGGGACCGGTTGCCAAATTTGGGCCCCCCATATATTTCGTTATAAATTAGAAAAATTAAGCATTCTGCTGTATTAGAAGTATAATGCGGGTGTGGTATCATTTCGGGACCGATTGCCAAATTTGGACCCCCATAAATTTCGTTGTAAATTAGAAAAATTAAGCATTCTGCGGTATAATGAGGGTGTGGTATGACTTCGGGACCGTTTGCCAAATTTGGACCCCCTGTAAATTTCGTTGTAAATTAGAAAAAATAAGCCTTCCGCATTATTAGAAGCTAAATATGGATGTGACACTACTACGAAACGTCGGCAAAATGTTGACCCCCTCCTAATCGTACGGCGGTGGCGCGCTAGGAATTACAGACTCACTACTCCAACCACCTACGATGAAAACTTTTATTTTGAGGTTCGCGGACAAGTCCCAGTGCTGGTTAGTTTCTTTATTAGTTCCGCCACCACGTCGTCTTTGCTTTGACTCGGCAACTCTTTTTTTCCGCTCTTGCTTTGTATATCACGTTTCATCGTTCTATATTTTTCCTCCTCTCCCAGAATAAGTTTATATTCATCGTCGCTTATAGCTGTGTCTTCTAACGCCCGAGAAATATGGTCATGAACTGTGTTTAGCTTACTTTCCGCCAAAATACAAATTTCGTCGTGTTTTGAAGCTTTAGCAACAAACGATCGGCTAACAACATTTCCAATAATATCCAGAAAACTCGTCGCTATGGCCAAACTCTCCAGAACAATACCAGGAATAAAACCAATACCAGTGGCTAACATAGCTGCCCCACCCACCCCAGTTCCAAGACTAACTATAGCAAGGCCGGCCGAGGCCCCATTAGCCACATCTACAACCCTCTTATACTTCTTACATAGTTGTCCCCGACTTATCGCCTCAGACCTCAGGAATGCTTCTATTTCGCCGATCTTCTGCAAGCGAAATGTTTGCGACGTCGTGTCTGACGAAATTGTTGACTCCATCAGCGGTGGGTACAAAGACATACTTTTTTATAGTTGCTCTATCAGTAACGTTACGTTTAACTCAATAGTTGAAGTACTTAAAACGCCTATCTTTTTTCCTTCAATTCGAAAACTCGTTTGTCCTGGAATGAATATTGCCCTAGATGCATCAAATTGTCCACTTTGAATGTCAACTGTACGATCGATGCTACCCGCGGCTGTAATAATGCGAACTGACGCATCGCCGGTACTAACACCAAACATTGTAAGCCTCCAGAATCCGCGGTCTAAAGAGACCGTCTCATTGTTAGTTTGCAACGTAATACAGGGATAGCGTGCCGCGGTTAATGGAAGCGTTTGCCACGAACTTAGAGTCACAGTTTTGGCCGCTGTGTAAATATCGCGGCTGTGGTAATCGTCCGATACGAAATCGATGTGAATTTGGGGAACCGCGTCTAACATATCTGCGGTGGGCTTAGGGATTGTATATCCCCAGTTGGTTAGTCCAACCAAATCATCGAGGTTGTATTTATGCATATTTGTTTCTCCTTTTTGCCGGAGATAACCACGAATCTTGTAGTGTGAGTCGGCCATTATTAAGTCTTATGTTTACCCGACTTTAAAATATGTGTAGATCTGAAAGTGGGATATGCCAACAGTAGTTTGTGGTGGGTTGGTGGTTATGACCGTCAGCCTGTATGCTATGTATGCAGTTTCAGTGTTGACGGTAAACTCCTGCGCAGAATCAGTCAAAGCGGTATTGGAGGTGAGTAGGTCCGTGTACACGAGCAGCCCAGAGCTGTTGTAACCACGCCCACTAATTTTCCAGGACGTGATACGCAGACCAATACGACTAGGCCCTCCAGTCAGGCCAACTTTCCATATTCGCACAGGCGCCGGGCAATCAATCCGTAACCAAATCTCATCACCCGCAGCGGGCGTGACCCTCCACTCACCGCTGACTCCCGAGTTGAATGCTAGATGAGGCGGGTAAGTCGGGAGAAATGCGCTGGCTACGGCAATAAAACCAGTTTCTGAAGAGTCATTGGACAGCGGTGGAATGTGACCTGTATAGTTTAAAAATTTAAGGTTGTTCACGTACTGTCTTACAGCGGTCTCTTTACTGTCTGCATACCTTTTAACCACAACAGCCTGATTGTCGACATATTGTTTATTGGCCACGTTCAAAGGCTCCGTCGGTATTTTATTTAATTTTGTCATTTTGCCGGTTACGATTCTCGTCACCTGCCCGATACTCGCCGCGTCGGTATTAGTTGTTGAGGCCCCCGTGTAAAGCCCAGTCACCCTCTTACCGCCCATAGCTAAATTTCCAGTCATTGCGCCGCCAACTTTAAGCACGCAAGCGCTCCTGACCATAGCGTCTTGTTCTTCGGCGTAAGTTTTTGCAGCTTCGGCTTTCTGGTCTGCGTACCCCCTTGCGGCGGCGGTCTTTTGATCTGTATACAACCTCACGGCCGAATTAATCGCGGTGTCCTGATCGACCGCGTACTGTCTAGCAGCAATATGTTGAACATCAACATATTGTTTGTTAACCACGTGCAACGACTCCGTGGGAACTCTATCGAGGCTCAATAGAGCGCCGGCGACCGCTGTTGACACCTGTTTCCAACTCGCTGCGTCGCTATCAGATCCTGGAATCTCTGTTGGAAGTCCAGTTACTCGGTGGCCACCCATGACTAAACTTCCAGTCATTACACTGCCAGATTTTAGCACACACGCGTTCTTGACGATAACATCTTGCTCGTTGACGTAACTTTTTACAATAACATCCTTTTCGTCCGCATACTGCCTAACGGAATCTCTCAAAACCTCGTTTTTCTCGTCCGTATACTGCTTGGCATCGATAAGCTTCTGGTCTGCATGGCTCTCGGCCGCGGCCGCCTTCTGGTCCGCGTACAGCCTGACGGCAGTGTCCAGCAGAGCGTCCTTATCGTCTGCGTAACGTTTAACGAGACCAGTTACCTCGGAGCTTAAGCCGTCTGCATACAACTCAGCTTGTTGCGCCCGCTCTTTCGCGTACTCCGTTATTTGTTTCCAACTCGCAGCGTCGGACTCCCCCACCAATTCATCCCAACCCTCGTCTTCGCTATCAGATCCCGGAGTGTCCGTGGGCAAACCAGTCAATTTATGACCGCCCATTTTTAGAATGCCGGACATCGTTCCACCGGTGAGTTGCAGGTTGTCCTGATCTACGATGTCTGCATAAGCCTTTGTCGCGGCGTCTGTGTCCATCGTAGGAGTCCCCACGTTTGTCAGCCGAAAACCTCCAGCCGACAGAATTCCCATCATGGTATCACCCGCTTTGTGGACGAGCCCAGCGGCGCTTATCTGCCCCCCTCCAAACCCACCTCCACCGTCTCTTCCAAATTTATCAACCGGCATTTTTATATACAAAAAGGTGATTGAAGTCTAACATAGGTCAAGAACGATATCTTCAAAATTCTTTCCAGCAGTGAGCTCTCTTAGCACGGTCAGGCAGAGATGACCACATACCACATCATCGGGCCCCTGTAGCTGAAATGTTTGAGTTCTTATGGAACGGTTTAAATATCGAGAAATTTCGAGAGGTGGATCCAGCCCATAACTATCAAAATAGACGGCTGTAGGTCCATCTATCCAATAGGCGACCCAGTGAGTACCATCACCAGAACCGGAATCCAGATTAACAACTCCACACTCCTTCTCACGAGCCACGGCGGGCAGACCATCTCGCATGAAAACACCGCGGAAATGCGGCAGCGCCCCGGCGGTTTTCTCTATGTCGAAGTTGCTAAGAGGTTTTAGTTTTTTTGCCCGATGTAGAGACCGGATCCTTTGCACATTGAACAGCAACCACCATAAGTCTGGCGCCCGAGATATAAACCGGTCCCGCGGACCTGAGCTTCGAGTTCGCGATTGTGACGCGCGGCCTCTGCTAAAGCCGCGTCGTCGATCCGTTTTTTCTCGGCTTGGGCCGCATCGCTGGCCTGTTTCTTGCGCAGAGCCTCTGCATCGCTGGCCTGTTTGTTGTGCACGGCCTTTGCCACCTCGGCGGCCCCTCCAGCCGCGGCACCCACCGCGGTTAACCCACCAAAAATCAGTGGGAGGAGAGCCAGTAGTGGAAGAAATCCGCCCGATTTTGTCATCTTTTTCAATTGCGTTTTGGTGAATCTCAGCTCCATGCCAACGCCTTCCGAAATCTTCTTCACGATTCGGGCGGCTTGAACTTTTGTCAGCGCGAGCTTATCGTCTCCACGAAGCTGGCCATGAGCGAGTCGGATCGTGGCACAAGTGCCGGCGCGCGCAGCTCTAGCTAATGTTTGCTTTTGCCCTTCGGTCAGTGAAAGGCCGAACGCAACGTATTGAGTTTTCATTTTTGGAAAAAATATATCTAAAAGAGGGCCTTGTATCTAAATGTGAAAAACGATTTCTAGTAAACGACGTTGAATTTGCTGCCATCCGATTCAAAATTCAGGAGTCGGTCGCTGATCAGGACGGCATATGCTGTCGTATTATTTGGTACCCCTTCGTTAAAGTCCACCTTGATTTGTATGTCCTGTACAGAGGTTTTAAGTCGTTCAGATTGCCTGCGCACGTCCAGGACGAAGATCGGAAACAAATCTACAAATTCGATTGGTGTTGGTTGGCATGACGATTCACGCGCGTCTATGCCGCAATATTCTTCCTTGAAGTCACGTAGGGCCTTGTAAGCGCGAGAAGTTGTCCTCTTGGTGAAGTCGAGATTCATGTCAACCACCGGGTAGCGATCGCTGTTGAGCATAGCGAAAATGTTGCGAACCTGTACATGGTCAAACAGTGCAGGATTCTGGCCTTGATGTGCATTCTTTCCAGTCTGAAAAGCAACAAGAATCCAGCGTGGCTTTTCCGTGCCCGACTTAACACTCAAACGCCAGGAAAAAGTCGTCGCTCGTGGCACCGCAATGTTGTCGCATTGCATGGCGCGGAATGCTACAGGTACCTTAACCTTGGCTTCAATCTGCTTCATAAGCATGCTTTTATACTCCAAAGCGGGTATTATATGCGGCATGAACCAGGAGAGTTTAGTCAGCGCGATCTGGCCATTGGCCGCAGCGGCTTCCTTGAAGATCGCGTCTGCATCCCCCTGCCGGCTCAGCAGTAAAGAGTGTTTGATCCCGTATACGACCTTGTGATAATCATCGCAAAAACCGAATAGATGTCTTAAGGGAACGATGAATGAAAACGTTCCAATAGGGACGGGTTTTCCAATGATCATCAGTCGACGGGCCTCGAAGCCGATATTCGCAGCCGCCGCTGCCGCTGTCGTGTCCTTTTGCCAACACATGTTTAAACCTTCACCTTTGGAAAAATCATCGCCGTAAACCAGCATGCCTTTCATCGTCGTGGCTTGCCCAGGAGACATGACATTCTCTATCTCGGTGTTGTTAGCCAGGTATCGAATTTGAGAAAACATGTACGGGATGGCGTTGTTGATGAATGACACCAACGAGTCTGCGATGTAAGCCGCGCCAGTTGATGTAATCCTGCCCTCCACAAGAAGGTAGCTCTTGGAAGGCTGTGTGAAAATGTCTTGGTTCTGGATGTCTATCTGTATGGCCTGACCGTTGTTAATAGCCGCAGGGTTTTGTGATTCATACTCGCGGTATTCAAACGATTCGATGCTATTATCATCGGGTACCGCCGAAGCGATGTCCAACATTTCACTCGGCACGTCAAATGCTGCCATTATTATAAGTAAAAAAGTTCAAGCTTCAATTATTAATCATGCTGTAAATGAATTTCATGTGTGGTGGGTAAAGCTTTTTTGCGTTTTATGAATTAGTCGGAAATTTTTTTCATTTTGCAAGAAACAGACCCCTACCACCACGACTCGGCTTTATAGTCTTGAAACCGGATCCAGCAATGCGGCTGTTTATGTCGGCCATTGTCGGAACAACGGGTGGCGGACTCACAGCCAGTTGTTTTAAGTATTCGATGCTCTTGTCGCTGAGCGCCTTCTCCAAAGGTGCGGGGACAACGGGCGCGGCAGATGATTTTTCATTTCGTAAATGAGCTTCATTTGCGGCCGCAGCGCGTCTCGCTTTCACGGCATCGACGATCTGCCTGACGGCGGAGGTTGTTGTGGCCCCAGCTTTCACAACATTACCAACTACATCGGCAACGTTTGTTATTACGCCTTTATTCGCCGAAATGAACGATCCTGCACGGCCAAGGAAGCCCGCGATTTTGGGTATCCAGTCGAAAAGTCCACCACCCACGACACGCCGCCGCTTTTTAACCCCAAGAACCAACATGAGAATATTTAAGTGTGAAAATCTACGCACTGCGGATGTGAAACCTTATAGTTACTGTCTCACCGCGGAGGTTTAATTGTTCACCATTCTGGTCGGTCAGCCACACACGAATGCCCTGTACGTTGCCAGCCGGTGCAACTGGTAGGTACACCAGATTTTTCGGAGACTCGATTACCTTATAGCCGGGCGACACATCCGGGAAAAAACTGTAGATTACTGGCAGCTGGCTACCATTTCGATACGATCCAGAGATAATATCACAATTTACCAGAATTGTGTCCACCCGGAGAATATCGACTGGATTTTCTCCCTCTTTATAACCAAGACCAAGCCTCTGAGGGTTAAAACCGAGCGTTTTCCTGATGGTAGATGCGGCCATATCTACCTTATAAAGGGCATTCGTAATTTTTATGAAAGCGCGTAGGGTAGATGCGTTAGCTCCTATAGTAATGGGAGAATTAAAGCCGAGTTGAACAACACCTGTCGGCGGCGGATTTTGCTTTTCTAACTGCCGGCTGATTTCATCATTAATCTGTGCGATCTCGTAGCTTCCGTCGGGCAAAATGATCGTCTTCCACGTCTGTAAATTGGTGGCGCTGTAGACGAACTTGTTATTTGAACTGTCAATGTTCGGAATCGAATTATAAGTTTCAAGATTGACCAAAGCAAGCTCAAAGCGTCTTTTTGGATCCAGGTACAGCGGCGGTGAGAAAGCCGTGGTCCACCCTGTAGTATCTGAGGAAACAACTATACTAAAATTTTCCTTAGGCTGCAAAAGGTCTCGAATTTCTTCGAGCAGTTTCTCCGAGCGTTCCATCTGAGCCATGAATTTTGTTTTCTATTTCTATTTTATGAGCATGTTTCTATTCAATTCGAGTGCCAGCTCTTTGGAGATCGCACCGGAACGCAGTAACTCATCAAGAATGGCGGAGATTTCGTTGCCGAGACCTGTGTTTCCCGCGGCCCTAGAGGCCACCAGAAGCTGCAACCTCTCTACCAGGGCGTTTGGGTCATTATAAAATTGCACCGCCCCGCCTCGAATCAGCTGGAACTTTTTACTTTTCCGGCCATGAATGGGCAGACCAGACATCTGTACGAGCTTTTTAAAAGTTTCAATTGCCTGAGGCGAGTATTGCTTAGTCTTAACGAAGCGTTTTGTTAGTAGGTTGAACAACGACTCATCGGCCGGAGATTCGAGAACGAGGTTGCCACCTTTAAACACTCTCAGTCTACCAGCAGACAGGGCGACGGGGTCAACGGAGAGCTCACCCAAGGCGTTACCTTGTAATTTCAGAGGAACGGTTGGAACACTGAAACCCTTTCCCTTTTTGATGAGGGTGTGGCCCTCTATCAGTGTATCGATTCGCTTTTTATATTCCCTTAGGGCTTCGATATCTGCAGTCACCGCATCTACCTTTTCTTCGTCTTTTTGCTTTTTAGCCAGCTTTTTCTCTTTGCCCAGGGTGTGGCGATTATAGTGATTGACCTCACCGATTATCTTTTCAGCACCTGCCTTGTCGGCTAAATCGAGCTCGCTCGGAGGTCTGAAACCGTGCCTTATGATTGCCTCGACGTTGAGATATTTGTTTGGATCAACTAACAGTGCGGGGGGGATTCGGGATGCCGCAATCGCTGGAAGGGGTGCAGAAACGGCTGTTTCTGCAGAATCACCGAACAACGCCGCTATCGGGTTAAAATTAGCAGACTCTGAAATCTGCGCCGGCAAATCCTGTAAAGCGCTGGTAACTTTCTGCAGCTCCTTGGACGTAGCCGCCTGTGATTCAGCCGTGGCTGTGGCTATTGGTTTGAAAAGCTTTGCCGCATCGTACTGAAGATTGGCTTCACCGAGCTTCTCATCCACAAAACGCTGTCTCAATCGATTTCTCCGAGCTAAATAATCCTGAGTCAAGGCGTCTCGCTCCTGTTTAGACGAAACTTTTGTCCACATCGCGTTTGTATGTCAGCCATATGTTGCCTATATTGTGTCTTTAAATACTTGCCTTGGGCTTATAGAAGCGATCGAACCCGCAACGATATTTTCCATCGTACACTTTGGACGTCAAATCTATGACTGCGAATCCATATGGCTGGGCAGCACACTCGCTGAAGAACGTACGGAACTCATCGAAAGACATGTCGCCGCCTACGAACGTATCGTGAATGGCTCGCAAATTTTTGCTGTCTTGGTTGAAGAGGACGATAAGATTAGCATTGTCACGGATCGCTTGCTTCGGAATTCGAAAATAATTCTGCGTTAAGTAGAAGCAGTCCGCGCCACCGTGTCGACCCATAGTGAAATACCTTTCGATGGGCGACTGTTTTTCAAGCATGACGTCATCGAACACTAGAAGGCTTCTGGCATTCTTATTTAATGATTCAACTGGAACTATTTCATCTGAGCAAGAGTGAAAGGAAGCCACTTCCTTACCGGCAACTTTTTCGAGTTCTGTAACCCAGTCCCGGAGGAACTGATATTTTTCCTGTCCCAGAGACTTTGAGTATAGATAGAGCCGGTCAAAACGTAGGTACCCCTTCTTCAGAAGGAGGTTGAGTAGTAGGTTTGTTTTTCCACATCCGCTAGGCCCGCAGATTATACACCGTATGCTGGATGGCAACAACCAATGGTGGTGTTTTTTTCCATCGTCGGCTTCGAGATCGAAATTTGTTATTTCCATATAGAGACAACGAGTTATGATTGTATTCAACGAAAACAATGTATTGCCTACGATGTAAGAAACATACTGAGACTTCAAATGAAACAATTGTCGAGTTACGAAACGGTCGGCCAGCCAAGAAGGGAACCTGTGCCGTCTGCGGTGCAAAGAAGAGCCAAATTTTGCCTTCTAAAGTGCGAAAGACTGGAGGTTCTCTACTGAATAGCGCTCTTAATATTCTGCCTCTGCCTGAGATGCATATGAGCCTTCCATCCGGTATGTCTTCGGAAGATAATCCGGGAGGTTCTTTTCAGAACACGGGAAAGTACTCTTACTGTGGACCATTCACAAAACTCGATAAACGGCTGTCACAGCGCTATCACGGTGTTAATCAGCTCGACCGTGCGTGCCTCCACCATGATGTGGCTTACGCAGTTCATAAAGATACCCCAGGGCGTAACCACGCAGATGACATCCTCGCTGCAGCCGCGTCGAAGATCGCACTCACCGATGAAACTCCAGATTATGAGAAGAAGGATGCCCGGCTCGTATCGGCCATTATGTCAGCAAAGTCGAGGCTAGGGATGGGTGTTGGACGGCGGCGCTAATGAAAATCATTTGTGTATGTGTTTACCTGTTTGTAATATATAGTATTACTGAAATGTCTAAACACCTTTCAGCCGTCTATTACAGCCCTAGAGGTTACTGGCGAGGTAAGGCTGCGGTGAAGAAACTAGCCTCAGCCGCCAAAGTTTCCGAGGCGGAGGCTCGCGATTGGCTGAAGAAACAAGCTGTGTGGCAGATTTATCTTCCCGTTCCACGCCGCATACCGCATCCAAAGTTTGAGGAAAATCGACCAAACGCCGTACACCAAGCCGATCTCTTGTTTTTACCTCACGATAAAGTAGGTCGAAAGACTTATAAATACGCTCTCACTGTTGTCGATGTTGCCTCACGATACAAAGAAGCTGAACCGTTGATCAACAAAAGTGCAACCGAAGTCGCCGCCGCTTTAAGCCGGATCTATAAGAGGGGTCCATTGACTTGGCCTCGACTTCTTCAGGTCGACCCTGGCCGCGAATTTATGGGTGATTTTACACCGTTGCTGGCGAAGCACGACGTTCTTGTAAGACGCGGACAGGCCGCAAATCATCGCCAACAGGGCATCGTTGAACGCTTTAACCGTACTCTAGCTGAGCGACTCTTCGGTGCTCAATACGCTCAGGAATTGCTCCTGGCTGCAAGGGGGTCATCCGAACGGTCAGTGGAATGGGTTCGACGATTGCCTGAAGTTGTGGCTGCATTAAACAATGAGCCGACGCGTTTGCTCGACATGAAGCCGGTTGAAGCGATGAAAGCTGCTAAAGTGACACAGAAGCCCTCTCATTCACAAGCTAAAACTCGTTTGTGGGGAATGGATGAGCCTATTCTCGGACACGACGTTCTCGTCCGATATTTGTACGCTCCCGGCGAGCTCGAAGGTGGAAGCAAACGTGCCACCGATCCTAACTGGTCGCTCACCATCCACGCTATATTGGATGTTGTTCGGCAGGCTGGCCAACCGGCTTTATACCATCTGGTAGACGGTCCTGCCCGCGGGTTTGTGCGTGAGGAGCTGCTTCTGGTTCCTATGGGCACTGAGCTACCACCCGATAGAATACTCAACCGTCGTTGATTTTGTTGTGCCCGTATGCCAGCGTTGTTATTCCGTCCGGAGATATCCACTTTTTTGTGTCTAATGGAGAGAGGCTGATCTTATTCTGCTCGTACACTCCGATCTGGTGGTCATGGCTTCTAATCACGACTTGTGTGTGCCGCATTTCTTCTCGTTCGAACAGGCATTCCTTGTATAGCTCGTGGTGCAGATCCTTCTTCACAACTGCTCTCTGAACGCCTTTTGCTTTCCTGATTTCTGAACCGCCCGATTTTAAGATCGAGTACATCTTCGGACGCAGTCCAACGAATTCAGCGATGGCCACTCCGTTACATTCATCCTTGAACTTGCCCACGACTTTCTTGTTCTCGGCGTCGTAGTATGGGCTGTCTCTAGGAAACTCGGAGAGGTCGTATAGATGCTTTTTGTTCCACATATCGGCATAGGCGTTCGGAGTTTCCACCTGAAATAACAGGCTGTCAGTGTCTGTGTATAAGAGTTGAGCATTGTTGCCGTACTCGTTTTTCACATCGTTGTACCAGAAGTCGTACATCAGATGCTTGCTGAGGTCGAGGACAGCCTGGCCGACATATACAGGTCTGTTTAACTTGAGCTTGTTCTTCAAACTGTGAATCGCGGCGAGTTGGTCGTTGAAGATTTTGTGTGATATGTAGGCCGGGTCAGCAATTAGTTTACGAAGTTTGTCAACTTTTGAGGTCGGTACCAGGTTAACTCTGATTCTTTTTCTAAGATTTTCCATGGTCTTTCCAAAGACCGCATTATTAGCCAGTTTGAAGAAATCCTTCTCAAACTCCGACGTTGCCTTCGCTCTCAATTTCGTATTCATCTCGATGTATGGAGCCATCCATGCCTCCTGTCTAAACTTAATGACACGATGAATTTTAGAAACTCGTAGCCCTAACGAGTGGTAGAGTTTGAGATTTCTATAATGGACCACATACCGCTCCTTAGGTCGTAGGCTTGGTACTAACTTCACATGCTTTGTGAACTTGCCTCCCAACTCGTTCATAAGCACATTCTGATAGTCACTCAACCACTCCTCTTGGACTGTCAGGGTCTCCGGTGCTAAGGGATAGTCGCTATGTGATTCGTGGAGGTGCTCCGGGTACCCGAGATCGACTTCAAGTAGGAACCCTTCAGGCGCGTCATCTGGAGTTTCCAACACTTCGTCGAGAGTTGGACTTTCCCAGCTAAATCCTCCAACTGGTAGTGACTGTTGCATCGCCCAGCCGTACAGGTTATTAGCATCGAGATACATGATCCAGTTTTCTGGCTTCGTGGTATCATGATCTGGACATAGTGGGTTGTTGGCCTTTGCGAATCTCTTGGATACCATCGAAATTCCGCCTCTGAGGCCTTTCTCTACAAACAAATGCATGTCTATATCAGTTAAAAGTTCGAGTTCGATCTTCGTCTTTTTCAACAAAGCGTCCCAAGCCATTCCTGGTAGGCTAAAGTAGTTAGCCGGGTCCAGACTGTAGTGCTTCATCGAAGTGGATCTGAAGGTCTCGAAGACATCTGCGAGTAGAAGTACATCCGTGCGGAGATACAGGTCGTGATAGTCGCCCAGAGTTTTACAGTCGAATTCGTTCCATACTCGTTGGGCGTGTTCATAATCCGCATCAGAAATGTTCTCTCGGGAGAGCCTGCTGTAGAACGCTTCTTTGGGTGGAAGTCGATCTTCTTCGAAGCGGTGGTAATCATGGATGTATTCGTAACAATAAACGCCCTTTCGCCTCAACAGATCTAATTTTAACCGTTCGTTATGAACGAAATTTTCCTTTATATATGCCGTTGTGACTTTGAGATCCTCTAGCGACAGATTTCCTGATAGTTTATCTAACGAGCTGTTTAGAAACTGGAGACTATCAATGAACTGTAGTTGTCCAATGTTAAATGTCATGTATTTCTCCATATTGTTTGGAATACAGTTAATTTCAGTTGCCTCATCCTGTGCGGCCTCACAGCCTCCGATCGCTTGCATTATGAGGTGGCTGTCGTAACCTCGCAGATTGTGGAAGACCACCGGTACCTTACACTTATCTGGATATATTCGAAGTTTGAGGTTGCAGGCGTTATGAGCGGCACCTCGATACTTACCGGTAATGTGACAGTGGTCGCGAACTCTATCCTCTTCGAGCGCATTTCCGCAGATGTGACAATCGATAGCTTCGCGGAATGATTGGCGATCAACTGCTGACATAACCAACTTAGCCGGGGTGGCCAGCCTTTGTTTGATAGAGTCCAGCTCGCCTTGTATTCGTTGTAGGAATTGTTGCACTGCGTCCTCTCCACGATATAAAACTGGTTTCTTGGTGCGGCCATCGTATCGAACCACTATGTAACAGAAGCTACACGGTTTCTGCTCAGCTATCTGTCTGGTGTTGCTATCGTTGGGGTTCATGGCTGCACCTTCGATTGGTATGTTTAGAGCCTCGAAGTCTGCGTAAATGATATACGGGGCTCGCATCTGTTTACGATGGTTCTGAAATTTGAGGATATTTTCATCCTCTTTTGGCATCTCAATCCGCTGAGGCTTCTTACTAATGCCCTGACAATCTTTGATATGGGCATCCAGCAAGTCTTGCCTACAGAATATGTGTAGGCAGCGGCGACATGGGTGCTTTCGCTCTTTATGATCGCTGTTTTTGTACAGCATTCTGGCCAAGTCCTTGATCCAGACATAATGAAAATTTTCATTTGCGTCGTCGGCCAGTAGTAGAAGGTCAATATTGTAGACACTGGCCCGGTTTGAAATGTGAATTGGATACAAAGCTTTATCCCACCCGAAGACTGAGACGCTTATAGTTGGGTTTTGACGCTCAAACTTGTCGATATCTGTGACCTTCACTGGAAATTCTATACCGTCAAAGTTTAGCTCCTGAAGGTGGGTCTGATACTTAGTTGGGCGATCCGGATTTTGTCCATGACCTACTGGATACATGGCGCTTAGTATGGCCCACTCGAAGCATCGGTTATCTTTATTCTTTACATTAATAACCGTACGAGGGGGTATATACTTTGGTGTGGGAAAGTAGCTCTTACCTCTGAAAGGTTTATATCTTGCAACACCGAGGTCTAGCGCCACAACCCGCCTCACCCTCCACCCCGATCCCTCATTGGTGTACTCCTCGAGGAGTTTTAGTATTTCGGCCTTGGCCTTCCGTATAGCCCCTTGGATTTTACCCGCATTGGTAACTGGTACTGCTTTGCTTCGAAAGTAGGCCGTGTTGGTAATGATGCCAGGGGGCGCGTTGCCATCATACACATTATCAACGGTTGGTGCCAACTTTTCCAACTCAACCGTTAACACTTGCGAGTATTTCAGACCGTCTTGTTTCAACAGCTCTTCATTGAGCTGCGCCTCAATGTTGTGCTCCATTGCACTCAAGAAAGCCAACGCATCTCCTTCCAGCCTGTGATTAAGCGGCACTTCTGCGCGGAAGTCTCTCAGATGCTGATTGGCTAGCTCTCTGTGCACTAGAAAGGGTGGTGGTCCACCTCTATCCTTCTTATTTAGGAGTGGGTCGAATTCTGCCAGAAAGGCCTTACGTTTCGCCCCTCTATGCTTGCGCACTGGAGGAATTGGCCTTGGAAGGAGTGGCTGTAGTAAGCGTCGCTTGACTGCGTCTGGAATGGGTTCGTCTAAGATATTCTGTAGAACACCTCGAAGAGCTGGGGGACCAGTAAACTCACTCAGCAATTGTTCAATTTTTTCATTCGTAGACAATGCCATAGTTATAAATTATTTTATACTACTATGGCAAACTTTTCTTTAATATAATAATTATGTCGTTTGTTCAAATGATAATTTTTGTTTACTGATGTTCGATTGTCGCTTGCTCATCTGTATTAACACAATACAATAACTATGTCGTTTGTTCAAATGATAATTGTTTTATTCTACTGATATATTCGATAGTCGCTTCCATTCTTTATTAAATTCACGGACTAACCCACCACGTCGTATTCTTGATTGTATAGCATAATACCCACACTTCATACACTCACCTAAGTGGTTTTTGATACCCCTTCCACATTTGGCGCATGGTCTTGTCCCGCAACCGTTTCGCAGTCGTGCTAAATGCTTGAAACAGTACTCCCCAATGCATCTGTGACAGCAGAGAGTTGTTTTGCCTATCATAAGCCATTTGCAAAAGTTTTGCCCCAACATTATGTTTTTTGATGTATACCACAACCTATTCATTTATTTAAATTGAAAAATGACCCAAATGGTTTGGGCCGGCCTCGTGGGAGGGTCTCGGCCGGCAGCAAACGGTACTTTACATTTTAAAAAAGCTTCTTTGACAGACTTAGGGCTGGTAGAGTTCTAAGCAATGATAACCAAAGGCACAGCTTTAAAGCCGATCTGTTTATAAGGGCTAGGTGGTCACGAGAAGGCTTGGACCAGCATTCTCTTAATTCAATGAAATAACAGGATGGTGGGGACAAAAAAAATTGGGGTGGTGGAGACCATCCCCTGGTAATTTTAACATAATTACGGTGCTGCCCCCAAGACCCCATAGGACCCCTACTGGGCTAGAAATTGCAACTTTGGCCTAAATCATAGGAAGTCGTGTGAAATAATAATTTTGGCGTCCCCGAACAAAAATTCGAGATACACCTCCGCCCATTGCAGAGGATCGTACGGGTAAATGAAATCACAATTTTGGGAGTCACCCTTTCGAAAAGAATTGGGTTCTCCTCGTACATTAACCACATCTGTTGCAAAGGTAAACAATCCTTTTTTGCTCCGCAAGTCCTGGTTTCGCGTGGATTAAGTCCACCTCCATATGTTGTGCGTTCCACCACAGTGGCACGAATGTTGTACCGATCTCCAGTATGGTGAGGATTTACCAATGGCGGGGAGATCTCGCGTCTCTCTTAAGCGACAAGGGTATCTGCCAACTGATACTCCTACACTTGACCTGTTGTGTTCTAGAGCGGACGATGCTCTCTCTGCTTCAGGACCCAGGGCATGTCCTCCATGATTTGCTCCCTCCGATACGATTATCCGGATACTCTCTTCGGCCTCGCTCGCATAATCGTGAGATACCACGATGTGATCCCCTGACAGGGAAGGGTTACATTACCAGGTTACTGAAAAAAGGTTAAGAAAACACTTGCTTACTTAATTACTCATGTTATAATTTTTATTTCGATTTATTACTTCTTTGTGCGTTTGATAATGGTGTAATAAAGAATCAACTTACTTTGACACTTGACACTTGTTTATTTGGTAACCAAACTTATACAGATACAGCAGAAACACGCATTATTATATTCCAAAGTCTGGCTACATCACACTACAAGACATTAGAACGATTATATGTAACGTACTCAGCCCAGATCAGTCGTCCCGATCGCTGGCACAATTGGAAGACGCTATCGACTCCTCCAACCACGACCAAACCCTGCGAGCATCAAAAGATATAGCAAAACGGTTATTTGACAACTGTCAGCATTTATACACGCAGACAAGTAATACGGCTGATTGGTTGATCAACTGTATTGGTAAATTTACTTTTCTCGCCAAGAAAAACTAATCATTCTAGTATACGCTAAAAATTCCAGAGTTGAAGATTCAGTTTTAGATTGAATTAGGCCATTTACATTTCAAATTCATTTCACTGTATTGGAATAAATGGGAAAATTTGGTTAGAGGGTGATTCGAAATTTCAGTAAAGACTGGATAATATGATTGGCGTTACCTTTAAAAACAATGCACGCAGTACATATTTACGATTAAAATACGTATGTATGCTGTTTCATTGATCATATATTTATAAGGTTATGGAGAGAATATAACCAGCGTGGTATGCAAGGTTATGCAGAGAATTATTAAGGATAGTATAATGGAACATTTGGATAAGAAAGATATTATAACGGGATGTCGACGTGTATTTACCAAAGGGCGTTCGTATTTGACAAACCTGTTGGAGTTCTCCGATGAGGTCTATGAGAGGACTGAAGAGGGAAAACCTATAGATATAATTTACCTAGATTTTGCCAAGGCATTTGACAATGTGGCTCATGTAAAGGCTGGCCAAAAAGTTGCAGGCAAGTGGGATTAGAGGGCAGGTACTAACATGGAATCAAAGCTGGTTATCAGGTAGAAGTCAGAAGGTAGACATAGGTGATAAACATTCTAGCTGGAAGACAGTGCTAAGTGGAGTGCCACAAGGATCAGTGCTTTGTACTTTTTATTAGTGACATAGACGTTTATGATTTTATCTAAAATTTCTAAGCAAAGCTGCGAAGAAAGGTTGAAAAGATGTGCATTAACAACACTGGAGAGAAGGAGGAGCAGAGGAGATCTAATCGAAGCTTATAAGATTATCACTGGAAAGGAAGCACTACAATGGGAGAGATCCTTTGAATTAGCACCAAACAAGGAAACTCGGGGACACAGAAGCCGAAAGGAACATTAGGGCAGAAATTCTTCAGTGCAAGAGTTGTAGACTTGTGGAATGGCTTGGATGATAGTACTGTCTCAGTAGGCACTATCACAGCTTTTAAAATGAACCTAGGACAATTATTGGGCAACTAAGCGTTCGCGGTTAATATGCAGTGGTTAAGTGAACCACTTAAAACCATTGTTATGTTATGTCATATTATAACGATCTACTTGGTGCCATCAGTTCGTGTCTATCTGTTTACAACTCAGTTGTAGAACTTCTGCTATATGAATGCTGACCTTAATAAGAATCGCAAGTAGTCCACCGAACATAATGACACACTGAAACACGTCTGTCCAGATAACGGCTCTTATTCCACCCTGTAACAAAAAATGCTGATCACAAGGAAGAGCGGAAGGCTGTGATTTTTTTACTTACTATTAATTAGTAACTTCTATCGCGCCGGTGTCTAGTCCACAAGGCATCGAACAATGGAGCGCCAAAACTAAACCGTAAACAGTTCAATTTCCAGATCAGACCGCAAAGGCAGTGAAGTTGCCTGTGACGGATAAGAAATTGCAACAATCGGACGAAAAGCAGAACTCACATTCATGCTGGTCAAATTAAATCTAGTGAAACCATAATCTGCAAGTTTTTATAGCTGATATATCTATATGATCAAGTAATGTACGACGTTCACGCGAACGCTTATTAACATTTTGCAGTGTTTTATTGAAGTAATTCGACAAATACTCACCAGAGCGGTGTATGCTATTGCAACGACAGCCATAACAGGAATCGAAACCACAATTGGAAGTCCAGTTGCTGAGACAAAGATACACAAGTAATCGTTCTTTCCTCTAAGATAGCATTTGCTCGAGTAATGAGTATACAGATTTTTTAATACACTAGATCCAATGATTCCCCGTTAGTTTTATGTAGAACAGTAAAAAAACGTTTGATTTTTAACCTGTAAAATAATATTGCATCAAATTATTGACAATTGCGTTTCATTTGTTTACTTCTTGCATAAATGGTTGATTGTAAAGTGTGGATTTCTGTATCGCGCTAATACAGATTACTTGCATATCTAATTACTTTTTACCTGACTTACTTAGTAACCTACTGGGCAAGAATGAATACAGGTTGCATCGTATGACCCACAGTTCCGACATAAACTGAAATCATTTAAACGAATAGTTTTGAAGTTATTAAATCCCAGATAATGAAATTCACGGGCGTCGGTACGATCCTCATGCTTCGACAGTTGTCGTTAGGAGCTCGGGGTACCAACACTTTTTCTATTGAGATGGACAAGAACCCTTTTGGGTCTGGTGAACAAAGTTGAAGCTCAATGATTGTCGCGTTACATTCATTTTAAAATAAGATTTTCGTCCAACTTGCGTACCCTTCTTTTAAAATTTCTCTTTGGAACTGTAGTGTTGAATGGTGAATTGTTAACTTAGACTAACAGCAGCAATCTGTCATCAACCAAGAGCCGGAAACTTTTTATTTAGCATCGGTAGCGCATAACGGTTGAATGGAAGGAACATCGGCAGTTTTTCTGTCTTTTGCCATGTCTAGTCCATCTAATACTGATCTAGTAACTTCTACCACGCTGTTAGAGAAGCTACGTTCAAGCGCGACAGGTCGTCGTATCCAGAAATTTGGCCGCGGTTGTAGTAGGGTCAAAGTACGAAGTAAATGTGGTTAACCCAAAAAAATTGCAAGAAAACGTTTTATGCTGATTTTCGGGTGCATTTGGTCTGGAGAAGAACATACTAAAAGTTAACTGAAATCGGACCACCGGAAGGGGTCTAATTATGGCGCCAAAAAAGATGGCCGCCAATGAGGAATGAATGACTCAAATGTACACAATTTGCCTAAATTTAGAAGCAACTGTTAGAAGCAAATCATGTAACAATTTGCTAACAGGTGTTTCTAGACTAAAATTAATTGATCCTGCTGAAAACAAAAATCGCGGTTAGCAAGCTGGATTTTTGTTGGCAGTGCTATATATGTGTCTTTAGTTCCATCGCATTTCTTGATCCAGAAGATGTTAATTTAGACTCTAAAATCATGTTTCCATCATATACACGACTTTACATACATGATTTACTTATAGCCATTTGAAGATATTTGGCCGCCATTTTGTCCGCCATTTTGTTTTTTGACAGTGCTACATAATTATGTGTCTTTAATTCCATCGCGTTGCTTGACCCCGAAAATGTTAATTTAGACTCTAAAATCATGTTTCCATCACATAAACTTACATGACCTTACTTTATACCCCTAAGCCGAAATTTTTCTGGTTAACGGCTGGCTTGAGCAAATTTACGGCTGGTTTTCGGCTAGCCGTAAAAACTCGTAAACTACATTTTTCGGCTATAAGTGCATCCAGCAAAACAAATTACGGCTTGAAACATAGTTTGTTCATTCATAAAGTGTATCGACTATAGAGAGTCCTGGGTTCCAATAAGGCAGTTAATTAGACATTAGAACTGTAAAACAATGCTATGAACAAATGAACAATGATGAGTGGCACACAGAAAGTTATACAAAACAGAACAGTTTAAGTAAATCCGAACTTGTGAGCTAATTTACAAAAGTCATCACTAATTAGTTAGTAATTAATATCCTCACTGACCTCAAGCCAGCGTGCAAACCCTATAATCACATCTCTGTGCGTGTTGTAGCTGAACTTTTTACGGCGGCTAGCCGTGAAATAATTCTCGGCGGTTTTCGGCTAAGCCGCAAAATGTTAGGCCGTTTTTCGGCTTGCAGAAAATTTTGCGGCTCGGCGGCTAACGGCGGCGGCTTAGGGGACTGTTAGCCGGCGGCTTAGGGGACTACCTTACTCACAGCCATTCGAAGAAATTTGGCCGCTATGTTGTCCGCCATCTTGTTTTTTCATGCAACCGCTAAAATCCAGCTTGCTAACCGCGATTTTCGTTTTCAGCAGGATCAATTTAGTCTAGAAACACCTGTCAGCAAATTGTTACATGCTTCGCTTCTAACAGTTGTTTCTAAATTTAAGCAAGTTTTGTACATTTGAGTCATTCATTCCCCATTGGCGGCCATCTTTTGACGCCATAATTAGACCCCTTCCGGTGGTCCGATTTCAGTAAACTTTTAGTATGTTCGTCTCCAGACCAAGTACACCCGAAAATCAGCGTAAAAGTTTTCTTGCAATTTTTGGGGTCAAATGGTTTTTGACCCGACTATTGGTAAATATAGCCGAAGTGGTGTCTATATCATCTTCCTAATGCCTGCGTCTTTCTCTCTTGGTGTCAAATGACACATGCAAACAAATCTTCTCTGTAATATGATAATATGATAGTCTGTAGGAATTACAAAAGCACAGATCTGAAACGTAAACGCACCTTAGGAGAGCTTGTATAAGTTATGAGAACGTCCGAATCAATAGTCAACAGACCTGCCTGTAAAGCTGCCGAAGGGGCGTACATCAATGTCCCCATGATGAGATTCTATTGAAAACCAACCAACAAATCTTTAGATCTTTTACTCAGACTAGCGCAGTTATATTTAGTTATGAAAGGAATCTACAGAAAATTGATAGATCTCCCGATAAAATGCCAATATAGCACAAAGAAAACTTACAAGAACTGTTTGCTACAAAATAGTGTGCATATTTATGATATAAAAAGGCAAAATGAGGTAAAAATTAGTCCCAGCCTTTTAAACTGCATTTTTAGTTAAACCTAATTTTACTTACGTTCAACTTGCAAGACAATCGAAAATGGTCATTATAAATATTTGGCAATTTAGCTAAATATCTGCAAGGCATCATTTACCTTTACAGGCAAAATAATTCGACAAATCTTACCGCAGAGAAGATTGAAAGGATGGCTGCAAGTATTCTTACAGATTTCGAATGGAAGCGACGCTCAAAGTACTAAAATTAAACAGAAAGTTTTTATTTCACCGTTTGTCTATGGACGTTTAGATATGTAGGCCTATAGCGTCTTTTGAGCAGCGTACACTTTCTTACGTCTGCCACTAGGGCCTACGCAATGTCGCTAAAAATATACTAAGCAACCGAAGAAATCCAATTGCAGATTGATTGATGATTGAACATAACCAGACAATCAACCATAAAAGAGCGACACATTGTCGATTTTCGTTTCTTTACGGTAGAGATTTGTGCAAATCTAAAATATTATCTGGTAATGATCTTTTGGTCCTAACCTCGTTGACGCTGACTAATTTCATTGGGTACAACCACGGAATGGCCACCTGCATTGTGAGAATGATGGCCAGCGTAAATGAGATCGACATCAAAATAATATACAGCGATCCGTAGCTGTACATCTCTGCTGTCATCCCCAAGATTATAATAGCCGATTGGAAAGAGACAAGGAAGGACACAGCGGTCGGAAGGACCTTGAGCGAACGGTTTGCCATGATGAACTCGGATGTTGTCTTCTGTCGACCACCTGTTAAGGAGTGGTAGACGCCGATCCCAAGTGAGATGACAAAGAATGCCACCAGGATCAGGTAGTCTGGCCAAGATAAGTAATCCATCGATGCGAAATGCTGGATTCGAAAAGTGAATCACGATAAAAGATCTCTAAAAGAAAGTTACAGCATATTGATGCAAAAAGATTTCTCAAAGGTTAATCCAGTGTTTTGCTATGCTTAATCCATCGCTCTTACCCTGCTTGCTGCCCTATTAAGGGTAAATGCAAATGTAACTGTGCTATTATAATTATAATTAGTATTATTACTACTACTCAGTGGCGGCGCCACGATTTGAAAAGTAGTAGTACGGCAAATTAGAGGGTCTGGGTAAAAGTGTATGGCAAATTATGTTTTTGCCGTAAAACCTTAAAAAGTGGTACGGCAAAAGCCGTAAAACAAACATAGGCGGCGCCGCCACTACTACTACTACTACTACTACTACTACTACTACTACTACTACTACTACTACTACTACTACTACTACTACTACTACTACTACTACTACTACTACTACTACTACTACTACTACTACTACTACTACTACTACTACTACTACTACTACTACTACTACTACTACTACTACTACTACAACTACTACTACTACTACTACTACTACTACTACTACTACTACTACTACTACTACTACTACTACTGACTGGATTTTCCTCGTCGGTCTCGCGTTCACTAAAGGCATTTCTGTTTTCCGGCGCCTGACTCTGTCTGAACCGTGTAACCGCCAACGAAAATCGTGCGAATGGTGCGAGAAACGGTTAAAACCAGTCGACCTAACGTGACTCAAGATAAACGACGAACTTCCACGGGGACGAGAACCATAGATACAATTAGTTTTATCTTCTTCTTCTTCTTCTTCTTCTTCTTCTTCTCCTCCTCCTTCTTCCTCCTCCTCCTCCTCCTCTTCTTCTTGTTCTTGTTCTTGTTCTTGTTCTTGTTCTTGCTCTTCTCCTTGTTCTTCTTCTTCTTATAATTATTATAAGTCTTGTTGGGCTGATACCATCGAGCCACTATTATTATTATTAGGATTATTAATTTTTTTTTATATTATTAAACAAATTTTATTATTTAAAATGATCCCTCAGACACTTTGAAACTGTCTTAGAAGAGTTAAGTTCCAGAGTTTAGCGGTCATCGTCCACGATTAACTGTGCAAATGTGCCTCGAAAAGCGACGGCGTTAAATCGTTGAGTGCATATAGAGAGGCGCTGGAACAAGTGAATTGTCTCGAGTGGGTCACCCGACATTGTTGTCAGTCGCCGGCCTAACTCTGTAATGAATTCACAGCCAGAACTGTTGATGGGGCCCAGAGTTTCGAGTGCAATGGGGACAAAGTCATACGTAGCCAGAAGGGCTGCATACTTCAAGTTTTTTCGCGTCGCGGCCAGTTCCGCCGCTGCCCCAGGCGTTGTCGACGTCTATTTCTATTTCTATTTCTATTATTATTATTTATTATTATTGTTACTATTATTATTATTATTATTATTATTATTATTATTATTATTATTATTATTATTATTATTATTATTATTTTCATCATCATCATCATCATCATCATCATCATCATCATCATCATCATCATCATCATCATCATCATCATCATCATCATCATCATCATCATCATCATCATCATCATCATCATCATCATCATCATCATCATCATCATCATCATCATCATCATCATCATCATCATCATCATCATCATCATCATCATCATCATCATCATCATCATCATCATCATCATCATCATCATCATCATCATCATCATCATCATCATCATCATCATCATCATCATCATCATCATCATCATCATCATCATCATCATCATCATCATCATCATCATATGCCCTGTGCAGAAGCTGTAGTAATGCGCATTTGCAGGAGCAACATAGCAGCTGTAATCGTCATCCACACTCATTAGACATTTATATACACATTTGTTGAAACATGTACAAAAGGCGCCATATAATTAGCCAGATATATATGCATATATACGTTTATACATATATAATTGTGTGTATGCGTGTGTGTGTCGGTGGGTGTGTGTGTGTGTGTGTCGATGTGTGTTTGTGTCGGTGTGTGTGTGAGTGTGTGGGCATAGGTGTGTGAGTGTGTGTGTTCTCGATCTTACCGTTGTAGTTCAGCTGATGCGGTTTTACTCGTCCAGTTAGTCGTCTTGTTTAAATGATGCCTCTCTTTAAAGAATTCAATTTAATTAAGATAATTAACACATCTTCCATCTAGTCCTGTAAGTCGATGCTTCTCGCAAAAGAAAAGTACTTTAACATACGTTTTATTATGGGCCCGAGCTTAAGACTTACCTGGTTGATTCAGATATTAATATGTGAGACTATTTTGATGAATAACGAACTAAATAACGTAATCAACCAAATCTAGCCCTACATATCACTGGCAACGGCTCTTAGAAATAGGTCAGGAATATAATTCATCTTGAAGTTGGGGAAAGCCAGACAAAGGTGGCCGATCCAGGGCCTGCTTGTTCAGCGCTATTATGTCTACAAATCGTATGAGGGGATGTTAGGGTAGTGGGCTGTAGTTCTGTTGAAATGCATGCAATTGAGAGCAATGCCAAGATAGTGGGCTGAAGTTCTGTTAAAGTGTATACAGTACAATTGAGAGCAATGTCTGGTACAGCAGAAACTAAGGTGGCGAGCACGGTTCTCTAAGACATGTCAATTTTTTAATTACACTCTGATCTCTTCTGCCTCTGCTTCAGATCACTCACTCACTCACTGTATCCACAGTTCTGGAGGAAAACTGTATTACCGCTGCATACATAGGTCTATCTGTAATTTGCTTATATTTTTGAGGGCATGATTCCCAAGTCCAGGAACACATTTTTAGTGTATGCTCTCGTGGGCGCATTGCATATAATTCTTACAGCACGCTTCTGCAGTAGCATCAACCAAGTCAACGACTGTGATAGGTAGATGCCAATAGAAAATTGTAATAGGAAAGATATGGGTCTATTAACGAAAAATATAAGTTTACAATTGTAGGCCTATATCTCGGCAAAAGGTGTCGATTACGAGAAATTATGCCTACATTTAGCAAACTTTTTATATCTCGTTTTTATGTACTTTCAATGACAAGAGCTCGTCTATATACACTTACAATAAGTGTATAATCGTGTATAAAAGCTTTATTTTCTTTGGAGCAAAATAAACTGTAATTTGTTTTGGCAAGATTTGGGAAGAGTTTGTTTGCCTTAAGCCAGTTATTAACCTTCAGTAGTTCACTCTTTAACTTACTAACTGGCTCAACTAGTGACTTATTAGACATAAATATACTACTGTCATCCGCAAACATGAGAACTGAAGTGTTGTTGAAGCGCGTGATATATCATTTTTATATACCAAAAATAGTTGCTGTAGTGGACCCAATATAGAGCCCTGTGGGATGGCACACTTAACTTCCAACATGAGCCTCTTTGCTAATTTCATCAGGTCCGTTATATAAAACATATTGCTTCCTGCCCTTTCATGGTTCACCGTATCGAAAACCTTTGATAGATCGAGGAAAATTCCTATAGAAAAGAAACCACTATCTCTAACTCTGGTGATTTTGTCGTACATTTCCACGACTGCCATAAAAGTGGAGTGGTTTTCCGTAATTAGTAGGCCTACTGTCCTTTGTTTAATAGGCCAATGTTATTTATTGTGATGTATGACATCATTCTTTCACATATGGTTTTCTCAAGGAAGTTTGAAAAGTATGGTAAGATAGATAAAAGTCTGTAATTTTCAAGTTGATTCTTGTCTCCGCTTCTATAGATGGGTATTACTTTAGCATTTTTGTTGTTGAGGTGATATGATCAATTTATTTTCTGTGCTAACGGTGCCGAAATGGCTTCAACTGTAGATTTAGCAATTTTCGTGCTAATTTCATCAGGTCCCGCACTAAATGTCGCACGAAGCTCTTTGGCTATCTCTTAGGTTATCAACATTATCTCCGAGGGTGAGGTTTATTGATGACGAGGGAGGAGCTCGTTGGATTTTTTAGGAATATCCTCTTGCAGCCACGTTTCTGTTAAAGCCAGAACGGTTGGCAGGATCATGGATTAAAGGACATTGTTCTCTGGTAATTTGCTCGACAATCCTCTAAAGTAAATATGCTTTATGGTAAAACACTGATTCCGGTTTACATTTTGCACAAATTTCGTCAGCGCATACATAGGTTAGGTGCTAGTACATTGCTTAACATCATTGTAATAGTTGATGTCGGGATCCACATCAGAATTGTTCATAATAAAGGAGTATTCATGATATTCATCCGTCGGGTTAAAGGTATGGCACGGTGCATTTATAGGTCATTAGTTCTGCTCCATACAGTTCTATTATGTTTGCTTCACCGTCTAGTGCAAGCCAATTGCTAGCCTAGTTAACAGGTGCATATGCACTGTGCAGGTGTTGTCTGGGCTTTCGTGGCGCTTGCTCAAGCAACGCTTCTAGTGTATTAAGTAGGCTCTATACGTCGTCTTTTGCGCTCCTACGCTTTGTTGTTCATTCAAAGAAAGGTCCGTGAGCTGCCAAGCCTCGCGTAAGCAAACCTATTTGTCGAGTGAAAATATTGGTGACTATAGGCTTTATATTCGCTGTTTTAAATCTCCAATTTTGTGTAGGCCTATGTGTTAGATTTGAATTATGCGCTTTTAAAGTTAATCAAGGAAGTGATTTTTGGACTCGTTTTAAATCTTCTGTATCTTCGCTTTAGTGCATTGGTACGAATAAATGGATATAAACTGCAAACAAGCCAGCCGTGTATTCATAGAGGGTCGCGATGACCCCTTCGGCTGACTTATTGACTTCCGGAATGTTACAGTGTTTGTAAACTTTGTTACAATGATTGCTTTATGTGATACTAGCTGGATTACCCGGCGTTGCCCGGGTTATAAGTTTCAATCCCTGCACACCCACCACCCACCACCACCACCCCCACCACCACCCCCCACCATCCACCCCCCACTCCCCACCATCCCCCCCACCACCACCACCCACCCACCACCCCCTCCCCACCCACCACCCCCCCACCCGCCTCCCCCACCCACGACCTCCCACCCCCACCATCCACCCCCCATCGTGCATGCATCCAATGCAGTAATCCTAATGTCACTGTAGGGACTGCATCCAATGCAGTAAGCCTAATGTCACTGGAGGGACGGTAATTTTCCTATCGCTTGGGGCGATGTTTTGGCCGTTTTTCACCATGGTAGCGGTGAAAACGGGGGTCGCCAACCCCTCCACTGGGTGTCCGAAACCGACACAGTAGTAAAGGTTTCGAGTGAAAAGGTGCAAAATTGTAGAAGTTAAGCCCGGTCAAACAGACAGACACACACACACACACACACACACAGAATTCTCGCTTTATTAATATAGATGTCGATAAACGATTGATTGGTTGATTTTTTATGTAAATCGTTAGGTCAGAGAGGTCAACAGGTCCAGAGGTCAGATGAAGGGACCTACATGCTGTGTAGACTTCATCCTGAACATGTCGCGTAGTAAAACGGACGGAGACGATGGGCAGTCGACAGGGGCGTCTACCCCCCCCCCCTGAAATCAGTGGAGCAACTTGCCGTCCCTCCCCTACCGTTTCCCCAATGAACCAAGGTTATGATGGCATACACACAGTGACAGATCTCTCCCTCCTCGTTTCTTGGAAGGAGAATTTACTCCAAAGTTTCCATGGTGTAGACGCTCCTGGTAGTCGATATGTCTTGCATGCCGATTAGGCAAACCCGGGTTTATGCCTCCCCGGGTATCCAGGTTACACGGAATTACAACAGCTTCCATCCTAGACGAAGACAGCTTCCACTCATGAGACTAGACGGAGGCAATTATCCCTTCGTGACAGGTTGGTCCCACACGTGAAGTCTTGTCCTCTGCATCGAACTCAAGTATGGGGACCCTACAAAGCGAGGGACGGACACCTGCCAAAGCCCTCCTATGTCATTGTAAACAACGACTGAAATCAGGGTTTGCCGTGTTTGAAAAGCACCACTTTCATAGTAATTCACGCCGTGAAACTCACAAATGCAGAGTATTAGAAAATATAACCATAGACCTGCGCTTGGTTACGGGTTACGTAATCCTGCTTCTACTTACTTATTTATCGACTCGCTTCATGTCTTTATTGGTGACGTCATATGAGGGAGGCTTCACATCCACACGACCAGTGAGTAGGCCTGTGATTTTAATTGTAGCCTAACTCTGATGCCTATCATTAATTAATACAATACAAACGCAGCCACATTCGAAAGATTAACAACAACGGAGGCCGATATGTAAAAAAACTATGCTTGAGCGTAATGCAAACTTTGAGCACGACATTAGTTACAACAGCTTCCATCCTAGACGAAGACACGTTCCACTCATGACATTAGACGGAGGCAATGTCCCTTCGTGACAGGTTGGTCCCACAGGTGAAGCCTTGTCCTCTGCATCGAACTCAAGTATGGGGACCCTACAAAGCGAGGGACGGACAACCTACCAAAGCCCGCCTATGTCATTGTAAGCAACGATTGAAATCCGGGTTTGACGTTTTTCAAAAGCATCACTTTCATCGTCTTTCACGCCGTGAATCTCACAAATGCAGATAATGGAAATATAACCATAGCGCTGCGCTTGGTAACGGGTTACGTAATACTGCTTCTACTTACTTATTTATCGACTCGTTTCATGTCTATTGGTGACATCATATGAGGGAGGCTTCACATTCACACGACCAGTGAGTAGGCCTGTGATGTTAAGTTTTTTACTCGTGGCATCGAGTTAGTAAATTATCTTGAACTGTTTTATCTAAATTTTAAATTTCCCTATTTAAAAATCAATGTTTAAATCAGCAAATTTATAGAGCGATGTCTAGGAACACTTCGTTCGCGATTCTGTGGGACAGACGACTTAGTGCCCGTTATGTAAATTGAAACTGAAAATTGTCGTCGGCTGTTCAACACGGAGTATGCATATTCATCTCCGGTCCAGGCATCAGATAAACCTGTGTTCGGGCGTTGTTGAGAAGTCCTGGTGCAGAGAAGTCAATGAGGATGCCTACAACCCAACCATTACTGTTCACTGCCCCTCAGGGGTTTCTGGAGCTGTTTCGCACAGGTTCGACCCAGGAAGCGTTCCGAATTGAAGAGTGTGGTCGTTCCAACTTACCCAGTCCTCTGGGCTGGTCGGCGCTGCCTTCACGGGTGGGACTGGTTCTTCGAAAGTTCGAGGTGGTGGAAGAGCCGCTTTGCGGTGTCGGGAGTCAAGGGAGCTTCATATCGTTGATGAAGCGAGTGCTTTCTGTCAGTCAGTCAAGGAACAGTTGTGTTCCAAAACTCCACCAGGTTTTCAGACGCCGCTCGGCGTTTACCTTTCGTCGTCGGAGTTCGGAATGTGGCATCTGGAAAGGAGGACAAGCGGTCTACTGGAGAACAATTCTTTGGTGAGCGTGATGGATGATTCACAGGTTCGCTTGGTTGGAGCTGAAGATGAAGCTCGGCATTTAGGTACGAATGTTGTTTCTACGGCTAAAACTGCCTTGGCCCAGCCCCGGGCGTTTGTTGTAGTGGGTCCCACGATCTGAAATGACCTTCCCCCTCTGCTCAGGGCCAAATTAATGACTAGCTTTTCCTCATCGGTCTTGCGTTCCATAAAGGCATTTAATATATTTCCCCGGGTCTTCTGTGCTGATAGCGCCTCTGAATAATTATACCGCGAGAGGCGCTTAATAAATTTCTAGACAAAATACAGTACAATACAACGATGTTCGTGGATTAGTTAGGAATGTAGGTGCAGTTGGTGAATCTTGTGGTAGGCATAATAGAGGCAGTGTTTATACTAGAGGTGTTCGTAAAGGGTGGCCTATAGAGTAGGAGTAATGTGTTGTTAATTAGAAGTGATTTAAGATGATGAACTGAGTTTTAACGACAATTTCTAAATCTTAGTTGATCATAGTTGGGGGGAAATTGGCCTAAGATATTTCCGCATTATGTTGACGTGCTTAGGCCTATTTGTTGCTTCAATGTCAAGAGTTATGTTCGTATAATGTTGAAATGCAGGCCAAAGGCAGTGATGTGTTAAATTTGGGTTAATGTAGGCCTACATAAGGAGAATAGTTGTTGTTACATTGGGTTTGGAGGTGAATATAGGTGCACTAGACGTCAGTGGAAGAGGCGTGTCATTAAAGATGAATATTTCATTAAATTCCTTTGTAGAGTGTTTTGGGACTGTCACCTAGCGGACTGTTGTTATCGTAAACAGATCTGGGCCTAAATGATCTTGTTGTGTCTGTAGAGTTAGTGTGGACTATTTCGGTAAATTTTGGTACAGGTATGTGAACTGCGGTATTGAGGATCATTGTGAATAAGGAAGTTATCTGGAATGTTGATGTTGTTTGCAATATTAAAATTTGGAACTTGTTTTGTAACTGGTTCATGGATAGTGGTGATAGATTGAGTGTAAGAAAGGTTTGGAATAGGTGCTTGGGTTTTGATATGGAAATGGTTCTTGTATGTGTCGGTAGGAATTGTATTTATTCGATACTATTGAAATTGGTAATTTGGCCCTTAGCGTTAGGAATCATGTGGTGTCCTGTGGACAAGTTTTGAGGTAATTGATTGGTAGCTCTGAAAATGGTGGTTTGGAATATATAGGAAATTTAGTTGGAAAGTAATTGGATTCTTATTTGTGGTTAATGAGAATGGTATCTAGTTAATGGCACGTTTGGTGTAATCTATTTGCGATGTTGGTTGATGTGTTGGGGTAAACGTGTACGTGGTTCTTTGCTTTTGTTTTTGTTTTTGTTGGTCGAAGGTTGATTGAGTTGTATGATGAGGTTTTTGGAGTTGTCAAAGGATTATTAGATTGCTCAGGCAATATTTTTGTGATTTCTACGTGCTGCATATTAGTTTTTTTTAGAGATACTTCATACTAGTTGTTTAAAAGATGCTGCATATTAGTTGTTTATATGATTGTGCCTTTGATTTAGTTAATGTCATGTTGCAAAATTATGTCGGAAACACCTACGAGTTTCCTCCCTTTGTGCTGTAGTCTATGTTACATCTTCGTCTTTAGCGGAGGTTTGAGGAATGATGGTGATGGAGGCTGCGCCAAAACGTCACGTACCGTGATGGAGGGCACTGTTGTGTTGACTGAAAGGCAGTCAAGGTGATCTGGAGGTGAGTTTTCAGGACACTCCTTCCTGTCTAGTCTGGGTACATCTTATTTTGAGAGGTACGAGCTGAGATATAAAATTCCAGCTAACTATTGCATGAACTGTTTCCCACAATCTCCAAACACTCGCAAGTGCCATGCAGGCAGCAAATAACAATAGTGTAATGATTAAACCGAGAGATTTCTTTAAGCTAAAATTACAACTGATATTTGCGAAAGTGTAATTAGATGTGCAAGTTGTGCAAGCAGTCGTTGGATAGGATTCTAGTTGTGACACTTTTCTCATCTTTCCTTCCGTTTGTCATTTCGATCGTCTCTCTGTCAGACGATATCTCTTCTGGTGTTGGCTTCAGATACGGTTTGACTGGTTCCTCCAATAATTCGTTCACTTCAGCCCGAAATTCAACCCGTTCAGTACAGATCAAAGATTCTATTTACCTTGCGTGTTGCTCTGATAATTATCATGAACATTGCACTAGTTGTTTATTAATATTGTATTAGCTATAAATAAGCTATAGCTGTTAGCTATAAATAGGCTACTCGTTCAAAAACATCACCAGCACATGAATTAAATAGGCCCTGGTATTTATATACGTACTTGAAGTAGGTTTCCGTTTTGGTTGAAATGTGAACTAGTATTTAGGTCTGGAATAAGTCATGCAAATCGTCTTTACAGAATAGGAACGTGACCGAATAAACTGCTGTGCTGCAAGAACATAATTGGATCGGCAAAACGGGTAGTAAGGCTATTGGCTACTATAAACCTAGCCTATTGGAAAGAGTATTGGAGGGCGGAGGATCAGATGAGTCAGAGTAGGAGTTCTTTAAAAGGTGAGACTTCAGCCTTGAGTTGAAAGCCCGGGGTGACGGAAAGAATAGCATGCGGAACTCAGAGGGGTGATCGTTCCAGAGGCGTGGTGCTGTATTGGATAAACCTAAAACCTGCTTCGGTGATCGTGCGTTCTCCGTGGCAGGACCTAGATGTTGGAACAATATTCCACCCGCAATACGTTCTGCAACTTCATTGGAGTGATTAATACCAGACTCAAGACACACTGCTTCAAGCTGGCTTATAATGAGCCGTGTTGAACTTGTCAAAAGTGCCCTTGTAACGGAATGTGTCGTGTTAGGCGCTGTAGAAATCGTCTTATTCATCATCATCATCATCATCATCATCATCATCATCATCATCATCATCATCATCATCATCATCATCATCATCATCATCATCATCATCATCATCATCATCATCATCATCATCATCATCATCATCATCATCATCATCATCATCATCATCATCATCATCATCATCATCATCATCATCATCATCATCATCATCATCATCATCATCATCATCATCATCATCATCATCATCATCATCATCATCATCATCATCATCATCATCATCATCATCATCATCATCATCATCATCATCATCATCATCATCATCATCATCATCATCATCATCATCATCATCATCATCATCATCATCATCATCATCATCATCATCATCATCATCATCATCATCATCATCATCATCATCATCATCATCATCATCATCATCATCATCATCATCATCATCATCATCATCATCATCATCATCATCATTGGATATGACTCGGCTGGAAAACTTGAGTGGACTAGTGACAGGCCTCTAACAATAATTAGGCCTATAATGACGTGGTATCACGAGTTTCCACCTCTGGATGTTTAACCTCCGGACCAATCACCTCTAGGGGCTTTCTCCCATAGGAGTGAAACTCTGTGGGTTTTCACCTTCAAAGGTAAAATGAGACCTTTCGAAGTGGTTTGTTGTAATTTTTTCCACTACGCCGAAAACGTAACACAGACAACATACAAACTATGCAAATAATTATCATGTCGTAAATAGACAGGCTTATGATAATTTAGGAATTGCTCCACATCTTCTTGTCTGATTTCCATTTCTCATACTCTTCTAAATAATTATGGTCAGTTACAGTTAGTCGCGTTTCACCTTAATATGAGAGAATGGGATTGAAAATCCCTAGATATGAAAACCTCTACAGGTGACTGGTCCAGACGTGAAACGTCAGGAGGTGAAAGACCCTAGAACGGTCCGACGTTTCGTCCTCTCACCATCGATGAATGCTTGAATCCCTATAATCTCATCTTTCCAAACTAGGACAACACCAACTCCAGCTCCCTGTTCCTCTTCCTCGACGAATCTCCGGTTAACACGACGATGACGTACTTCCATCGGTTGGCAATTCAAACAATTGAAGTGACGTCATTATAAACCTGATTATTGTTGAAGGTGTGTTGTGCCTAACGGCTTCGCAAAGTTCATCGAGAGACAAAGTTCCTTTAAAAACTAAAGAAAATTTTGTTGACTTCAGCAACATCCTTTTGCAATTGACTGCCGCAGGGACTTATTCAAACTAGCCCGAAAAACTCGTAAGGTATAAACCGAAAGCAAATCACAACATTGTATGGGCTGACGGAAGACTAATATAAGCGAAGACTACTATACGCGAAGACCAGGGGCGGATCCAGAAGCTCTGTCAGGGGGGGCCAAAAATTTTATTGTCATCTCCCTAAAAAGTTGATGACCTTTTTTTTTTTTTTTAAGTCATTAACCTTTTTCATGTCTTCAGTCTACATCTACGGGACCCGCGTTCTGTGTACATTTTATTTACTCATCCACGCCTACAGGGGGGCCACGCCTGTGTAAACATCATAAAACGCCCATAAAATACATGTTAAAAATAAATAAAAATTTCAAATGGGGGCCATGGCCGGATTGGCCCCCCCCTGGATCCGACCCTGGCGAAGACTACAACTGTGCTATAAAGTTCCAACGATCTGCCAAAGTGTAATGAGTCGGGCAAGTTTTGCAAACAGTCGTTGGATAGGTTTCTTGTGGTGATGATAGTTCGGATATTAAATTTTCTTAATTCGTGATCAACACCTCTCACGTTCCGCTTGTCAGTTCGTTTGTCACTTTGTTTGTCTGTCTGGGTGTAGACGATGTATCTCTGACTTTTGGCTTGGAATGCTTTTCGATCGGTTCCTTCATTATCTCGGTCGCTTCATCTTGAAGTAGTCCTACACCCTGTTTAGTACATATTAAAGACTTTAATTCGCATACTATTCCTATAATAATTTATTCATATTATTTCGTATGCCAGTATTAGAGCTATAAGTAATATTATTATCGTAGATCGTATATCAGTTTTTACTCGAGTTACATCTTTAACCCGGCTCAAAAATGAACTTGTAGATAGATTTACCTTCGTCTGCGAATAAGACAAGCAGCTTTTTTTATTGCCAAAGAAACGTTGAGCAATCAAGTTATGGATACCCTGATCGGCAAATTACTTTTAAGCTAATAATGCACGCTGAAAAGAGCATAGATACTCGAGCCCTGACGTGGTTTATTGTTATTGTTGCCTATCAGATTTAATGATCTTCTATGACAAGAAGTATAACAGATAAAATAGACCAAGTACACAGACACATCAAATACTAATTACCAATGTGTTGTTGTTGTCATGAGAATCTGCTTTCGATGCTGATTCTGCTTCTGAGTCTCCTCTCCACCGGAAGCACTGCCGGAAATTGATCAGAAGTCTCTCGTCCACTTTCTCTTCTTCCGACCGGTCTCCTGTCAACAAAGGAACACATATCACTTGTCCCTTGGTTTTCTTAATTTTAAATTCTTCTACAGCATTCATATTTTCGCAGACCTGACGGTTGAAACCCTACCAGACTAAGTCTAAAGATCAGAGATATGCAACGAAAACGTTCCGTGCAAAAGAACAGTTCGAAGACCGGATGGACTGTGGGTTTTGCTGAGGAGTCCACAACCGATTCTTAAAACTGTGATATGAGAACTCCACCAATTGATTTTGAGAGACTTAGGTAGGAGTAATAGTATTTTTATGGCAGGTACACAGAAATTTAAAACGTTAGTATGGCCAAGTGCTTTCAGTGCATATCTCACATATAAGACGAGCGAAAAACTACAGAACAACAAGGGCTGCGGAAAAGCCACACTCAAAAAAGCGGTCTTTCTTTTCTTGTTCAAATTAATTGCCAATCGTGCCTATAGAATTATACAGTTCTATGTCCACTTTTTTGAAAAATCAACCTAGTGCTATATCCGTTATCAGGATGATATGGGCTATGTCCAGAATAGTCAAGCTTAACTGTAGACGCTTTCTTCAGCGCTATCTGTCAGGATCATATAGTTCTATGTCCACGAATGTGGACAGTATTTTAAAGTATTTTAATGCTACAGAGGTACAAGTCCTCATCCAATAGAATGAATTATTTTCTATCACGTGCATGTTCGATAGATCCGCGATGATGTGACTTTTGAAGAATAATATTATACGGCGTTATGTCCATAGCCAATACCAGTGAGAGATCTGAACACGTGACTTGGACTTATATCCCTATAGTTCTCAATCATGGCGTTGCGTGTCCGTAACCTGGACATTTTAATGTTATACAGCTCTATGTCCAACAATAGTCAACCCTGCCATAATTTTTATCAAAATTTACTCATATTTAGTGTACATTATAATAAAAAAAACATATATAGTCATACTAGGGGAACACAGTGTTGTCCAAAAATTTGAATTTAATTGCCATCAATGAAACAGCACGAAACATTTTCGTCATCTAATCTAAGAAATCGTTTTTCTCGGTTTTCGAAAAAGTGGACACAGAACAGTATAATTCTATAGGCACGCAATCTAAATTCAGAAAGTAGTCATTCATATCTTACTGAGCAGAAAGGATGCTATGGATCCAACGAATACCGTGACGATCATCCATAATAAGTTGTACCAGACGTACGAAATTGAATAGAATTTCTCTAACCCCTGCAGCGGAACCTAACGACAAAACAGGTTTTCAGTTAATCTCTCTCTAATCTTCGTGCATTTTAATCTTCGTGCCATCTGCTAACTTTATACCTCTTTATTGTAACAGTTTGCGGTGTGTCAACCATCATGGCCAAATAATTAAGGAATATATATATATATGTACATATATATTTATATACACACACGCACACACACACACATATATATATATATAACACACACACACAAATATATATATATATATATATATATATATATAACTGATTAATTGCCATGTTTAATTTCTCTTGTCGTCTCCACGTTTAGAATTTGATGCATCGTATAAACTGATGGTTTGTGATTATGTCATTCAACTCTTGATGACTGGACCATTGAAACTTACCTTGCACTTGATTAGGAACTATGCACATACCTGCACCCACATGGTTACACGTATGTGTGAATGAGTATTTCTTTATGATAAAAGTTCAGTATATATAAAAGACGTAACCATGATGCAGACGCCATGGCTTACAGGGGGCGGATGTTGGTAATTGATACGTTTACACTAACAGAGTCACGGTACGTAAAATCCAGTGACTACGTTGACTTTTTAAATCGGTAACCCGTAGCTTACATGTAGGCCTATATCATGGAATCCGAGAGCAGTGCCTCGCCTTTCTTTGCTCTTCTTAACCTTACTTTGCCTCCCTTTATCGTATTTTCACCTTAATTTGCCTCACAATAACAGAGAATTAGACAATATTTTAAGAAGAAAATTAACAGTGTCATGAGTCTTGGTGACAGGTAAATAGGCGTTTAAAAACACTACAGACTATTGACGTATAACCTCAATTGTTTGATTTCTCTGTGGGTGGTTATGCGACATCGTTGCGTTAATCGGAGATTCGTCGAGGAAGTGGAAGATAGAGCTGGAGTTAGTGTCGTCATAGTTTGGGAAGGTGAGATTACTGGGCTTCAAGCATCCATCGATGCTGAGAAAAGGAAGAGTCGGATGTCTTCTCTTCAGCGTCAAAGACCCAACGATCAACCAAAAGCTACCGATGAGGCTCGTAATTCCGCCAATTAGTGCTCCCTGAAACAAACAAAAGTCTGAAGTACAAGAGGTGTGGTGTAAAAGAGAGCAAAGTTGGATTTGTTGCAAAATTATGCTGTGGGGAGATAAATTTTGATGTGCTCTATCATATGCAATTGCTCATGCAATCTTCAAACTTCTTAAGCGCCACTCGAAGGACAAGAGCATGGAACCAGCCTATTAACGACCGCTACTTCAAATCAGAGAGGTTACCAAAGAGTAGTTCAAAGGAGGTCCGAGTCCGGTTACCATGAGGGACCAGATCAAGAGAAGAAGCAGAGCAGTGGCTAATGCGGATATCGTTTAGGGCGAGAAGATTTGGATCAGATGAGTCAGGGTTGGAGCTCTTGAAAAGAGACTTCAGCTTTGAGTGAGAGGATGGTGGACGGGGCGCAATGATGATGGTAGAGGAACCTATAGAATCTGCGGAACTCAGAGGGATCGTTCAAGAGGCGTGCAGCTATGTAAGATATGGTTCGGTTGGATAACTTGAGACGAATAGTGACCGGGAGTCTAGAAAGACTGATCAGGTGTAGCGGGTCACCTGGATTATGTAGAGATCATGAGGGTACTAGGGCTGGGAATATTGTAATGATTGGACTTGGAAGTGGATTCGCTCTGAAAATGTTTGCGAATGCAATGGTTTGGGGATGGTAGTGATATGATGATGTTTGTGCGTTCTTGTGACAGCTCAGGCTAGTAAGTTCTGGATAAGTTGAAGACGCTTTATTTTTGGGTGGATTCAAGGTTAGGAAAGAGGGATCGAGGGAATTGCCTTAATCGAACTTTGAAAGAAGAATGGAGGTAGCAATGGTGGAGGCAGTTTTAAGGTCGAGCAAGGAACGTATGCAGCGGAAGTCACGAATGTGCATGAAGCAGGCGCGCGAGAGGTCGGAGATGTGGTTAGAAAGGAGAGATGTGGACAAATATAATACCAAGGACGGAAGAGTCAGAAATGAAGGCAAGAGACGAAGGGTTAGTTGAAAGGTGTACGGAAGGATCGAGGATTTCCTTAATTTTTCTGTTTCGGAAGGGTTAAGGTAGAGGAGATTGGCCGACATTGAGAGATTAGGTTTACCACGTTGAGTAATTGTGTGATGGAGGTGGAGAAAAAGGTTGGGGAGAAGGATATGTATAGTTGGGTGTCGTCTGCGTAGAAAAAGAGGTCAACATAGGAGGAGTTTGTGAGCTGGCCTACAGGTGTGGCATACAGGATCCTGAATACCACATCTTTAAGCCATGAAGAGGTGTGGACCCTCGGCGCAGCCTTGAGGAGGAGCTTTGAGCAGTGGCTGGAGGCATTAGCAGAAAAGGATCGGGGAGACATGTAGGACTGGAACCAGAGTAGAGCAGTGCCAAATATACAAAAGCCAGGGAGATTGTTGTTGAAGAAGAAGGCTGTGACCGATGGTATCGAATGCGGCGGAGATGTCAAGGAAGCAGAGGCAGCAGACTATTGGGGGCTGACGGCAGAGACCAGTTTTCTGTACAAAGAGCAGGTAAAGTTCTGTGGTGTGGTGTTTAGTGAAGCTAGATTGGTGGGAGTTTAGGTGTGAATTAGAATACAGCTAGTCGTTTAGCCGGGCAAGGACAATTCGTTCAGTTAACTGAATGAAAAGCAAGCCATGATCCTTGTTTTTCTAATTACATCAGTTTGAAAGAGCTTGCAGATACAACACACATGATATATATAATTACCTTCCAGTTGGCATATCGATTCAAGCCTCCTAGCATGAACAAACCGAAAATAGGACCCATCGCAGCACCACTCAACGATATTACGACCTAATTGCAAAGGCAAAATCAAACTCGACACTAAGAATATCTTCTCCAAAAGCAATGTCGTGTTCTTATATGCGCTTCACATAAAAAGTTACGACCGTATGAAACCATACGTTTCACGGTGTCAGATAATCTCTGAATATGTTACTAAGAAACAGTCCTCATGACGTCGCTGTTGGGGCTAAGATGAAACTAAACAAATTTTTTTTCGTTTCTATGTTTAGTGTTGTACCGAGATTTGATACGTCAGTCTTAAACAATTACATCTTGTAGCAAAATCAATTAATAAATTTAAAGTACAACTTTGAACGTAGTTAAGTAGGTAAGTATGTTCTTTAATGAACCACCTGCAAACGCACTGTGGCTAACAGACAAGTTACATAGAGGCGCACGAAACAGAATAAAAAAGAAACTAGGCAATGTTATATATGATATGGAATAAGGAAAAAGTTAAGATATTGACTTTACTTAAGTTATTTTTAGTGTTCATTGATGCATTCTTTCATTCACTTATTCATTAGGACATTTATATAGCGCCTCTTCAAGAGGGCTACTCAGTAGGCGCTCCCGACTCCAGCACGACTAAGCAGTACAGTTTTTAATTTAGTATAAAATGTATCAGATAGGGTCCTAGGAAGGAGGCGCATGTCTAAGGTAACCCGTTCCAGACCGCAGGGCCGACTACCGTAAAAGCTCGGTTCTGCATGGTGGTCGTGTGGGCGAAGGGCACTTTCAGCACCCCCTACCCCCACCAGGTGGGCGGCTACCTTGGGTTCCCTGCACAGGCTGGCACAGAGAACGTAGATAGGCCGGGGCAAGGCCCAGCTGACAACGCCATACTAGGAAAGCACCCCTGTTTGCGATTCGCTGAGAGATTGGGAGCCAGTGTAGGACCTCTAACATGTAGCTGGACACCCGGTCGAACTTAGATATTCGATCGATGAGTCGGGCTGCAGCCCGAACTACTCGTTCAAGACACACCAGGCGCGCAGCTGGCAGACCAACAAAGACCGAGCAGCAGTAGTCCAGTCTGGCAGTGATAAAGAATGAACCAGGGTGGAGTAATAGAATATTGCTCGGTTTAATTGTTTTGTCTGTTTATGTATATTCACCATTACGGTTCGATTAAAAAAGGCGCTGACGATGATCGTAACCCACCTGAGAAATTGGACCAGGGATGGCGGATGCCATGAAAGCCCATCCGGTGGCAACAATGCCAAACAAAACGACTACAATTATTCAATTAGTATTCATCTCATTACAGAATGTAAGACAACACCACACAAAGACTATGTAACGTAAAGTAGGCTAACGTAGGAAAGTTTCAAAATTTGTATAGCTAAGAAACAGTCCCCGTAAGACCGGGAATATGCTGACGAAAGAAAACAATAGGGGCCTAGCATAACAGTAAGCTGGAGAAACAAGTGATGGAAAATGGGAATAACATCCAGGTAGAACAACTACAGTAAATGTAATTGAAGACGGATGAATGCAGAAAGTGACAGACGAGGACAGATAAAGGTACATGAGTACCGCTGAGAATGCGGGAAGACCATACGAGAACATATGAGTAGAGATGGAGACATTGATTGACAGATGAAGACTGACAGGCCACGCGACAGGTACATGTAGGTGAGAGCAAGGCACAGAGAACAGCATATATATTGACACTGGATATATCTTCGGCACCACTGACTGCGAAGTGCATGATTAACAGATTAGATCAACTAACCTAGGAATCGGTTGAGCAGAGCTTTGCGTGATTCAGGCCAGTGCATCAGTTTCCATTGGAGAATGTCTTCCCAACAGTTCGCAGCAGCTCCACTCAACAACGATGACACTGAACTACACAAACAGACAAGTTAACAATTAAGCTCTTACATATTTACGTCGCATATTTAAGACAATTGATCAATGATGGTTGCCAATGAAAATGATTGAAAGACGATAACGATGGCAATCATAACATAGCATAACCAAACGCTATTAGACGATAACTAACCTTCCCAGTAATGATCATCTTGGCTCTAAATAGTTTGGGAGAATGCCCTTTTGCTAAACTGCCCTATTAGTTTCTCTTCCTCCCCTTCTTGCCTCCATCCCCACCTCCCGATCTATTAATTTTCTTCTGTTTCATCACAGTCTATACTTCTTACTTTTACCTCCTTGGCTTGACCTTACCGGAATCTGACCTGACCTCGGAACCGACAAGACTATTGTGGACTTGATTTTATATAGCGCCGGTGGTTAAGTTCGTCTCCCTGACGCGGCTTTCGTGTGGCGCTGAGAAATTTCGAAGATCTACATAATACATTTACATTCATCTTTGTCTTCTTACCTCGCTGGGCCATCTCTCTCTCTCTCTCTCTCTCTCTCTCTCTCTCTCTCTCTCTCTCTCTCTCTCTCTCTCTCTCTCTCTCTCTCTCTCTCTCTCTCTCTCTCTCTCTCTCTCTCTCTCTCTCTCTCTCTCTCTCTCTCTCTCTCTCTCTCTCTCTCTCTCTCTCTCTCTCTCTCTCTCTCTCTCTCTCTCTACTCTCTCTACTCTCTCTCTCTCTACTCTCTCTACTCTCTCTCTCTCCCCCTCTCGCTCTCTCTTTCCTTGCTGCGGAAAATTTCAGATATTTCGAACGATGACACAACACAGTTCCTAGATATTCAAACAATCCTGCCGGACAAAGTTGTTGAGCGTTGCGAAGATTCCGTTGTTTTGGAATAGTGGAAAGAATGTCAGCTATTCGAAACCTTCATAATGCACGAAGAAGAGATAGGCACTGGGTAATTATAGTCAATGCAAATTAAGACTCGTTAACTTCGACAAAACATACACATAATACATTGGTCACGATAAAATATATAAAAACGGGAATCATATTTTCGCACTAATTGCTGCTTATTAGATTGCGACAAAATCTGATTATGGTAATGATGATGAGAAATGTTTTGGGCAATGCTGCTTCTCGAGTTGTTAACCCGTGTACACTCTACACATGTCTTGCGTGGTTAAGCTGAAGTCACATGCAAATTTTTTTTCTATATAATTAGGGTTGCCAACTTTTGATTATGAAATTTCTGGACAAGGCGCGAGACCCTCTGATATCCAACGATTTGTGGCGATCAGGATCTCGCAAAATACAAGAGGATAAAGAACAATCAAAAGAATATTATTTAATCCACTACTATAACAGGGTTCAAAACGTTCTCATGCGAAGTAGGGCCTATAATCCGACCTTATTTTCTTTTAAAGCTATAGGCTACTTCTGTTCACTTTGGCTTGTTTTGAGCAAACATTTCTGTCCCCCAACGTAATGTAAGAAATCACCAGAAGATTGATCGAAATTGACTTTCACACACAGTTCAGCTTTCAACAGTTCAGGCATCATCCTGTTGCGTTCATCGGTCCACAGATTTTTCATCAATGAGAAACTACGTTCAACTTGGGCATTACTGATCGGAATTGCTAACACGTATCCAACCGGTTTTTTTATATTTGGAGCATCACAGTTTAAACAAATTCTATCCAACGTTCATCTATTTTCGTCTTTGTTTTCAGTTTTGGAAGAACTTGTCTTAAAATGCAATACTCCTTGTATAAGTCATCTCCCAAAACTGTAATTGGACATGTGCGAATTAGTTCTAACAAACTTTCGAACGAAAAGTTTGTTAGAGGCCTGCGTTTTTGTAGAACATTATTTTCAAAATTGAACCACTGATTCAAGTAGGGTAATGCTCGTGTGTAAACATTGAGTGCATCTTTCTTGAAACATTGAATCTGATTAGGAGTAAGATGTTCGAAATTGTTGTTGACCAAAAACCCAAAAAACTGATCACTTATTCTGGTTTACATTTACATTACAAAAAAATGATCACTTATCATGGTTGTGAGCTCATATCTAACTCCATCAATAATGACATATACCTGAGTAATGTACGTTGTTTCGGATTCCAGTTTCCGATTGTTATCGTGAAAATCTTCATAAAGTTGAGCACGAAATGCATAAGCACTCTGGCAGAGCCAGTAGGCCAACATCATCGTCAAGTAAACCATCTGCTTCATCTTTTTCAAATTTCCAAATGAGTTTGTTTGTCTCTTCTTCTCCTTCGGCTATGAAATAAGTTTTAACTGCTTTCCAACATTGGACTAGTCTAGCGATAGCTGGTTCAAGTGATAACCATCGTATTGGTACGTGACGTAAAAATACACTGAACTCCTCGCCGACAAATTCATAGCAGTTTTTCAATTCTTCTAAGCGTTTGGCTGAAGACGAAAATTCACTGTAAACTTTAATTACAAGTGACTCCACGTCATACGGTAATTGTTTACATGCATGCAGGGGCGTCTACACCATAGAAACCTTGGAGCAAATGCTCCATCCAAGAAATGGGGGGAGATCTGTCAGTGTGTGCCACCATTTTAGGGGGAAGGAACGGGAAGGGGGAAGAAGAGGGGGAAAAGGGACGTTGCTCCAATGACTTAGGGCTGGATATACGCCCCTGCATGCATGATTAACAGCATTGTGCAATACATGGCAATTGCAATTGGCTTTCATGAGGTGAGGCTGCATTGCTCTTAATCTAATGAACACCGAGTAATGTTTTCCGTAATTTACGGATGCATTATCTGCACCGTAACTGACCAGATTTTTGTTTCAAGTCCGTTCTCGTCAAGAACTTGCAACAGTTTTCTTGATATACCATCTGATGTTTCGTCAAAATTATTTTTTCTGGACACTGCATTGTCCAGAACGACCCTCCTCTGGTTTCTGTACACTGACTGCAATTTCTGGACGATCCAGAAAAAAATCTGGACGGTTGGCAACCCTATTTATAATCGCCAGATGGAGACATTTGCCACCTGTTCTTATCGCAATAGTTTCATTGAATTCATCCGTGTTGATGAACCCCAACCAACTGTAACTGTAGGCCTACAATGAGGATCGAGGTACCACAGCTACCTGCAGGTTACCCTTTACATTCAGACTGATTGGTGGACAGAGAGAAGGAATAAAAAAAGAGTGATACAGTAGATAGATAATCAGATATATAGATAGAGAGAAATATAGATATACATGGATAAAGTGCTTTTTTTCAGCCGGAACGCGCCGGAACGGTGTTCCGGCACCTTTCTTCAGCTACTAAAAAGCTATTTGTTTATTTTAATAATAAAAACAATAATGTAGTTATCTTAATTTAATTTCAGTGTGGTGAACTGTTTTCAGAGTTTACTGAGACCCCTCCCAATCCCCATCCCGTTTTTATCGGGATTTTAACCCTTCTATAATTGTTCAGTTCCGGAACCTAATGTTCAGTTCCGGAACCTTTCTGTCTAGAAAAAACACTGCATAGATACATAGAAATATTATATAAATACAGAAATACAAGATAGTCAGATAGACGGATAGACGGACGGATGGAAGGATAGACAGGCAGACAGCTAGATAGATAGATGATAGATAGATAGATAGATAGATAGATAGATAGATAGATAGATAGATAGATAGATAGATAGATAGATAGATAGATAGATAGATAGATAGATAGATAGATAGATAGATAGATAGATAGATAGATAGATAGATAGATAGATAGATAGATAGATAGATAGATAGATAGATAGATAGATAGATAGATAGATAGATAGATAGATAGATAGATAGATAGATAGATAGATAGATAGATAGATAGATAGATAGATAGATAGATAGATAGATAGATAGATAGATAGATAGATAGATAGATAGATAGATAGATAGATAGATAGATAGATAGATAGATAGACAGATAGACAAATTGATAAAGAGGCAGATAGATAGATAGATAAATAGACAGACAGACAGATAGATAGATAGATAGATAGATAGATAGATAGATAGATAGATAGATAGATAGATAGATAGATAGATAGATAGATAGATAGATAGATAGATAGATAGATAGATAGATAGATAGATAGATAGATAGATAGATAGATAGATAGATAGATAGATAGATAGATAGATAGATAGATAGATAGATAGATAGATAGATAGATAGATAGATAGATAGATAGATAGATAGATAGATAGATAGATAGATAGATAGATAGATAGATAGATAGATAGATAGATAGATAGATAGATAGATAGATAGATAGATAGATAGATAGATAGATAGATAGATAGATAGATAGATAGATAGATAGATAGATAGATAGATAGATAGATAGATAGATAGATAGATAGATAGATAGATAGATAGATAGATAGATAGATAGATAGATAGATAGATAGATAGATAGATAGATAGATAGATAGATGTCAAACCTCAAAGTCCCTCCATAAATAAAGCGTGGCGAGAAAAAGTCCAGCAAAACCAGGAGCGTCGGAAAAAATTTGCAGGACGAAACGAGGCAGCAACTGGAAAAAAATTGTGAGACTAATCAATCAATCAATCAATCAATCAATCAATCAATCAATCAATCAATCAATCAATCAATCAATCAATCAGCTTAACTGGACTTACCCAGAACAAAACCGCACATATTGTTTGATTGTCAGAAATCCGTTGTTTTTGTTGAGGGCCATGACGCTATAAACTTATAAATATCAAGCCACTTGGCTTATATATAGCATAATGGTCGAATATCAGACACAACGATTTGATCAGCTGATATGTTAAACTATTAAATCATTGTTCAAATCTTCATATACCGAGCAGCTAATAAATCTTGGTGACTTAATCCTACCAATTTGTCATCAAACTCACCATGGTCTCCTAAGCAGGGATGGTTTTATAATTTATACAACACTACTAGATAAACGCGACAGTATTAGCATTTATATACGGAGCCATGGAAAATGTTACGCATGAATGAACCTGATTGGCATTTCCGACTTCGTGATTGGCCAGAGGGTCGCAACTGATTGAAGTGTAGTAGGCAACGACGGTGAGTCCAATGAAGCACACAGTCACATGTAAAACGATAAAGGCTGGCAGGTTCAGGAAAACGGTTCTATAACAACACAATGCATAATACAACATGCTATTTAGAAATAATACGACGATGACTGTGTAGACACTGTAGACGGTAAAGATGATGGTGCTGTCGACAATTGCTATTATTGATTAATCATGATGATTACTTGCGTGCATATATACGTGCAAACACACTTTTAATTTTCGACAGGCCTAGTTTAATGCAAGGCTGAGTGATCAAAAATCCGTGACAAGGATTTACGAAACAATTATAGCTTATGGCTACTAATTAAGTTTGAAAATATGTTCATTCGAAACCGTGTTCCTAATCTCTAGATTTATTTCCACAGCGCTCGAAAAACCAAGCAGTGGAAACCAGCTTATTCACAGGCGCTTAGTCAGAGCAATATCGAATGGCAGATAAGTTCACATACTGTCATGAATACATAGGTATATATATGTATATATATATACATCGAATGGCAGATAAGTTCACATACTGTCATGATACATACATATATATATATATATATATATATATATATATATATATATATATATATATATATATATATATATATTCACAGAAGGATAAGGCGAATATATATATCGGAAGGATAAGGCGAATATGTAATATATAAAAATGAACGGTTTTCTTACAGTTTTGCTTCTGACTGAGTCTTTGTGGCTGAAAACCGTTGTACGGCGGGCTGTGATAAGCCATAGTTTTTGAACCAAGTCAATGAAAATCCAAGTAGAAATCCCCAGAACGAGTGTCGAACTGTCGGATCAGGACTCCATCTGAAGGAACAGACATGTTCGATGTGTTTCATTATGTAGAGCATTAAGAATATCGCGAGAGTGCGCCGAATTATTCAGATAAGCATCCTAACAGAATTTTGTGGGAGGAACGCGTCATTGAAGCCTATAAATAAGTAGGTACTCGCCATTGTCACCCGTCATATTTTAGCTTTTTTTATCTTCAAAGTAAGATCTGTTATATCAGCGGTTCTCAACCTGTGGTCCGCGGACCACTGGCCGCGGCCATCTGCCTGGTGGTCCGCGAGCAAGGCCTAGAATTTATAAATTTTGTAATTAAAAACATGAAAACAGACAAATTTTGTCAATTTTTAATTTTTTTAAAATTTCAATCGCTAGAATCGGCTAAATGGCACCATTAAACTAATAATACGCGGAGTTATGGCAAATATTTCTTTTGTATTAATTTGTTTGTTGCACAATTTTTAATGGTGGTCCGCGACTTAAGCACCAAGTCTAAAAGTGGTCCTTGAGTCTCAAAAGGTTGAGAACCGCTGTGTTATATAGAGGTCTCCTAATCACGGTTGATGCATCTGTGACTTCATTTCTCAGAGGTCCTACTACAGGGCCGTTTCTCAGAGGTCCCTTCAGGCCCGTTTAGGCCCTAGGTACAGTAGGCACTGTGCCTAGGGCCTACGAAACTTTCGGGGGCCTACGAAAGTCTGTAAGTGAGATAAGCTTATTGAATGATTGACCGGGCAAATGGAAAAAGGAAAATTGCAAATAACAGCAAATTCAAATTTAATAACTTTTTACTGAAACAGCTTAAGTTAAGTTAATGTGAATGCATTTAGCTTTGATGGAGAGCTGGCAGTTGAGCTGGGGTTTACGAATGCAAGAGTGCATAGAGCCCAGGGCCGCCGACAGAAATTCCGGGCCCCTAGGCAGAGCAGTCGCGGGCCCTTAGGCAGAACAGTCACGGGCCCTTAGGCAGATCAGTCACGGGCCTCTAAACTATCTTTAGGCTTTATATAAATATAATATCGTAGGGTCGTACGAACAATTAAAAAAAATGAAACAATAAAAGTGGGGGTACGACCGTACGATATATATATATATATATATATATATATATATATATATATATATATATATATATATATATATATATATATATATATATATATATATATATATATATATATATATATATATATATATATATATATATATATATATATATATATAACTATGATATATATAACTATGATTTCATTCAGATGCTAAAGTTTAAACCGGTTGTAGTTAAGCGTCAGATAATATATTTATAAAGGCTTAAATCATAAACTTTTGTATAATATTTTTCAAAAGTTGATTGCGGGCCCGGCCCGGGCCCATAAAAATTGCCGGGCCCCTGGGCATTTGCCCCCCCCTGCCCTCCCCTCTCGGCGGGCCTGCTAGAGCCTACGACGACCTTAAAACGGCCCTGTCCTAGTAACACACGAATATTATGTTAAAACCCTAAAAGAACGAACACTAAAATTAATAGGCTACTCATTATGTCATTATTTTATTACAAGAATACACGGATGGTAAATTGCGTTTAACCGACGTATATCAAACTTCACCGTGGAACATTGCATAACATCACACTGCATGACATTAAAACGATTCAATGTAACGTACTCAGTCCAGATAAGTCGCTCCGATTGCGAGCACAATTGGAAGACGTTACCAAATCCACCAACCACGATCAAACCCTGTCAGCATCAAAAGTTATATTACAACGGTAATTTCATAACTGTCAGCATTTGCAGAGGCAGACATATAGTACAGCTGATTCGTCGATCAACTGTATTGGTAAATTTACTAAACTAATCATTCTTGTACACGCTAATAATTCTACCCGTGAATTTTCAGTTTTAGATTGAATTAGGCTACTTACATTTCATATTCATTTCGCTGCATTGAAATGAATGGGAACATTTTGTTAGAGGCTGATTCGAAATTTCAGTAAAAACTGGGTGATATGATTGGTGTTACCTTTAAAAACAATGCACGCTGTACACATCTAAGATTAAAATACACATAGGTCTTATATACAATATGATCTCATTTCCTTCTTGTGTCTTCCCTACATCTGTCCGTAACTTGGGTGTTATTCTTGATAGTTCCCTTTCCTTTTCTGACCATATTTCTAATCTCACCCGCTCGTGCTGCTACCATCTCCGACGTGTGAATGCAATCCGAAGATCTCTCTCCTCTCCAGTCTTTAACTCCACTGTCCATGCCTTCATCTGCTCTCGTATAGATTACTGTAATTGTCTCTTTTTTGGCCTCCCCAAAGTCCGTCTCTCCCCTGTACAATCGGTTCTCAATGCAGCTGCCAGACTAATCGCCCGTCTCCCACGCTTCTCCCATATTTTCACATTCATGTTTGAACATCTTCACTGGCTTCCTCTTATCGTCCGCGTCCAAATAAAGGTACTAGTCCTTATTTGCCGATCTTACCTGGGACTTGCTTCTAAATACCTCTTTGACTCAGTATGTCTTCACGCCTCAGTTGGCTCCCTTCGCCCTCTCTGTTCTTCAGGTCGACTTGACTTATTTGTTCCCCGAGTTCCCATGGCCCAGTCTCGTTCCTTCGTCAGTATTGATTGGCCCTTCATTGTGGAATCAGCTTCCTAATTCGCTGTACTACTATTTGGTGGACTGCCACACCTTTTCGTTGTCTTAAAACATGCCTTTATTTCCGAGAACTTTCGCAGTGGGAGAGCCTCTGATTGGTGGGCACTGGGTAGAGGCGCTATATAACTTATGAAGTACAATAAAATGCAATATACTACTGTTTCATTGATCATATATAAGAATCGACTTGGTGCTATTGGATGGTCCTCTACGTATTTAGAACTCAGCTGTAGAACTTCTGCGATATGAATGCTGACCTTGATAAGAATCGCAAACAGGCCACCGAACAAAATGACACACTGGAAAACGTCTGTCCAGATAACGGCTCTCATTCCACCCTGTAATGTAAAGTCAACTACTGTAATATTTACAATCTGTCGAAAAATGCTGATCTTCAGGAATAGAGGAGAGCAGACGGACAGTCATATTATTATTTATGATTACTAATTACTAGACATCGGCGCGAATCGCGCGCCAAAACTAACCCGTAATCAATTCAATCTCCAGAAGATGAGACCGCAAAGGCAGAGAAGCAGCCTGTGACGGATAAGAAATTTAAAAAATCAGCCGAAAAGTAGCACTCACATTCATGCTGGTCAAATTAAAAACAAGTGAAACCATCATATGCAATTTGTTGTTGCTATATCTATTTGATTAAGTAATGTACGTTCATGCGGACGCTTATGAACATTTCGCATTCCAGTGCTTCACGTGAAGTAATTCGAGAAATACTCACCAGAGCTGTGTATGCTACGGAAACGACAGCCATAACAGGAATCGAGACCACAATTGGAAGTCCAGTTGCTGAGACAAAGGTAAGCAAGTAACCGTTTTTAAACTCTAAGATAGCATTTGCTCGAGTTATGAGTATACAAATTGTTTAATACACTAGGTCCAGCATTCCCCGTTAGTTTTATGTAGAACCGTGAAAAATTGTCACTTTTAAGCAGTTAAATAATATTGCATCAAATTATTGACAATTGTGCTTTATTTGTTTACTTTTTCGTATAAATGGCTGACTGTAAAGCATAGTTGTTAAAATCGTTTTTTTCGTTTTTTATTTTTATTCCAAGAAACCTCTTTTTTCGTTTTTTATTTTTCTTATAGTTTTTTTCGTCTTTTTTTATGTAACTTTATTTATTTACTGTCTGTTAATTTTTTTCATTTTCTGTTTAATTTTTTTGTCTGCTGTTCTTTGTTACGTTGTTTCCGTACTTTCAAGGATTCAGCTAGTTCGATGGTTGCTGCTAGGAGCTCGGGGTACCACATTTTGTTTCTTGTGAGGTCCACAATAATTTCTTTTGGGTCTAGTGAACTAAGTTGAAGCTCAATGACTGTCGAGTTACATTCATTTAAAAAAAAGATTTTCAATCAATGTGCATTACCTTCTTTTTAAATTTCTCATTTGAATTGTAGTGTTAAATGGTGAATTTTTAAAAATGAACAGTAGGAAAATATCAACAGCCAACAGCCAGAAACTTTATTTATCATCAGTGGCGTAAATTATAGGCCTACCGTACAGTTAAGCCACCGATGACAAATCATACGACGCTTGTATGGAACATCTGCAGGCGGTCTTTTTCCATGTCTAGTCCATCTAAGACTAATCTAGTAACTTCTACAGCGCCGTTTGTTTTCACAATGCCCAATGCATCGGTCGATGTTTGAATGAAGTGAAATCGAAATCCGAAATCACCATACGTTAGAGAAGCTACGTTCAACGGCAACAAATGGTGAAATCCAGAATTTTGGCTGCGGTTGGTAAACGGATCCAAAGATGTGGGTATGTCTTCCTAAGGCCTGAGTCTTTCTCTCTGAGTGTCAAATAACCAATGCAAGCTTTTCTATAATATGGTAGTCAAAGTCTGTAGTACAGATCTGAACTGCAAACACACCTTAGGAGAGATTGTATAAATCAGTGGCGTCGCCGCCACTTTTTATGGTATGGCTCTTTGTCGTATCAGTTTTTTTGTCCGTTGAAAGCTTCCGTCCCCAGACACTTTAATTTGCCGTACTACTTTTCTAACTGAGAACATCGCATGAACTAGCCAACAGACCTGCTTGTAAAGCTGCCGAAGGGGCATACATCACTGTTCCCATGACAAGTATCTATTGAAAATCAACCAAAAAATGCCTACATCATTAACATAGTTGTATTTAGCTATGAAAAGAAAATTGATAGATCTTCCAATAATGCTAATATAGCGGATAGATATGTTACAAGACCTGCTTGTTACAAAATAAAATACACATTGAAGATATAAAAAGGCAGAGATGAGGCAAAATTGGTACTAGCCTTTTAAAGTGCATTTTTTATTAAATCTAATTTTACTAACTTTCAATTTTTGAGAAAATCGAAAATAGTCCAAATAAATATTTTTGACAATTTTTGGCTAAATCGGAATAAATCTAAATATCTTCAAGGCATTATTTACCTTCTAAGGCAAAATAATTCCACAAGCCTTACCGCGGAGAGGACTGACATGATGGATGCAAGTATTCTTACAGATTTCGAATGGAAGCGACGCTCAAAGTACTAAAATTAAACATAAAGTTTTGTATTTTTCCGTTTGTCTGTGCACGTTTAGATCTATGTCAGCCTATAGCGTCTTGTGAGCAGCGTACACTTTCCTACGTTTGCCAATTCGCAATGTCGCTAGAAAATTTAATAAACACCGGAAGAACTCCGATGACAGATTGACTGATGCCTAGGCTAAAACATAACCAAACAATCAACCGTACAAGAATGACACATTGTCGATTTGCGATTCCTTGCGATAGAGATTTTAGCATAACTAAAATGTTTTGTGTAACTGATTTTTGATCCTACCTCGTTAACGCTGACTAATTTCAAGGGGTACAACCACGGAATGGCCACCTGCGTTGTGAGAATGGTCGCCAGTGTAAATGATATCGCCATCAAAATAATATACAGCGATCCGTAGCTGTACATCTCTGCTGTCATTCCCAAGATTGTTATGGCCGATTGGAAGGAGACCAGAAACGACATGGCGGTCGGTAGAACCTTGAGGGCACGATTTGCCATGATGAACTCGGATGTTGTCTTTTGTCGACCACCTGTTAAGGAGTGGTAGACACCGATCCCAAGTGAGATGACAAAGAATGCCACCAGGATCAGGTAGTCCGGCCAAGACAAGCAATCCATCGATGCGAAATGCTGGATTCAAAATGTAAACCACGATATCAGAGCTGTAAATTGTGTTTGCGACTTGTTCGTGTTTACAGGCCAGTGCGTTGGCCTCGCTCGTCTTGCTATTATTTCTGCGTCTACAGTCAGTACGTTCGTATTTTCGGACTTTAAGTCTATCAGCCGACTACTTGCCTTGATTTTGCGAAATCATAGTGGATTCTACTCGTCTCTTGATGTGGATTTAGTCGCCGTTTTGTTTTCAGTTTTCGTCAAGTTCGTTCCGCTCTGTTGAACCCACTTGTACAAGTTGTGTACTTGTTGTGCACCGTCTACCTTTACGTGTACTATATATATATGAACCTAAAGCATATAAAAATTCTTCAAATTGGAGACCTCCTCTACTCATACGAACATAATTTTATGGGATATTTTAGTCTTGCCTCAACTATACACGAGCATAACACAAGAGGTGCTACATTATATCGACCTGTTAAAGCAAGAACCAACCTAAGATCATTCAGTATTAAAGCAACTGGACCGCAAATCTGGAGTTCTATACCATTAGAAATCAGATTAGTAAATAATAAGTACGATTTCAAAAAACACCTGCGACTGTTTCTTGTAAACACAGAATTGGCCTCATAATACATTCACACCTAAGTTTGGAGATTTTACCGCCACTCTGGAGCCTAGACCGTGAGTTGCCCACGTTATTTCTTATCTTTGTTAGTTAAGGTTAGTTAAGGCTATACTTGCTTTGCTCTCCCTGTACAGAGTTCATATTATAGCATATGATACGTAATAGGCACTGCGTGAACTCTAGGGAGAAACTAATTATCTGCCATCAAAATTTTGGGAAATTTACCTAGTCGGGTAGCCCTGCCTAACGGGACTCTGTCCGTTTAGGGTCGCCCATTGCCTTCGGTGACAATTATTAATTCTTAAATGCTCATTGTTAACTTACCATTCCTAATTATCAGAATCGGAAACAATGTTACTTAATTACTGAACTTGCCGTCTGATTTTTGGTACTTTAAAAAACTGCTGTATTTCGCCTTAAATCGCATAGATTCTAACGATTTGTTAACTGATTGTCATGGAAAGCAATAAAGATATATTGATTGATTGATTGATTGATTGATTGATTGATTGATTGATATATATGATTATATATACAACTGCGGTGTCTCATACTTCGTATTCATCTAATCAGCTCCGTTCATTGTGGTCGGCCGGGCGACGACCTACGCGGCTGCTTCGAAAGGTACTTATCGCATCTCAGATCTGGAGCCCGGTGAGCGTTCGTCTTCATCGCTGCCCTCCTGATCTGTCCACCGAGGAAACCACTGTAACGTCTACTCCTAATGCGGACGACCAGGCTTCGTCTACTCCTATGTGGATAACCCGTCGTCTTCCTCGCCGCTCTTCCAACCGTCATTTTCGCCTTCTTCAGCTTTCTCCACTTCCAGTCCCGGTCTTCGGATTGCAACCTGGAACGCCCGTTCTTGGACAGACAAATTCGCCATCGTCGCCCAAACGCTTTTGGAGCGCCAACTTGACATCCTTGCTGTTACCGAGAGCTGGCATCATGGATCCGAAGATGTGCCAGTACTCCGAGCTGCTCCACCTGGATTTTCTTTCTGCGACCGGCCCAGGCCTGATACTCCGGATGGACAGCCGGCCCGTGACGGTGGCATCGTCGTCTCTCTGCGCTCCTCTCTTCGCTTCGCTACGATCGTTTTGGACATGGAAATCACTTCGTTTGAAGCTATATGCCTCAGCGTTGCCACTCCTCATGGCTCGCTAACACTACTAACAGTCTACAGGCCTGGCTCAGCCGCACCCACGGACAGATTCATCGATGCATTCTCTTCGGTATTAGGCCCTGGTTCATGGTCTTCCTGCTCATCAACTTACCCTCTGTCAATCAACTGAGTCACTTTCCTCCGATCTTCACTGTTGGATGTCCTCAAATCGCCTCTATCTTAATTCTGTAAAAACTCAGCTGATCTGGTTTGGCACTCGCCACCAACTCCTCAAGCTTGATTATGTAATTCTCTTCCTGCGGTTTCCCCTCTTCTCCTTCCCGACAAGTGTTCGTGATTTGGGTGTCATTCTTGACAGTACTCTTTCGTTTGCTGACGTGAAGCTGGTAGGACGTGGAAGAACGGAGAGACGTTGGGCGGACGATGGTGAGACGTGGCAGAGTCTGCAGATGGGTTAGACGCTGGAACAGACTGACATATACGAATGAAGCTAAGTAGATTAATATTATAATTATTATTACTTTTACTGTCATTATTATTATTATTATTTGCATGATTATTGATCTTGTAGTCTGTAACGCGAGTGTGCTCTTGTCGATATAATAAATAATATATTGTGGAAAAGAGAATTGTATATGTAGCTAGTTTCCCCGTAGACATAGACATAGAATACATGCACTAACTAATTAGTAATCATGCTAATTCTAGCTTAGTCATACTTCCATCATGACTCGTTCTCAGATCCTAACAGGGGGCATTTCTGCTACTTCTCGCTGTCTTAAGACTTTTCTTTTCTCACGGAGAATATATATATATATATATATATATATATATATTGTTACATGGTCCCCCTGAATGTATCTAGTATGACTAGAAAGGGTCACTAAGTATGATAAAAGCATTTTAATAGTTACAAAATAATGTACAATTATACCTGCTCGAAGCCAGAGCGAAGAAAAACCAACACCAAGAGTCTTCAACAGTAGAACGACTCGGTAGAAACAAACGTACTAACAGTTGCTCTGCACCTTAACGAATATGCTCGCAGGCATGAAAGAGAAATACGAAAAGAAGGAACCATCTGCGGTTCTTCACACTTAACTAACCAAGGGAGACTCTGTGTCCTAACAAACAAGTGATCTCGTCAGATCCTATCACCAAGCTCTTTGACAATCGGTTTGTAAGTTCATTTAACGACGTCGTTATGTCAAAGATGATTGACGTCAGACACAGAACATATATACAAGTATATAATAGGCCATGTTTGGGGTCCAAGACAGGTTAAGCTGACGGCCTGCTGCCAACCAAGAAAACCCCCGTGGGGGAAAGTGGTGGTAGGATTTTCCCATGCACGGTCAGCGGAGTTGGGTTTACTCCCCTCCCCCGTCTTGGTTACATTTGTGGGGCTTTATTTACATTAAAAGTGTTCATGTATGTTAGAGTTCTGAGGGTTTCCCTCTTCAGTTGTCTAAGTTATGTCTTAGTATATATACAGAGTACTTAATGGTCTATTATTTACATTATACTGTTCGTGATTTATGTAGTTTGAAGAGATATAGTGCTCTTCCGTATTCGTCAGTCGTGGTATTTTGGATTATTTACAGTTCTCAGATTGTTCGGTAATAGTTCATGGACTTAGTAAACTCGGAATTTCTTGTTTCTGGCACAGGAACCGCCGTCTGAAGCATCTTCTACAGCCTTCCTCCGGAAACCTCCAGCCACTTGTAGATGGTGTTCAGGCAGCTGGTTTGACATAGTGCGTTACTCAGGTCGAATGGCCAGTTTTCCCGTGCGCACATCCGGATGGGTTCATCCTGGAGGCCTGCATGAGCAGGGCATTCCAGTAGGAAGTGGCGCACGGTTTCTGGAACGTCGCACTCGTCGCAGTTTCTGGATTCGTGACGACCCCACACTTTCAACTGTGTGTTTAGGAGGCAGTGGCCCAGCCGGAGTCTCGTGAGGGTGACTTACTTCCTCAGGTTGGAGTCAGCGTACTCCCGGGTCAGGCTGACGCTTGGCTCGAGTCTTTGAAAATCCTACCGCAGTCTCTTTTATATAATTCACATGACCGCCAGATGGCGTTAAACTCGGTGAAAACTAGTCAAGCAGAACTAAATGAGAATGTTCCATCTCAACACTCCTACAAAGTACAATGTTCTACATCGTCCAGCAAACCTTAACTAGAGATATCCAACAATATATATATATATATATGCATATATATATATATACACATATATATATATTAGGGTATTGTATTGTATTTGGATATTTATAAAGCGCTTCTAGCGGGAGGCGTGAGGGCCATTCAGAAGCGCTCCCAGTGCGAGAGACCCCGAGAGAAAAAGCAAGTTTTCAGAAACTTAAAAGAGGAAGAGACGTTACCTGAGAGAATAGAAGAACGAACGTACGGAGGAAGCTCGTTCCAAAGAGCAGGGCCAATGGAGGCAAAAGACCTAGATTGAGCCAGAGAAGTCCTGACACGGGGAACGAGGAGGTCCAAGCGGTCAGATGAACGAAGAGGACGAAGAGAAGCAGCAGAGTGAGGGCTATGAATTAAGTCACATAAATATTTTGGGTGACACTGAACAATACACAAAAAAATTATCTTTAGATTTTTTTAAAGTCTCACCCCTCAAAGGTGTTCTCTATAATATAAGTACCATCTGCAAAATGTTTAAGTGAAATCCGAAAATAATTAGAGGTCGCTCCAGGACATTGAAATTTCGATATAGAAAACAACGTTAAAAAATAATACCCGGTACGTTAAATGATTTTTTTGTTTGCACTGCCAATGAAAATTTTAAATTCTTATTTTAATTTCCCCTATTATCACTCATTACATGTGCATTGTGCAGTTATTATTTATTTTACTAAAAACCAATAAATTAATAGGCCTATAAAAGCGGTCAAGACCTAATATTATTGCGAGTCCAATGGTCCAAGTGTCGCTGCAGCATTCGACAGTACTAAAAATCAGTCACAGAAATGCTGCACATAGGCCTATCCTAGCAGCCACTGCACAATCACTGGGCCATGATCCTGCTGCAAATGTTATCAGTCGGGAATCAATTAGACATGCTCGACGCCAACATCGTCAGACAGTTCATTGAGATGGCAAGTTATTGCCAGCTTTGATATCATAGGAACATGTTAATCGGCTGGCTACATGTGCTAGTATCAGTTGAAGGAACAATGAAACTCCTACGAGTTCCTTTACTGCCTAATGGAACAGGCGAAGCACAAGCTTCAGCCGATATAAGCCTACTCGAAGAGTGGAATATAGCTGGTCTCATACGATCTGTGTCTTTTGATACAATTTCTAATACCATCCTTCATGCAGGAGCATGCGCTCTGCTGGAGCGCAAGCTTAAGACAGATCTTCTAAGCTTGGCCTGCAGACATCTTGTGCGTGAACTGATCGTGGGAGAGTCTTCGATACTCTGATGGTAAAATCTAGCAGACCTACAAGAAACTGTTTGAAAGATTTGCGACATCTTGGGGCTCGATTGATAAAGACGGCTAGAAAAGTGTCATGGTTGATGAGTTGATTGTTGCACAGCTGAGGTCAGTCAGAGACGACTGGGTCAGTTTTGTGCCAGGTCAGCTGAATAATTTTCATGCACGAGATGACTACAAAGAGCTTCTGGGACTAGCTTTAATATTTTTAGGCATCCCACCTGTTGATGAACAGCGCATCATAGCTCCTGGTGCTTTCCACAGAGCGCGGTGGATGGGGAAGTTGATATATTGTTTGAAAATGTACCACTTTCGTTCTCATGTTCTGTCTGAGTTTCAACTACGAAGCCTTCTTGAGTTCAAAGTATTTCTTCTTCAGGTGTATCTCAAGGCCCTGGAATGACTTGCAACTGTTAAAGCATCTCACTGCTTACAAGGCAGCAAATGAGACCGCTGCTACAGCAGCAACAAGCTTACATAGCTTTACAAAACATTTGTGGTACCTGAGCGAGATGCTGGTTGGCCTGGTGTTGTTTGATTCGGCTGTTTCTCTTGATAGCAAGATGGCAATGGTTGCAGCCCTCGAACGTCCGGGATGCGATGAACCTCTTCGGTGTATTAAAGTTAATGTGCAGCAAGTACCACTATGAGAGCTGTCTAATTTTACAACTACAAACACTAAGAAACTCTTCACTGCACTAGATGTTCATGCAGGCTTCTTACAACTACAGCCAAGCATATGGGAGACTAACGACAACTTTCTCTTGGCTCGTCGCTGAGCTTTGAGCTCAAAGGTCGTAAATTATGCGGCCGTACGCGATGTTGCACTGATACAGTCATTCAATGGAGTGCTTACAAATCAGGAAGAACAGAAGCAATACCTACTGCAGGTGGTCGAGAAACATAGCAAGGTATATCGAGACTCAAACAAGCAAGCAATCATAAAGGGACTTGTCAAATAGTAACCCGATAGCGCATTGGATAACATCTGGCGTAGAGTGCGAGAGGTACAGAGATCGAGTCCCATAGGCGGACATGCTTTGTAGGCTGCAATTTGCGCCGTGTATTGCAGGCTGTCTGTTCTGTTAGTAGTTAAGGTTTATCGCATAACATGTACATGTACAGTGCAATGGAATCGGAGAACGTGAAATAGTGACTAAAGCGCTTATTGATGTCAACCAGAATGGCAGATACCAACGGCATGCAAACTTTTTAACCATTACTATGCGACAGCTGTTCATAGTTGTGCTGCAGCCAGGGCCGTTTAAAGGTCGTCGTAGGCCATAGGCAATTGCATTTGTTGCCCAGTCAACTGTCAACTCCAACTCCGCAAAGTTCACACAATGTATAGAATTTTTTTAAACCATTACTATGCGACAGCTGTTCATAGTTGTGCTGCAGCCAGTGCCGTTTAAAGGTCGTCGTAGGCCATAGGCAATTGCATTTGTTGCCCAGTCAACTGTCAACTCCAACTCCGCAAAGTTCACACAATGTATAGAATTTTTTTAAACCATTACTATGCGACAGCTGTTCATAGTTGTGCTGCAGCCAGTGCCGTTTAAAGGTCGTCGTAGGCCATAGGCAATTGCATTTGTTGCCCAGTCAACTGTCAACTCCAACTCCGCAAAGTTCACACAATGTATAGAATTTTTTTAAACCATTACTATGCGACAGCTGTTCATAGTTGTGCTGCAGCCAGGGCCGTTTTAAGGTCGTCGTAGGCCATAGGCAATTGCATTTGTTGCCCAGTCAACTGTCAACTCCAACTCCGCAAAGTTCACACAATGTATAGAATTTTTTAAAACCATTACTATGCGACAGCTGTTCATAGTTGTGCTGCAGCCAGGGCCGTTTTAAGGTCATCGTAGGCCATAGGCACTCTTGCATTAATTTTGCTGCCCAGTCAACTGTCAACTCCAACTCCGCAAAGTTCACACAGTGTATAGAATTGAGAGCAGTGCCTGTGTAGTGGGCTGTAGTTCTTTTAGAGTGTATACAATTGAGAGCAATGTCTGGTACAAGGCAGAAACCAAGGTGGCGAGCACGATCTTCCAAGACATGCCGGTTTTTTTAATCTTCTGGTTCACATTTTCCACAGATTTCATCAGCGCATACGTAAGTGCTAGTACATGGCTTAACATCATTGTAATAGTTTGTGTCGGGATCCACAATAAAAGATTAGACTATTAATAATAAAGAAGTGTTCATGATATTCATCCGTCGGGTTAAAGGCATGACATAGTGCATTTCTAGAATAGGTCGTCAATAATATTCTGCTCTCTGAAGTTCTGTTATGTTTCGTCCACTGTCCATCGCTAACCTAGTTACAGGTGCGTGTGCAGGTATTGTCTGGTAAATACAGGGCGCTTGCTGATGCGACGCTTCGAGGGTAATTTATGTACATGGTCTGTAGAACAGCTCAAGTTGTTCATTCAACCATTGTCCGTGAGCTGCCAAGCAGGGCTATAGTGGTAACATTCGAGGTGAGTACACGCTACCGGTGAGAAGCGGCGTCACTAGGGCTGGTGTGACACTGAAAAAATGTAATGACTTTTTTTAGGAATTCGTTCAGGAATTCTCAGAAAATTTGTGACCTTTTTTAAATTAGTCTCTGACAAAAGTTGATGACCTTTTTTAATCATTCGCCCTCAAAACCTTTCATTACCCTTCCTTTTGGGGGGGGATTTCATTAGTCAATGGCTATACGGTCTCTAGAGAGGTAAGTATACGCTGTATACCCAGCGTATACCCTCCCTACAGCCAGGAGCATACGCTGCCTAGAGGTGAGTATACGCTGTATACCCGCGTATACCCTCGACTACAGCCCTGCTGCCAAGCCTCGCGTAAAATACACCAAATAGGTCAAAGTCGTCATCGGTGACTGGTTCAGGGTTTTACTGCACTTTGTAGTGTAATGTAACCATTATAGCAAAAGACAACAATACAATGTTACTCGTTGTTCAGGATGACTAGATTTCCCACGTAGATCTTTGGTCGATATACGCTGCTGAGCACAGGCGAGTGGCGCCATAGCAAGAACTGTGGTGGTGGTGGTGGTGGTGGCGGTGGTGGTGGTGGTGGTGGTGGTGGTGGCGGTGGCGGTGGTGGTGGTGGTTATGAGTCAGGTAGTGATTTTCCTGAATTTGGCGTTTCTTGTACTCACAACCCATTTCTTGAGAATGGCTTATCCTGACTAGTCGTTAGGTTGTTAAGCGCCCTTGTAACGGCATGTGCAGTGTTACGGCGCTGTGGAAATTGTCGCATTCATCTTGATGACGATGATGATGATGATGACGATGATGATTATGACGATGATGATGATGACTCTAATGGGCTTCTTATCCAATGACATGTTTTTCTTATTGAAGACTTTTCCACCGCTGGCCCATGTCCGGGCAATGATTTGCTGCGAAGCAGTTTCAGAGCTTGGAAGGAGATTTCGTTGAGCACAGGCGAGTGGCGCCATAGCAAGAACTGTGGTGGTGGTGGTGGTGGTGGCGGTGGTGGTGGTGGTGGTGGTGGTGGTGGCGGTGGCGGTGGTGGTGGTGGTTATGAGTCAGGTAGTGATTTTCCTGAATTTGGCGTTTCTTGTACTCACAACCCATTTCTTGAGAATGGCTTATCCTGACTAGTCGTTAGGTTGTTAAGCGCCCTTGTAACGGCATGTGCAGTGTTACGGCGCTGTGGAAATTGTCGCATTCATCTTGATGACGATGATGATGATGATGACGATGATGATTATGACGATGATGATGATGACTCTAATGGGCTTCTTATCCAATGACATGTTTTTCTTATTGAAGACTTTTCCACCGCTGGCCCATGTCCGGGCAATGATTTGCTGCGAAGCAGTTTCAGAGCTTGGAAGGAGATTTCGTTACGCATTTTGATTAACTGTTCGTTGAGGTAGATCGTTGGGTCAGAGCGGTCAACAGGTCCAAAGGTCAGATGCAGGGACCAACGTGCTCTGTAGACTTCATCCCGAACACGTCGCGTAGCAAAACGGACGACTATGGGTCGTATCGTTCCCTTCTTGCCTCGGCGGACACGAAGGGCAGTGTTGGTTGCAGGTCGTAACTCTCAGTCGGTCATTGCAAAGACCCATGACCAGATCACAGAGTGCAGAAGTGCTTTCTCCCGGATCATTGCCTCATCGGTTTCTTTTGATTCATCCACCTCCGGAATTCCATGGATGACGAGATTTTCAGCCTTAAAATGGGTTTCAATTCGTTCAAGCCTCTCTTTGAATAGTTCGCTTTCCCTCTTTGTCTATAAGACTATGAGGAACTACGCTAATGAGATGATGAAGAATACAACTAAACAACTACATTGATAGTTGCTTAGTTGTATAGGGAACTAGGTACTCACACGACATGTTGATTAATATTATTTAATATAGGAAGACAAATATAAAGCAACTACACAAATACTCTAAAACTTATGCATGATCATGAGGTTGAATGAGTGTGATAGGAAATTGATGATATATGATAATATAGTCGCCGTGTATAGAGAAAGTCTTACCAGATGTAAAACAAGTCGACTCTAGGGTAAGCAAGCTTTATCTAGAGTAAACTCAAGCAGCCGAGAGCTAGAATTAGAATCCTCGGGTTTATATAAAATTCGGACAAGCCACGGACACTGGTAGGCTAGCTAGTTACAGCTGGATGCTGAGGTAAGCCCATCAGCAGATTAGCCCGCAGTAAACTATCCCTACAGAGCTGGACACTAGGCTAGGAATAGCCAGCGCACTCCAGGGTGGACAAATTATATATATATATATATATATATACGTATGAGTAACAAATATTATATATATGATTATAAAGTATAGATCCGTGATAAGACTGACTCTCCTAGTTCTGTCGTTTGTTCCTCCACGTCTTTCCTCACGACGTTTCCATGGCGTCGTTTAAAGCCAGTTCGAGCTTTCCAAAAGGAGCACGGACAAAATGTTTTAAATTGCGGGATTTAGTGCGACCAAGAAGTTTTTGATGAAGGCTGACAAGCCCATCGGTTCGAGAGCGTTGATCAATTCGTGTCGGTCCACCTTTACCGTCTCGTTTTTCGGCATTTTCCGCGTTTGTGTAGGCCTTATTTCGCACATTCGGAATGTTTAGTCCTCGGAGTTTGTAATCTACTATTTTCTTTGAAGTCTTACTACGTATTTTAGTTAAATTTCGTTAAAACGCCGCGAAATTTCACCAGTCATTTACACTGTGTCACGTGACATTGACTTGGTCTCGTGCAGTTATTTGTGGATGATACGACCGTCTGACTACCTGTAGGTTACCACAAGAGATTCAACGCCGAAGAATTGTTCACATTTAGCAACACTTCAGACAGAGGCATGCCATTTATGATGATAATGATTAATGGAGGTAGTCTGTAGCAGTGGGGAAAGAAAGACCTATGTGCAGAAGCGATATATATATATATATATATATATACATATATATATATATATATATATATATATATATATATATATATATATATATATATATATATATATATATATATATGCAGTGCTTTTTTTCAGCCGGAACGCGCTGGAACGGCGTTCCGGCACCTTTTTTCAGCTACTAAAAAATTATTTATTTATTTTACTAATAAAAGCAATAATTTAGATATTTTAATTTCATTTCAGTGTTCTGAACTGTTTTCAGTGTTTATTGAGATCCCTCCCAACTCGCAACCCTGTATTTCGCGGAATATTAGCGCTTGCATAATTGTTCAGTTCCGGAACCTTTTGTTCTGTTCCGGAACCTTTTTTTCTAGAAAAAAGCACTGTTTATATGTATATATGTATATATAGTAGCCGTGTATGAGTGAGAATATATTTATATATTTAGTGAGACGTAGTTAAAGAGAATCTCTGTTGATATATAATTCAGTATACCGATGCCACAGCTCATTGGATGCCATTGTACGCAGTTGTCAATCTGAACTAGCAGAGGTATGGTACACAGCTTCCACTTAATGCAAACCCATTCCGTTTTCTGCGAGGCCCCAAGAGAAGAATGAGGCTTCAACGTAGTATATATTCATAGAGAACAGTGCGAATACAGACGACATGCCTGTAGAGGTCGGATGAACGAGCTTATATATAGGTGCCTCTCGTAGATTGCAGTTTGGACTCAGTGCATTACCTTACCCATCTCTATTTTCTACATCTTACCTTATCTTAACCTCTCGTTATCTTACATTGCCTTACTCTACCGGAATCTAGCACAGATGAAATCAATTGCATCATGAGACATGGAAAAGGCTGAACAGGCCTTTAACAATAATCAGATCTATAATGACGTGGTATCAGAATGTTTCACCTCCGGACGTTTCACCTCCGGACGAATCACCTCTAGGGGTTTTCACATTAGGACAATTCACCTCCGGACCTTATCTGTAAAGGTGAAACTCTAGGAGTTTTTACATCCAAATGTAAAATGAGACCTTTCGAAGTGGTTTGTTATATTTTTTTCCACTACGCCGAAAACGAAACACAGACAGCACACAAACTATGCAAATAATTATCATCTCATAAATAGACAGGCTTATGATAATTTAGGAATTGCTCCATATCTTCTTGTCTGATTTCCATTTCTCATACTCTTCTAAATAATTATGGTCAGTTACAGTTAGTCGCGTTTCACCTTAATATGAGAGAGTGGGGGTGAAAATCCCTAGAGATGAAAACCCCCATAGGTGACTGGTCCGGACGTGAAACGTCAGGAGGTGAAAGATCCTTAAACGGTCCGAATGTTCGTCCTCTCAGCATCAATGAATGCTCGAATCCCAATAATCTCATCCTTCCAAACTAGGACAACACCAATTCCAGCTCCCTGTTCCACTTCCTCGACGAATCTCCGGTTAACACGACGATGTCGTACTTCCATCGGTTGGCAATTCAAACAATTGAGGTTACGTCATTATAGACCTGATTATTGTTAAAGGTCTGTTGAACCTTTAATGCACCGTTACTGTGCACACATACCTGGGCAATTCTATAGCATAGTTATCATAGTGCATGAAAGCAAGCAACTATCAAAGTTTATTTCTAAGTAGAAGCGGTGCCTATGCTTCTACTGAGAGATTCAGTCACGATCCTGGACGCCTTGACTGCTGGATCATGATCCAGATTACCAACAGACGAGGAACAGGTCAACAGCGTTCAACTGATCTAATCTAATCTACTTACATGTATTAATCCAATCTAATCTATCATCATACAACACCATGAAACGCACAACAAACGAAGAGGTGCTGGAAAGGGCCGAGAGGTAAAGATCCATGATGGCTATGATAAGAGGACGACAGAGAAAATAAATTGGTCATGTCCTGAGAGGACACTCACTTTTGAGGGCAGAATGGAGGGAAAGAGGACAGGAGTGAGACCCAGACATATGCTGCTGGATTGGATGATGACGGATGGATGCAACAGGCTTAAAGGAGAAGCTTAGCACCGACAGGAGTGGCAGAGAAAAATGAGTGGCAGAGAACCCGAAGAGAAGAAGACATCCATCGTAATCTATTAATTCTACTATAGGTCTGAAGGTGACACAGTTTATTCCTTTAATTTTAAGCAGCCATAGCTTTCGTAAATCATTTTTTATCCACGTAAGTTGTGAATTTGATAGTGGAAATCCTGCTAAGACTTTCTGCTGTAGGCTGCATAAGTGAGAGTGTAGAAACTTTGTGCCATGTGATTTCTTCTTAAACTGTCATAGATTTATAGAAGTCAACAAAGTGGTTGCTGACATTGTCAATGGGGCAGCGAAATAAATCCTCAACAAAGAGTGATGTGTATAATTATCCCACGCGGTCCATCCTAAGACGCTTCCGTTTGGCATTTACATGTATGTATGACAGCCAGTATTAAATTTTGTCTGAGATAACTATGAAAGCTAAAGAACTTGATACCAGGAACAACTTTTCTGCTTTAATTTAAAATACTATTGTTTTGCGACTCTTTCCTGCTGTTTGTGATTTACTGCCGGCTGATTCCTTAAGAGTTTTTCGAGCTAGTTGGAAACAGTCCCTGGATTCGTACGTTGCTGAAGTCAGCGGAAATTTACTTTAGTTTTAAAGGAACTTTTTCTCTGAATGAACTTTGTTTAACTCTTAGTTGGATGCTTACCAGATCTGCTATCAGTTGAATATACGAGTGCAGTGCAGAAATGTCACACCGATATTCACAAACTAGTAAAACCGTCCTTTGAACGATGAGCGCAATTAACCTTTGGCATGTGAGTAGTTGCCTAACGTTGCGTGGAAAAACTCTTAAGGAATCAGCCGGCAGTAAATCACAAACTTGTTTTGGTCTAAACCGAAGACTCCTATAAGCTAAATTTCCAACTGATATCTGCCAAAGTGTAATGAGTTGGGCAAGTTTTGCAAGCAGTTGCTGGATTGGTTTCTTGTGCTGACCATAGCTAGGATATTTCTGCATTCATGAGCAACATCTCTGTTGTTCCGTTTGTCACTTCATTTCTCTGTCTGGGTGTAGACGAGATCTCTTTGACTTTTGGCTTCGAATGCTTTTCGATCGGTTCCTTCATTATCTCTGTCGCTTCAGCTTGAAGAGCAACCTGTTTAGTACAGATTAAAGACTGTAATTAGCTTTCAGTTCCTCTAATAATTTATTCATATTATCTTAACCACGAAATAAATAATCAATTAAAGCATAGAATATAATATTAGTCTAAACAGAAACCTTGGCAGTATTAGAGCTATAATTAATATAAACATCGTGGATCGTATTCTTATTTTTCACCCGAGGTACATCTTTAACCCGGTTTTTAGATGAACGTGTAACGTCGTGTATATAGGCTACACTCATGTAGGTTAGGCTGAACAAGGCAAGCAACTCCTGTTTATTGCGCAGCAATAGTTCAACAATCAAGCTGCAGATACCCAGGTCGGCATATCGCTTTTAAGCTATAATGCACGCTGAGAAGCGCCTCTGATATCTCGAGTCCTGATGTGGGTTTATTGGTATCGGTGTTTTTAAGATTTTAAAGATCTTCTATGATAAAGAAGTCTTTTTCGTATACAAGTCAAATGGCCCAAATATACAAAAATTACCTTTGTCTTGTAGTCTATATGCGAATCTACTTTCGAAGCTGATTCTGATTCTGAGTCACCTCTGCATCGGAAACATTGCCGGAAATTGATAAGAAGTTTCTCGTCTACACTCTCTTCTTCCGACCTGTTTCCTGTCAACAAGGGAACACATTGAACAATATAAATTACGCATTTCCTTACTCAATCGTTTGTTTATTTAATTTTAAGTTCTTTTATCACATTCCCACAGATATGACGTTGAAAGAATACCAGACTAAGCCAACAGATCGCATTCAATGCATAATAAAACGAATGAGTTGTTTTAAAACATATACACGTAAGAAGAACGAAAGAATACTACAGAACAGCTAACGTTGCTGAAAAGCCATACTCAAGGTGGTTTTTCTTTTATTGTTCAAATTAATGGCCAAGTTAAATTTAGAAAGAGTCAATCGCATCTTACTGAGAAGAAGAGATGCTATGGATCCAACGATTACCGTAACGACCATCCATAATAAGTTGTACCAGATGTACGAAATTGAATAGAATTTCTCTAACCCTTGCAGAGGAACCTAACGACAAAACCAATAATCAGCTAATGGCTCTAATCTTCGTGCATTTTTACACTTGTTAATTGCCATATTTCATTTCTTCTATCGTCTTCACGTTTAGAATTTTGTGCATCCTTTGAAATTGATGGCTTATGAATGCGTCAGTCAACTGTTGAAGAATGGATGTTTGATTCTTACCCATGATTACATGTATGTGTGTCCGAGTATTTCTTTATGAATAAGGTTCAGTATGTATAAAAGACGTAGCCATGATGCCGACGCCAGAACTAACGAGATGCAAATACCGGCAATTGACAATGTTTACACTATCAGATATACATATATATATATATATATATATATATATATATATATCTGATAGTGTAGATAGATTCCAGCACTGGCGTAAACTTGTCCAAAATATTGGGGGGATGTGGGTCTGGACCAGAAAAACAAGTTTTTCCAATATGAAAAGTTGGGTTTTTTGCTGTTTTTTCGTTTTTATGGTTTTTGTTGTTTTGGTTGTTTTAAGATTTTTCGGATTTCGGATCATAGAAATCATGAAAAATGGCATGAACAAGAGCTCCAACTCAGTTTAATTCAGTTGCGATTTCCGAAAATTAAAAATCATTAAATCAATGTAATTAAAATAACTTCTACAAAAATAACAAATTTATTTTAAGAAAACAACAAATTTTGTGGTTTTCTTTTTCTTTTGGTTTAGTTTAAAACCAAAAACCGAAAAAAACTTGTCACCTCTGATCTGGACAGTCGGCAGAGGCTTCCGGTTTACGTTAATGCGTATGAAATGGGGCGTTTTGTTTACATGTAAATTTATTTCATATTGAAGATATTAAAGATAAAAATAAATGTTAGTTTTCATTATGAATTTCTGATAGTATTTCAGTTCTGTGTCTCTGATTTTCTGTTTCTGAAGAAATTTGTCTATATTGAAACATAATATTTGAATATTTGAAGAAATTCTCCTCTCGATTGTTGGGGGGCATTGCCTGGGCTCCTCAATTATTGGGGGAGCACGTGCCCCGGCTGATCCCTAGAGTCTACGCCAATGGATTCCAGTGACATTAAGTTGATTTTTTAAACGCTATTTCAAAGCTTATATCATGGAATCCGAGGGCATTCATTACGTTGCCTTTCTTTATTTTTCTTACCTTATCGTTTTTTTTACCTTATTTTACTTCACAATAACAGAGAATCAAACTATGTATTATGAAGAAAATCAACGATGTCGGTAACAGTTGTTGAACTATTCCTGCGCAATAAATAGACGTTTATCAGTATTACAGATTAGTGACGTTACCTCAATTGTTTGATTTAACAGTGGACGGAAGTACGTCATCGTTGTGTTAATCGGAGATTCGTCGACGAAGTGGAAGATGGAACTGGAGTTGGTGTCGTCATAGTTTGGGAAGGTGAGATTACTGGGCTTCATGCAACCATCGATGCTGAGTGGAGGAAAAGACGGATGTCTTCTCTTCATCATGAAAGACCCAAAGATCAACCAAAAGCTACCGATGAGGCTCGTAATTCCGCCAATTAGTGCTCCCTGTAATAGAACAACGAAAAGTCTAAAGTGCAATAGGTCTGGTGTAAACGAGAATAACGTTGGATTTATTGCAATATTACGCAGTCAGAAGACAAACATCCGATGTGCTTTTTCATACGCTGTGATCAGACAACTAAATGAGAAGTAAACCTTGTTCATCAGTTTGCCAATTCCATTTGTTTTGGAAAGTCTGCTGATACAACACATATGATACATTTAATTACACGAAGTACTTCTAAAATTTGAGATGAGTGGCAGACCTGTGCACACCGTCAACATTTTTTTATCTTAACCAGAGTCAACCTCTCTTGCCACGGTACTCTTTACTAAACTTCCAAATATTAACTACGTCGCGAATTAGTATTAGGATTCGCGCTTGACCTATAAGCTGGTGAATAAGCTGGTGCTTTGCGCTCAGCTTTACAGTGGCGCTTTAGAAAATTGGAGATTATACATTTTCACTCAATAGTAATCCGACATTAATTACAGTTTTTCTGACTGTAAATGAAATGGTTCTCGCGATTTCGCTTCTTGCCAATGAAAAAATGCGATTTGACAATCGCAGATGAGTTCGTTGTATTGGTCCCAAGAAGAGCTGAAGTTGACTATTGTCAGACGGAGATAGATCACTGGTTCTGTTACTATGCCTACTGTAATCCTACCTTCCAGTTGGCATATCGATTGATGCCTCCTAGCATGAACAAACCGAAAATCGGACCGGTTGAAGCACCAGACAACGAAATCGCGACCTAATTGTGCAAAGGCAAAATCATATTTAGCACCAACGATAACTTCTCCAAAAGCAGTGTCACTTTTTATATGCACTGCACATAATTATCCGACCGTAAGGTACTACACCTATGACGTATGAAGACCACTTCATAGAAGCTTCGTTGTGAGAGGTAATAATCCTAAATGCATAACTAAGAAACAGTCTTAATGTGGCAAAGATGAAACTAAAGTAATGTTTTTTCGTGTTTATGTAATGCACCACTTTGAAGGTACTTATTTCTAGTAGAGTAATAGAATATTTCTCGGTTTAATTGTTTTGTCTGTTTGTGTTTATTGACAATCAGAGTTCCATAAAAGAGTCGCTAACGATGATCGTAACCTACCTGAGTAATTGGACCAGGAATGGCAGATGCAATGAAAGCCAATACGGTGGCAGCAATGCCAAACACAACCACTGCAATTATTCAATTAGTATTCATCTCATTAGAGAAGGTAAGGCAACGCAGAAAGTGTATTATCACACAAAGACTTTGTAATGTAAATTAGATTAACGTAAGAGAATCTATAAATTTGTAGCTAAGAAGCAGCGGAGAGAGCAACGACGCAGCGAATATGAGGGCAGGTAATGGGGGCTGCCACAGAGAAGGCACGCCGTAGCCGTATGGCTGGCTGTCTGTCCGCGGAGAACAATAAGCTAAGCTTGCGCAGCTGAGAGGCGAGAACAACGACCCAGCGAACATGAGGTTGGACAGCAGAGCTCCCACAGGTATGGAGCGGCCAAGCCCTCAAAGCACCGCCGCACAAAGGCAGAGATTCGCTAAGGAATGCGCTGTGGGTAGGGGGCAGTGGAGGGCATCCCTCATATATTCAGACACTCTGTCAAACGTGGGAATGCGGCTTACAAGGAGGGCAGCAGAACGCAGGATCCTATTCAGGGGCTCAATCCAGCAGTCCGTCATTATATGGCGCTGCAATAGTCCATCCGAAAACATCAATGCATAGACAAGCGTCGAAGCTGCAACGGGGTACAGACATCGGGAGATCACCTTGAAATGCCGCAGCTAGTAATAGCAGCTGCGGGAGAGAAGATATATGTGCCGCGTGAATGTAAGTTCCTCGTCCAGGATGACTTCCAAGTCCCGGACCCAGGTCGAGAGAGAAAGTGCAAGGCAAGAGAAGACAGATCAATTAAGAGAACTGCTTCATGGGGCGTGCCGAGCCAGATAAACTGCGTCTTAGTAGGGTTAAGCCGCAGGCGGTTTACAGATATCGAGGCCAAACAGAGACTCCATGGCATGTATGTGCGTATGAAAGGCATATGCGCAAAGAACGGTATGTATGGGCATTAGACATGTTCGATTATCTTCTGTACCGTTGACTACGAGAAGAATGATTAACAGAATAGACAAACTAACCTAGGAATCGGTTGAGCAGAGCTTTGCGTGACTCAGTCCAGTGCATCAGTTTCCATTGGAGAATGTCTTCCCAACAGTTAGCAGCAGTTCCACTCAACCATGAAGAAACTGAACTACATAAACACACAAACAAATGAACAGGTTAACAATTAAGCTCTTACTTACTTACTTCACAATAGAACAGTAATTGTTCTATTGTGAGGTAAGTAAGTAATTATTGATCAATGAGGTTTGGCAATGAAAACGATTGATTGACGATAACGATGGTAATCAAAACACAACATAACTTAACTCTATTAAACGATAACTAACGTGTCACGCTATGAGCAGCGGGACGTTAATTTTGCAAAGTGTCAGTTTTGGTTAAATGCCCTGTTGCTGTCCATATTGCTCTTCCTCCCCTTCTTACCTCCCTTCCCGCCTCCCAACCCATCCCTTCCTTTTTTCTTCTTGTAATACTCATTTCTCTTCTTTGTCTTCTTGCCTAGCTGTGTTAACCCTCGTAAACTCTACTTATATCTGACGTTGCTAAGTTGAGGCCAAATGCAAATTATTTTGTTTCCAATCCCGAGGTGGCGACATACACGACCTGTTCTCATCGCACAGTTTCGTTTATTAATTCGCCGCAGTAAATGAACCACCGACCAAGAAACGATATAACTACAATGAGGATCAACGTACAACAGCTACCAGTGTGATTCTCCTTACAGATTTTATTTTAGTTATAGTTACAGTTATAGGTAATGTTTTTTTTATTTTAGTTATATATACAGTTACAGTTAGTATAATTTTTTAGTTATAGTGACAGTTATAGTTAATGGTTTACCATGTTAGTAATTGTTACAGTTATAGTTGGCATTATTTTTTAGTTATAGTTATAGTTACTGGACTTTTATTTCAGTTCATTTTAGTTACTACCTACAGTAGCTACAACTGGCCAATGGCGCTCCGCATGGTCCCTATGGGGTCATCGATTAATTATGTCAAAACATTTTACTCAGTTTTTCATCTCTTGCCCCTTATCAACAACTGTCAAACATTCAAGGGCCTCCTAACAAAATTATGTCTAAGAAAATTACCCAACCCCAAGAAAATTCCTGTGACTCTAACAAATGCAAACACTGAAATTGCCGAAAAAACAAAATACTGTTATTCATATTTGAATTTGATACTTAATGACTACAATACATGCGCACTGTCTGTCACAGATATTTAATGGATTTTTTCCATTCAAAAATACAACCTCGTTTTCTTTTAAATGTGTATTCAATTTGATTTTTATTATGAACATTTCTAATTTGAACATGAACATGATAACGTTTTAATAATATTCCATTTAACATAGAAAATTAAAATCAAAACAAGTTTCTCACTCTTTAATATTAACAATCGAAAGAAAAAATTATCTTTCCATCAAAAAGAAACTCGAAATATTAGATTTTCGAAAAGAACCCAGGATATTCGCAAAGAGAATATGCAGCACATTTTCTCATTTTAGCTGGGAATAATAAACAGGTTAATTTAAAACGAAGAAAATAAATTATCGTCTTTGATTAAATTACAAAAAAATGAAATAGATCACTCATAAAGACTTTCCGAATCTATGGTTGCTTTTGATTAAATTATTGTTGGCGTCAATATTTCTTGAACACCTCCCTTTGTCAAGAATTGTCAAACTGTTTCAAATCCTTCGCTCCATTTTGTTGATACAATTAATAGACGACCCCATGGGTAATTTAAAGACTGCTCTTTTTCACGTTCTCATGTTTATCGATATTGCACTTTTTTTTATCTCATTAACGAAAATAGCAATGAATTTTCGTTAGTGTTATTTTCGTTATAGTTATAGTTATAGTTAATGATATTTTTAGTTACAGTTATAGTAATCGTTAACGAAATAATTTTGTTCGTTAACGAACATTTTCGTTATCGTTAACGTTAACGAGAATCACACTGACAACTAAACAAATCTTGGCCTTTGCATGTAAACAGATAGAAAGACAGACAGAAAGAAAGAAAGAAAGAAAGAAAGAAAGAAAGAAAGAAAGAAAGAGAAAGAAAGGAAGAAAGAAAGACAGACAGATAAATTGATATATAGACAGATAGACGGATAAACGTATGGACGGATGGACAGATAGTCGGATGAATGGATAGACAAGCAGACAACTAGATTGGTAGAACTATAGACCGAGATAGATAGATATATATAGATAGATAGACAGACAGACAGACAGACAGACAGACAGACAGACAGGTAGACAGATAGACAAACAGAGATAGATAGACAGACAGACAGAGAGAAAGACAGATAGTTAGGCAGACAGACAGATAGACAGGTCGATAGACGTCAAACCTCAGAGCTCCTCCGTAAAGTGTGGCCAGAAAAAGTCCAGGAAAGCCAGGAACGTCGGAAAACATTTGCAGAACGAAACGAGGCAGCAACTGAAAAATATGCAGTGATACTAGTCAATCAATCAATCAATCAATCAATCAATCAATCAATCAATCAATCAATCAATCAATCAATCAATCAATCAATCAATCAATCAATCAATCAATCAATCAATCAATCAATCAATCAATCAATCAATCATTCAATCAATCAATCAATCAATGAATCAATTATTCAATCATTCAGTCTTAGCTACCCTGAATAAATTCACCCGCTCAGAACACCGTACTTTTTCTTGCGGGCCAAGGCTCTATAAACTTATAGCATCGAATATCAAACATAAAGGTCTGATCAGCTGATACGCTGAGCTACTGAACATTGTACAAATTCTCATAAACAGAGCAGCTAATTAGTCTGAGCTATCAATCCTACCAATCTATCGTCAAACGCACCATGATCTCCTATGAAGGGCACACTATCAGATAAACGTGAAATTGCAAGCATTCGTGGATGGGAAGAGAAACGGCGAGATTTCATATGAAATGGGAGGTAAGGTATTGAAAGTGAGTGAGGAAGAAAGGGACTTGGGAGTGATTATGCACAAGAGTGCAAAACCTTCAAGGCAATGTGCTGAAGCTTCAAAAAAGGCTAACTATACTTTGGGTATGATAAGAAGGACAATAGTCACCAGAGACAAGGATACAATAATAAGGTTATACAAATCACTGGTTAGGCCGCAATTGGAATATTGTATCCAGGTATAGAATCCATACCTGAAACAGGACATTGAAAAGCTGGAGAAAGTGCAAAGAAGAGCTACAAAAATGATCTGGGGCTCCAAGGATTTGAGTTATGAAGAAAGGTTGAAAAGGTGTGGACTAACAACACTGGAGAGAAGGAGGAGCAGAGGAGATCTAATCGAAGCCTATAAGATTATCACTGGAATGGAAGCACTGCAGTGGGAGACGTTCTTTGAATTAGCACCAAACAAGGCAACATGGGGACACAGGCATAAAGTATTGAAGAGGCCGAAAGGAACATTAAGGCAGAAATTCTTTAGTGCAAGAGTTGTAGACCTGTGGAATGGTTTGGATGATACTACTGTCTCAGTGGACACCATCACAGCTTTTAAGAAGAAGCTAGGGAAATTGGGCTATTAAGTGTTCGAAATTAATTTGCAGTGGTTCTAACACAGACTACACGTCTTCTGAACCACTTAAAACCCTTGTTATGTTATGGATGGATGCATAGATAGGTTACGCATGATTGAACCTGATTGGGATTTCCGATTTCGTGATTGGCCAGAGGGTCACAACGGATTGAAGTGTAGTAGGCAACAACAGTGAGTCCAATGAAACATACAGTCACGTGCATGACGATTGATGCTGGCAGGTTCAGGAGAACTGTTCTATAACAACACAATGCATAATACTGCATGCCGTTTAGAAATAATTACGACGATGACGATGTAGATGGTAAAGATGATGGTAGTAGTGATGTTGATGTTATTGGTGGTGGTGGATGTGGTGGTGGTGGTGGTGGTGGATGTGGTGGTGGTGGTGGTGGTGGTGGTGGTGGTGGTGGTGGTGGTGGTGGATGTGGTGGTGGTGGTGGTGGTGGTGGTGGTGGTGGTGGTGGTGGTGGTGGTGGTGGTGGTGGTGGTGGTGGTGGTGGTGGTGGTGGTGGTGGTGGTGGTGGTGGTGGTGGTGGTGGTGGTGGTGGTGGTGGTGGTGGTGGTGGTGGTGGTGGTGGTGGTGGTGGTGGTGGTGGTGGTGGTGGTGGTGGTATTGGGATGGTGGTAGTAGTAGTTTTGCTGGGGGTGGTTTTATTATTGACGATTGGGATGATTGATTAATCAAGATGATGACTTGCATGCATATACGTGGAAACACGCGTTTAGTTTTGCATATTTAAATGTAAGGCTGAGTAAACCCTTATTATTATTATTATTATTATTATTATTATTATTATTATTATTATTATTATTATTATTATTATTATTATTATTATTATTATTATTATTATTATTATTATTATTAATTAGTAACTTCTATTGCGCCAGTGTCAGAGGGCGACCGTGAAGCAGTCACTCCACGGCAGACGTCGCTAGACGCCAGAAGGCGTCTACAAGACTGCGAAGCAGTCTCCCCCACAGGTCGCCAGACGCCACAAGGGCCTCCAAGACTGCGAAGCAGTCGCCGCCAGAGGGCGACTGCGAAGCAGTCACTCCACGGCAGAGGTCGCTAGATACCCCAAGGCGTCTACAAGACTGTGAAGCAGTCTCCGCCACAGGTCGCCAGACGCCACAAGGGCCTCCAACACTGCGAAGCAGTCGCCGCCAGAGGGCGACTGCCAAGATTGCCAAGCAGTCGTTGTTGTTATTGGTGGTGGTGGTGGTGGTGGTGGTGGTGGTGGTGGTGGTGGTGGTGGTGGTGGTGGTGGTGGTGGTGGTGGTGGTGGTGGTGGTGGTGGTGGTGGTGGTGGTGGTGGTGGTGGTGGTGGTGGTGTGAAACTTATAACCCCGGGCAACGCCGGGTAATCCAGCTAGTATATATTATCGCAAAAGTACAAAAATACGCGTGATAGATTAATATATGAAAATGAATGTTTTTCTTACAGTTTAGCTTGTGACTGAGTCTTTGTGGCTGAATACCGTTGTACAGAGGCCTGTGAGAAGCCATACGTTTTGAACCAATTCGATGTAAAACCGAATAGAAATCCCCAGAAGGTGTGTCGAACTGTCGGATCAGGACTCCAGCTGAAGAAACAGACATGATAAAATATGTATCATTGTTTAGAGTAGGCCTATTAAGAATATCACGTATGTGGCACTGAATGTTTCATAAAAGCATCTTTACTTCTAGAATTTTGTGAGAGGAAAGCGTCATTGAGGCCCCTAAGTTAATTGGCACCCGTCGTATTTGTCGATACGTTACGTTTTCATCTTTAAATTGAGGTCTGTCAGAGGTTTTCTGATTATGGTTGGTGCGTTAGTGACTTCTTTCCTCAGATGTCCTAGTAATGCACGAATATGTAAAAACCTTAAAATTACGACCACGAAGAGCCTCTGCATTGTACTGTCATTTAACTACATTTTAATGCATTGATGATAAATTGCGTTTTACCGACTTTCAGTCACATTTCACTGCTGAACATTGCATAACATCACACTACATACCATTAAATCGATTCAAGGTAACGTACTCAGTCCAGATCAGTCGCCCCGATTGTGAGCACAATTGGAAGACGTTACCAATTCCACCAACCACGACCAGACCCTATCAGCATAAAAAGATATAGTACAACGGTAAGTTGATGACTGTCAGCATTTACACAGGCAGATATATATATATATATATATATATATATATATATATATATATATATATAGTCGATTGCTTCTCTCACACTTCTTGCTGTAAATTATTTCAATGCTATTATCAAGCGAATGTTTGGAGTCCCAGTTAGGACACCTTGAAGCCTGCTTTAGTAGGCTTCTCTTTGGTTTATTTTATTTCTTGTTATTTCTGTTATAATTCATAGTTAAGAGTAGTTAAGACCTAAGTACTGAAATCAACCAATTACATTTCTTAACAGATACTGTAACAGACAATGGATCACTTAGCTGCCTTCGGTTCAATTAATAATTTAACTAGTAGGGCATCCCAGGTTTAGCGGGACTTCCATTCCTTTAGGGTTGCCCTTTGGCATTGAAGACAACAATATGTGCATAAGTAACCTTGTGATAAACAATAATATTATTGAGCGTACTAATATTTAAATATAAAAATGTCTAGCAATGATACACTGTATACGCTATCCATTTACCCGATGTTAACGATTTCTTGTCAATTGTTAAAAGTTGTCATGAGTACCAATAAAGGTTATTGATCTATATATATATATATATATATATATATATATATATATATATATATATATATATATATATATATATATATATATATATATATATATATATATATATATATATATATATATATATATATATATATATATATATATATATATATATATATATATATATATATATATAACTGTATTGGTAAATTCACAGTAAAAACAAGGTTTTTCCTGTATACGTTAAATATTCCAGACGTGAAGATACTGTTTTAGATTAAATTAGGCTATTAATAATTATTTCAAATTTATTGCACTGTATTGTTATATATTATGGAAAAATTTAGGTTAGAGGCTGATTCGAAATTTCAGTACCAACTGGGTGATGTGATGGTGTTAACCTCTAAAACAATTGCACGCGGTACACATTCACGATTACAATACGTATATGCGTATACACTGTTTCATTAGGCATACATAAGGATCTACTTGGTGTCATTTGCTGGTACGCTTTTAAAACCTCGGCTGACCTTAATAAGAATCGCAAGTAGTCCACCGAACATAATGACACTCTGAAACACGTCTGTCCAGATAACGGCTCTCATTCCACCCTGTAACGTAAGTAAAGTCAACTACTGTAATATTTACAATCCATCGAAAAATGCTAAACTAAAAGAAGAGAGGGAAGCAGACCAACCGTGATATTATTTATTTATTATAATTAATTAGTAACTTCTATCGTGCCGGTGTCTAATGCACAAGGCATCCAACAATAGAGCGCCAAAACTAAGCCTTAATCAGTTCAATTTCCAGAAGATTAGACCGCAAAGTCAAAGAAGCAGCCTGCGACTGGTAAGAAATTGCAACAATGGACCGAGAAGCAGCACTCACATTCATGATGGACAAATTAAAAACAAGTGAAACCATCATATGCAACTTTTTAGAGTTGATATATCTATTTGATCAAGTGGTGTACGTTCATGGTGACGCTTATGAACATTTCGCTTTTTAGTGCTTTAGTTAAGTAATTCGACAAATACTCACCAGAGCGGTGTATGCTACAGACACGACAGCCATAACAGGAATCGAGACCACAATTGGAAGTCCAGTTGCTGAGGTAAATATAAACAAGTCAGTGTTTTTTACTATATGAAAGCATTTGCTCACGTTGAGTACTGAAATTGTTTAATGCACTAGTTCCTACGATTCGCAGTTAGTTTTAGGTAAAGCCTTAAACAACTTTGACTTTTAACCTGTTAAATAATATTGCATCAAATAAATGATAACTGTGTTTTATTTGTTTACTTTTTTGTATAAATAGTTGACATTAATGTATGGGATTTTGCATAGAGATTACGTATCTAATTATTTATTTTCTGACTCACTTAGCTACTTAGTCAGTAAGAATTAATACTGGTTGCATAGTGTTCCTATGACCAACAGTACCGACATTAGCTTGAAATCATTTAAGCGAATAGTTTTGAATAAGGCTGGGTTAGGCTGTACCGAATAGGTGATTACAAAATAGGTATACCGACACCTTTCAAAATTTCAAATTGTAAGCAAAAGTTTCAGTTCAGTAAATTTAATACATAAACTAAAAGTAAACAGTTAACTACGTGTAATTTTTGCATCCTTCTGCCAATCTGTGTAAACTAGGAATGGAGCTAATTAAATTAAACTTAGAAATTGTCACTCACTTAACGTTCACTCCACTCGCTATAGCAGCCGCATATGCAGAAACAGATGTCACGTGAAAACTGTTCGTGTTCGGTCCCACCGCTACTATTCGGCCGAATACCGAATAGCCATTTGGCCCACTATTGGGCCCCGAAGCGAATACGAAGCGAATATTCGGTACAGTCCTAGTTTTGATGTTATTAAACTTCAGTATAATAGATTCCATGGGCGACATTGTGGTACAGATGGTTCGATAGATGCTCCGAGGAGTTCAGGGTACACACATTTTTACTAGTGAGGTTCACAAGAACCCATGTTGGGACTAGTGAACTACGTTGAAGCTCAATGATTGCCTAGTCCATCTGAAACTAACCTAGTGACCTTTACAGCGCCGTTTATTTTCACAATCGATGGTCTCTTCAAGTGAAATCGAAATCATAATCCGAAATCATAATCCGAAATCATAATCCGAAATCATAATCCGAAATCACAATCCGAAATCATACTCCGAAATCATTATCCGAAATCATAATCCGAAATCATAATCAGAAATCATTATCCGAAATCATAATCCGAAATCATAATCCGAAATCATAATCCGAAATCACAATCCGAAATCATAATCCGAAATCATTATCCGAATTCATAATCCGAAATCATAATCCGAAATCATTATCCGAAATCATAATCCGAAATCACAATCCGAAATCACAATCCGAAATCACAATCCGAAATCATAATCCGAAATCATTAACCGAAATCATAATCCGAAATCATAATCCGAAATCATAATCCGAAATCATTATCAGAAATCATAATCCGATATCATAATCCGAAATCACAATCCGAAATCATACTCCGAAATCATTATCCGAAATCATAATCCGAAATCATAATCCGAAATCATAATCAGAAATCATTATCCGAAATCATAATCCGAAATCATAATCCGAAATCATAATCCGAAATCACAATCCGAAATCATAATCCGAAATCATTATCCGAAATCATAATCCGAAATCATAATCCGAAATCATTATCCGAAATCATAATCCGAAATCACAATCCGAAATCACAATCCGAAATCACAATCCGAAATCATAATCCGAAATCATTAACCGAAATCATAATCCGAAATCATAATCCGAAATCATAATCCGAAATCATAATCCGAAATCACAATCCGAAATCGCAATCCGAAATTACAATCCGAAATCATAATCCGAAATCACAATCCGAAATCATAATCCGAAATCATTATCCGAAATCATAATCCGAAAGAATAATCCGAAATCATAATCCGAAATCATAACCCGTTTTACAGCGACAGGTAGTCATAACCAGAAGTTTGGCTGCGGTTGGTAAAAGAATCCAAAGATGGGTCTATGTCCAAAGTGTTTCTCTCTGAGTGTCAAATGACCAATGCAAGAATTTTCTATAATATGATATGACAGTCTGTTGGAATCAGAAAAGTACAGATCTAAACCGCAAATACACCTTAGGAGAGAGTGTATAAATTCTAACTGAGAACATCGCATCAAATAGCCAACAGACCTGCTTGTAAAGCTGCCGAGGGGGCATATATCGCTGTTCCCATGAAAAGAATCTATTGAAAATTAACCAACAAATGTTTAGTTCATTTCCATAGTTGTGTTTAGCTAGGAATAGAATTTAAAGAAAATTGATAGAACACGCGACAATGTTAATATAGCGTATAGAAAACTTACAAGAACTGTTTGTTAAGCAATAATGTACATATTTAAGGCTAGAATATACATAATGCATATTATTTAAGATACAACAAAGGCAGTAAAAAGAGACAAAAGTTGGTCCTACCCTTTTTAATTCAGTTCCAATCTAACACAATCTAACGAATGTTCAATTTTTAAAGACGAACCACATATGAAAGACAAACGAGAAAAGTTATATTAATTTTTTGGCAATTTAGCTGAATACAATTATGTACGCCGTTATTTACATTTAAACAAAATAATTTCATAAATCTTATCCAGGAGAAGATACAGGTAAGTCTTAGTTAACTCTATAATTATGGAGTAATGTAATACACTATACTTTAGGCTACCATCAAGGCAAAGTAATTACATAAATCTTACCCCGTAAAGGATTGAAATGATGGCTGCAAATATTCTTATAGATTTCGAATGGAAGCGACGCTCAAAGTACTAAAATCACAAGGGAGATTAATTTTATTTCACCGCTGGCCTGTGTACGTTTAGATACGTAGATCTACCGCTTGCCAATGCACAACGTCGCTAGAAAATAGTAGGCCTATATTAAACTCCCGAAGAATTCCATCGCAGATTGATGATTAAAAGATAGCCAGACAGTCAACCATGAACAACACATTGTCGCAATCCGATTTCAGTAGACATTCACTACGGAAGAGATTTTGCAAATCTAAAATATTTTGTTGCAACTATGTTTTGATATTAACCTCGTTAACGCTGACTAATTTCAGCGGATGCATCAACGGAATGGCCACCTGCATTGTGAGAATGATGGCCAGCGTAAATGAGATCACCATCAAGACAGTAAACAGTGATCCGTAGCTTTACATCTCTGCTGTCACTCCGAGTATCATGATAGCCGATACGAAGGAGACAAGGAGAGACAAGGCGGTCGGAAGGACCTTCAGAGAACGGTTTGCCATGATGAACTCGGAGGTCGTCCTCTGACGACCACCTGTTAATGAATGGTAGACGCCGATCCCAAGTGAGATGACGAGGAATGCCACCAGGATCAGGTAGTCTGGAAAGGTCAAGTACTCCATCGTCGGTGAATGTCTTCCAAATGCAGCTGAACCAGTCTTACACAGATCAAACAAACGCTGGGTGTGCAACGAGTGACTTGGCGATCTTCTGACGGTATACTAGGCCAGTTTGCCTGACAGCTGAACAGTTTGCCTCACAATTGGCTTACGTCTGTTTCACGATCATGCTAAGCGTAATTCAGTCAGCTCAGCGGATATTAAGCAATAATTTCCAAAATAATTAAAACTAAGACGAGTGCAAAGTAAAATTGGTTTCAAAGGCGACATCAATAAATTATGTTCGAGACACTTTTACCACAGATGTGTGGCGTCTCAGGTTTTACGGCTATGTCTTAAAATCGATCATTCGATCAGTCTTTAGTGTCTGAATTGCGTTGCATTTGTAATTATCAAGTTGCGGCTGCGCCTTCATTTTTTTTATAGCGCCTTTCTGAGAACAAAACATTCCTTTCAAACTGACAATTAATGCAAGACCACAATAACAAACATCCTTACGAATTACAGGCAAAGAGGGGACAAAATTCGACTTCTGTATCTTCGGATTGTGTTGGCTCCCAAGAGCTATATATACTATTATATAGCTACTCGACCAGATCCTCTGACTGCCTCACTCTCATATACCGAGAAGAAAAATTGGTATGCGATACTTTTCCGTTGCTGGCTCCAGTCTCTGGAACTTTCCTCTGGCACAAGTTCGCTCGACAGAGTCTGTGTTGGCCTTCAGAGCTCGACTAAACATCCATCGTAGGCCGTAGGCCATTTCCCTACCCCACGAATTTCCCTGTTTAGTTTTCGAACGAATTTACCCTTGCCCTTGGTGTGGACTTTGCTTACTGGCGATCATGGACTTATGTCTTGAACTTTACAATGGCGCTGGCCACAGCGGACCGGGTTCTCTGTGCGGAGGAACAACGTCAAGTGGGAACCACTGGTGAACCCCAGAAGGTGCTGATGCCCAGTGCTCGAAATGGACCGGAACGCACCGGAACGCCGTTCCGGTTCGTTAAATGCATCCGTATTATCGTTCCCTTTCGTCCAGTGGAAAATACTATGAAATTAACGTTTTTATTGTCCTCTGAAATGTGAATGCTCCCATATCTTTGACTAGCGTTCCGTTTCGTAAAATTTTCCATTTCGAGCACTGCTGATGCCACTATTGCACATCAAATTTGGAATCTGTCACAACTCTAGATAATGAGTCATCAGTCTTGAAGTAGCGTCAAGACATCTTCCTTAAGCTTTCTGAGGCAAAGGTGCACAGATTAAGAAGATCCTGGAGTTCGAAGAATTCCCCAAGAAGCTCACTATTAAGGAGTAAGCGGCTAAGAACAGGTTTGTCGCGGTGGTTAAGGGTTGCCAGAGCAATCACAGTCCCGAAAACTATTGTATTGTATTGTATTGTATTGTATTTAAACATTTATAAAGCGCTAAACAAAGTTCATTCAGAGACAAAGTTCCTTTAAAACTAAAAAAAATGTCGTTGACTTCAGCAACATACGATTCTAATCGACTGTCGCAGGAACTGTTTTCAACCAACTCGAAAAAGTCGCAAGGGATAAGCCGACAGCAAATAACAAAGTTCTGTTGATATAACCGTAAGACTCCTATAAGCTAAAGTTCCAACTGATATCTGCCAAAGTGTAATGAGTTTTGCAAGCAGTCGCAGGGTAGATTTCTTGTGGCGACTATAGTTAGGAAATTTCTGTATTCATGAGCAGCACCAGTCCTCTCTCCTTCCGTTTCTCTGTTCGTTTGTCACTTCGGTTGTCTGTCTGGGTGTAGGCGACATCTCCTTGAATTTTGACTTGGAATGCTTTTCGATCGGTTCCTTCATAATATCGGTCGCTTCATCTTGAAGTACATCCTGTTTAGCACAGATTAAAGACTGTAATTAGCATGCAGTTCCTCTAATAATTTAATCATATTATTTTAACCGCGAAATAAATAATTAATTAAAATATAAAATATAATATTAGTTTAAACTGGACCTTGGCTTTATTAGTGGATGGTTTTTTAAAATACGATATACATCTTTAAGCCGGATCGAATATGAACGTGTATATAGGTTAGACTGAATCGTCTATGAACAAGGCAAGCAACTCCTTTTTAATTCGCCGGAATAGTTCCACAACAGAGCTATAGATACCCAGGACGATACCTTGCTTTTAAGCTATAGTGCGCCCCGAGAAGCGCGTCTTATATCTCGAGTCCTGGCGTGAGTTTACTGTTATCGGTGCCTATCAGATTTAATTACCTTCTATGATAAAGAAGTTTATTTCGTATACTAGAGTATTTGCCGTCATATGACGAGCTGGAAAAGAAATTGAATTTATTGATAGGAAGAGAAAAGAATTTGTTTATTGGCATGCTTGATAATAAGTGACTCTGCTAGTGAAAATTCGAACATCATTTAGCAAATGAGTTTGACTGTCGGGTTTCTTTATGTGAGTACTTTGATGTTTTCTTTGTTTAATGAACGCGCCAATGCAACAGAAAGGTGGCCATGTGAAAATACGGGTTCTGTGAAAAAGTCCCACGTAATCGAAGGTTAGTCCTTGCGAGTCTACTCGCTTTTATAATTCGGCCTTTCAGACATTGTTAGCAGCGACCGTGGGCAGTATCAGTAGGGAGCATCGGTAGGCAGCTTCAGTAAGCAGCGCCCGTGTGCCAGCTTGTCCCAATGCAGGCCTTAGGCAGCATCAGTAGGGAGGTCTGCGAACTGCCAGTCAAGCATGGTTAGCGGTGCCAGTGTGCCTGCATCGGGGTTCGCCAATGCGTATGGATACCTTCGAACGGCCTCACATCAGACGAAGCCTGATGAGAGGCCGTTCGCAGACCCAGTGACATTCCATACATTTCTAAGCGTTTTTATCGTTGGACACACAGATCTGCGAAACTATATAAGAAATGGAAATGGCCCAAGTATGCAAAATTACCATTGTCTTGTAGTTTACCTCAGAATCTACTTTGGAAGCTGACTCTGATTCTGAGTCACCTCTGCATCGGAAACATTGCCGGAAATTGATCAGAAGTTTGTCGTCTACTTTCTCTTCTTCCGACTGGTCTCCTGTCAACAAGGGAACACATTTAACAACATCATTTATCCCATTGCTAACTCAATCGTTGTTTACTTAATGTTAAGCTCTCTTATCACATTCTCATATATCTGACGAATGAAACAGTATCAAACTAAGCCTAAAGATCAGACCTATGCAACAAAGACATTTTGCGAAAAGAAATACTTGCAAGAACGACTTAACTGTGGGTTTTGTTTTCACATGAAAACTTCACCGCGTAGTAGTTGATCTTGAGAGACCTAGGTCGGACTAATAGGCAGATTATGGTACTAAATTTTGAAATGTCAGTAGTGCATTCAATGCATAATAAATCTAAAGAATTATTGAAAAACATATAAGAAGAACGAAAGAATACTTCAGAACAGCTAAGGTTGTTGAAAAGCTATACTCAAAATGTTCTTCCTTTTATTGTACAAATTAATGACCAATCTAAATTCAGAAGGTAGTCATACATGCATCTTACTGAGCAGAAAAGATGCTATGGATCCAACGAATACCGTGACGATCATCCATAATAAGTTGTACCAGACGTAGGAAATTGAATAGAATTTCTCTATGCCCTGCAGAGGAACCTAAAGACAAAACAAATTTTCAGCTAATGATTCTCTAATCTTCGTGCATTTTCACACTGGTTAATTGCGATATATATCTCAATTCTTTTGTCGTCTTCACATTTAGAATTTGGTGCTTCGTGTGCAATTGATGGATTGTTATTGCGTCAGTAGTTGATCTTGAGAGACCTAGGTCGGACTAATAGGCAGATTATGGTACTAACCCTTATAAAAGGATGTTTGATTCTTGCCTTGCAGTCGATTAGGGACTGTACACATCATAGGCGTAGACTCTGGGGGGCAACCGGGGCACGTTCCCCCAATAATTGAGATGGATTGTACAAACTAAGCAAAAAGTGTATAAAAATAAACAAATCCCCCCAATATTTTGGACAAGTTTATGCCAGTGGTAAACATACATGTATACAACCCCATGATCACATATATGTTGTGTATATGACTATTTCTTTATGAATAAGGTTCAGTATGTATAAAAGACGTAGCAATGATGCCGACGCCAGAACTCACGAGATGCGAATACCGGCAATTGATATTTTTACGCTATCAGAAATAGGCGTACAGACTCCATTGACTCTACATGTAAGTTGACTTTTTACATCGGTATTTCATAGCTTATGTCATGGAATCCTAGAGCATTCATTACGTTGCCTTTCTTTATTTGTCTTATGTTACCTTAACTGGTTTATCTTTTCTTTTTACCCTACTTGACTTCACAATAACAGAGATTTAAACAAAGTATTATGAAGAAAATCAACGGTATCATGACACTCGGTAACAGTTGAATAGACTCTTATCGGTAGTACGTATTGGTGACGTAACCTCATTTGTTTGATTTAACAGTGGACTGGAGTACGTCATCGTTGTGTTAATCGGAGATCCGTCGAGGAAGATTGAGCTGGAGTTGTTGTCGTCATATTTTGGGAAGGTGAGATTGCTGGGCTTCATGCATCCGTCGATGCTGAGAGAAGGAAAAGTCGGATGTCTTCTCTTCAACATGAAAGACCCCAAGATCAACCAAAAGCTACCGATGAGGCTCGTAATTCCGCCAATTAGTGCTCCCTAGAACAAACAAAAGTCTAAATAAAGTACAAAAGGTCTGGTGTAAACGAGAATAACGTTGGATTTATTGCAATATTACGCAGTCAGTAGACAAACATCCGATGTGCTTTTTCAGACGCTGTGATCGAGCAACAGCATGATGAAAATAAGTGCACCTAGATGAGAAGTAAACCGTGTTCACTATTTTGCTAATTCCGTTAGTTTCGAAAAGTTTGCAGATACAACATATATGCAGGGCTTTTTTTCAGCCGGAACGCGCCGGTACGGCGTTCCGGCACCTTTTTCAGCTCCTAAAAAATAATTTATTTATTTTAATAATTAAAACAATAATTTAGTTATTTTAATTTAATTTAAGTGTTTTTGAACTGTTTTCAGTGTTTATTGAGACCCCTCCCAACCCCCAATCCCGTTTATCTCGTGATTTTAGCCCGCCCATAATTGTTGCGTTCCGACACCTATTGTTCCGTTCCGGAACCTTTTTTCTAGAAAAAAAAGCACTGCATATATGATACATTTAATTGCGCGAAGTACTTCTAATATTGGAGATGAGTGGTAGACCTGTGCACAACGTCAACACTTTTCATCTTAACCAGACTCACTCTCTCTTACCATTCTCGTAACTGAAATTCCAAATGTCAACAACTGGGTCGCGAATTAGTTTTAGGATTCCCGCTTGACCTATAAATTTTTACTCGATTGTAATCCAACACGACTGGCAGGTTTCGTTTGACTGTAAATGAAATGGTTCTCGCGATTTCGCTTCTTGCCAATGAAAAAAATGCGATTTGGCAATCGCAAGTGAGTTTGCTGTTTTGGTCCCAAGGAGAGGTGTGATATTAGTGTGGTGATATGGCAAATAATTTGGTTCAAGTTGACTATTTTCAGACAGAGATCGATAACTGTTTCTTTAGCTATGCCTACTGTAAACCAACCTTCCAGTTGGCATATCGATTCACGCCTCCTAGCATGAACAAACCGAAAATCGGACCAGTCGAAGCGCCAATCAACGACATCGTGACCTAATTGTGCAAAGGTAAAATCAAATTTAGGACCAAGGATAACCTCTCTAAAAGCAATGTCATATTCTCATATGCGCTGCATATATCCGACCGTATGGTACCACACGTATGACGCATGAAGGCCACTTCATTCAGGCTTCAATGTGTCAGATAATAATCTCTAGGTGCATAATTAATAAACAGTCCTTATGACTTCGCTGTTGTGGCTAATATAAACTAAAACAATGTTATTTCGTGTTTGTGTCGAAATTTTGTGGGTCAAAATCGAATATAGAAAGAGTAATTCATAATTTACATCGATCAAAGTATATATTCAATGCGCAACTTTGAATTTACTTCTTTCTAGTGGAGTAACAGAATATTGTTCAGCTTCCCTGTTTTGTTAGTGGGTGTATATTCACCATTATGGTTCGATAAAGTCGCTGAAGCTGATCGTAACCTACCTGAGTAATTGGACCAGGAACGACAGAACTGATGCCACGAAAGCCAATCCGGTTGCAGCAATGCCAAACAAAACGACTGCAATTATGCAATTAGTATTCATGTGATTAGAAAAGGTAAGTAGGAAATATGATATACTACACAAAGACTTTGTAACGTATAGTAGATGATGATCTCTAACTTTGTAGCTAGGAAATAGTCCTCGTAAAACCGGGATGACGCTTACAAACGAAAGGCAATAGCACGGTATTAAGTTGGAGAAACAAGCACTGGCGTAAAATTGTCCAAAATATTGGGGGGACAAGGGGTCTGGACCAGAGGGGCAATAAAACAAGCTTCTCAAGAGGAAAAGTTGTTTTTGTTGTTTTTTGTTTTGTTTTTGCTTTTGTTTTTATAGTTTTTGTTGTTTTTAAGATTTTCGGATCATATAAATCATGAAAAATCGCTCGAACAAGAGCTCCAACTCAGTTTAATTCAGTTGCGATTTCCAAAAATTAAAAATCATTAAATCAATGTTATTAAGATAACTTCTACAAAATTAAGAAATTTTTTAAACAAACAAAAAACAAACAAAAACACATTTTTTGGTTTTCTTTTCCTTTTTTGTTCAAAACCAAAATCCGAAATAACTTTATTCGCCTCTGGCCAGAAAGGCTTCCGGTGTTACGTTAATGCGTATGAAATTGGGCGATTTGTTTACATGTAAATTTGTTTCATATTGAAGAAATTTAAGATAAAAATAAATCTTTGTTTTCATTATAAATTTCTGATAGTATTTCAGTTCTGTGTCTATGTTTTTCTGTTTCTGAAGAAATTTGTCTATATTGAAACATGATATTTTAATTTTTGAAGAAATTCTCCTCTCGATTTTGGGGTGGGGGCATTGCCCCGGTTTTATGTGCCGCGTGAATGCAAGTGCTTCGTCCAGAATGACTCCAAAGTCTCAGACCCAGGTCCAAAAAGAAAGGTAAGGGAATTGCAAGGCAAGCAAAGACATAGCTGTTTTCGAGAGCTGCTGGGGCGTTCCAAGCCAGATAAACTGCGTCTTAGCCGGGTTAAGCCGCAGGTGGTTTGCAGAATCCAGGCCCGCAGGGACTTCATGTCATGTATGCATATATGAGAGGCATACAATAGCAAGGCCCATAGAACGGAATGTGCAAACTCCGCCACTGACCGTACTCTGGCAGTGCCTGGAGAAAAAAGGAGGGCGACGCTAATCATCAACGTTATGGCACAGCGTTGTTAAGCTGCAACCAGCGGTATGTACGGACATTAGACATGTTGAATTAACTTCTGCGCCAACGACCTCAAGACGCGTGATTAACAGTATAGATAAACTAACCTAGGAATCGGTTGAGCAGAGCTTTGCGTGACTCAGTCCAGTGCATCAGTTTCCATTGGAGAATATCTTCCCAACAGTTTGCAGCAGATCCGCTCAACAATGAAGACACTGTGCTAAATAAATATACACACACACAAACGAAAAGGTTAACAATTAAGCTCTTACTTACTTACATCACAATTGATTAGAGATTTCTGTTCCACATGCACCTGTAGCCAGATGAAAAACTGACCGCACACTATAGGTGGGAAGATGAGACGGTGAGGGAGAGGACTGGCCACCCGCCCTCATATGCCGAGGCCAAGAAAATGATGAAGTCGCTAACACTTCATACCCATGGCTGCCTCAGAGCTCCCTTAAGGGACTGCAAAAAAATGAACCACCGACCAAGAGACGATATAACTGTACAATGAGGATCAAGGTACCACAGCTACACGCATCTTAGCCTTTGCATGTAAACAGATAGAAAGACAGACAGAAAGAAAGAAAGAAAAAGAAAGGAAGGAAGAAAGACAGACATATAAATTGATAGATAGACAGGATAGACGTATGGACGGATGGACAGGTGGTCGGATGGATGGATAGACAAGCAGACAACTAGATAGATAGAATGACCGATAGATAGCTAGAGAGATAGAATGACCGATAGATAGCTAGATAGCTAGATAGCTAGAGAGATAGATAGATAGATAGATAGATAGATAGATAGATAGATAGATAGATAGATAGATAGATAGATAGATAGATAGATAGATAGATAGATAGATAGATAGATAGATAGATAGATAGATAGATAGATAGATAGATAGATAGATAGATAGATAGATAGATAGATAGATATATAGATAGATAGATAGACAGATAGACAGATAGACAGACAGACAGACAGACAGACAGACAGACAGACAGACAGACAGACAGACAGACAGATAGATAGATAGATAGATAGATAGATAGATAGATAGATAGATAGATAGATAGATTGATAAATAGATAGATATATAGATAAATGTCAACCTCAAAGCTCCTCCGTAAAGTGTGGCCAGAAAAAGTCCAGGAAAGCCAGGAACGTCGGAAAACATTTGCAGAACGAAACGAGGCAGCAACTGAAAAATGTGCAGTGAGACTATAGTCAATCAATCAATCAATCAATCAATCAATCAATCAATCCATCAATCAATTATTCAATCATTCAGTCTTAACTACCCGATATAAATCCACCCGCTCAGAACTCCGCTCTTTTCACTGAAAGCCAAGGCTCTATAAACTTATAGCATCGAATATCAGACTTAAAGGTTTGATCAGCCGATACGTTAAACTACTGAATCATTGTTCAAAATTAATGTTCATAAACAGAGCAGCTATTAATCCTACCAATTTATCATCAAAAGCACCATGATCTCCTATGTAGGGATCGTTTTATACAGTTACATATAAACGTGAAAGTATAAGCATCCGTGGATGGATGGATGCATAGATAGGTTACGCATGAACGAACCTGATTGGGATTTCCGATTTCGTGATTAGCCAGCGGGTCGCAACGGATTGAAGTGTAGTAGGCAACAACAATGAGTCCAATGAAACATGCAATCAGATGCATAACGATGGAAGCTGGCAGATTCAGGAGAACGGTTCTATAAGAACACAATGCATGATACTGCATGCCGTTTAGAAATAATTACGACGATGACGATGTAGACGGTAAAGATGATGGTAGTAGTGATGTTGATGTTATTGGTGGTGTTGGTGTTGGAGTTATTGGTGGTGATGATAGTAATAGTAGCGTTGGTGGAGGTGGTTTTATTATTGACGATTCTGATGATCGATTAATCATGCATGCAAGTCATCAGACTTGCATGCATAATGCATATACATGGAAACACACTTTTAATTTTGAACATTTCAATGGAAGGTTGACAACCTATTACTAAACAATTGGTTACTCGATAATTTTGGAAATATGTTCATTTCCTACAAGTGAAGTTTGGCTGTAAGGGTTAATATCGTAATTGAAAGCGTATTGTCAATAGTTAGATTTATTTGTACCGAGCTCTAAAAGACAAGTCGCGGAAACCACGTTATTCAGAGGCCCTTACTCAAAGAAATATGATAAGTTCACATAGTCTCATGAATGCATAGGCCCATATATTATCACAAAAGTACAAACACATGCGTGATAGATTAATCATTAATATATGAAAATGGATGTTTTCCTTACAGTTTTGCTTGTGACTGAGTCTTTGTGGCTGAATACCGTTGTACAGCAGCCTGTGAGAAGCCATAGGCGTTAAACCAACTCGCTGTAAAACCGAATAGAAATCCCCAGAAGGTGTGTCGAACTGTCGGATCAGGACTCCAGCTAAAAGGACGGAAGGGGCAGACATGATAAAATAATGTATCATTGTTTGGAGTATTAAGAATATCACGTATTTGGCACTGAATTTTTCATAAAAGCAACTTTACAGAATTTTGTGAGAGTAAAGCGTCATTGAGGCCCCTAAGTTAATTGGCACCCATCACTGTCACCAGTCATATTTGTCGACACGTTTTCATCATCAAACAAAGGTCTGTCAGAGGTTTTCTGATCATGGTTAGTGCGTTAGTGATTTCATTCCTCAGATGTCCTAGTAACGCATTAATATGTTAAAACCCTAAAAGTACGACAACGAAGAGCCGCTACATTGTACTCTTATTTAACTATAATTATTTAATACATTGATGATAAATTACGTTTTACCGACTTTAAGTCACATTTCACTGCAGGACATTGCACAACATCACACTGCATAACATTAAAATGATTCTATGTAACGTACTCAGTCCAGATCAGTCGCCCCGATTGTGAGCACAATTGGAAGACGTTACCAATTCCTCCAACCACGACCAGACCCTGTCAGCATCAAAAGATAAAGCCTAATAAAACGTTAAGTTGATACAAAGGCAGAGATATATAGACATACAATGTTCACTTTCGCTTTATATCGGCCTTGGCTCGGGTCTTATACTCTGCTGCCCGCTTTATTGGGAGCATTCCTAAATTCGGTCATGACTTTGGCTATAAGCATGACGACCTCCACTGGCTTCTCTTCCAGCAGCGAATCATTAAACGATAGCCTCGCCTCACCTCTTCCTACTTGCGCGAGCTCTGCTGCACTACACGTGCTGCTGGGGCCGTTGCTACCTCCGATCCAGGTAGTGGGTGTGCCTCTTTTTTTCTTTTGCCCGTACTTCTATTACACAGTCGTTGGACATCGGCCTGGAAAGGGCTCCCTGTGTTCCCTCGGTTCTATTCTGACACATTCTATTGTAATATAATGCCCTCTTTAGCCGCACTGTGGTCGGCAGCACTTCTGAATAGTAGCACTGAAAAGGTTCCAGGCTATATAAATCTCTGTAATGAATGAATGAATGAATGAATGAATTAATTAATTAATTAGTGAATGAATGAATGAATGAATGAGTTAATGAATACTACAGCTGGTTGACTTTTTTCTATACGTTAAATATTCTAGACGTGAAGATTCAGTTTTAACTTGAATTTGGTAATAATTGCATTTCAAATTCATTTCACGGTGTTGGAATAAATGGGACAATATGGTTAGAGGTTGATTCAAAATTTCAGTAAAAACTGGGTGTTATGATTGGCGTTACCCTTAAAACCAATGCACGTTGCACACATTTACGATTTTAAATACGTATGTATGCTGTTTCATTGATCATATAATACGATCTACTTTATGTTATCTGCTGGTGTCTTCTGCGTTTTTATAACTGCGCCGTAGCACTTCTGCGATTAGATTGCTGACCTTAATAAGAATTGCAAGTAGTCCACCGAACATTATGAGAAACTGAAACACGTCTGTCCAGATAACGGCTCTCATTCCACCCTGTAACGTAAGTGAAGTCAATTGTTGTAATATTTACAATCTGTCGAAAATGCTGATCTTAAGGAGGAGAGGGAGGCAGACGGACAGTGATATTGTTATTATTTATTATTATTATTATTAATTATTAACTTATATCGCTCTGGTGTCTAATGCCCAAGGCATAAAACAATGGATCGCCAAAACTAAGCTGTAGTCAATCCAACTTCCAGAAGATCCGACCGCAAAGGCACAGAAGCAGCCCTGTATGCAACGTTTTTATTTGATCAAGTGCCTAATGTACGTTCATGCAGACTCTTATGAACATTTCGCATTTCAGTGCTTTAGTGATTTAGTTCGACAAATACTCACCAGAGCGGTGTATGCTACTGAAACAACAGCCATGACAGGAATCGAGACCACAATTGGAAGACCAGTTGCTGAGACAAAAATAAACAAGTAACCGTTCCTTACTCCAAGATAGCAATTGCTCGACCAATGAGTAGGCCTATACCAATTGTTTAATACACTAGATCCAACGATTCTCCGTTAGTTTTATGTAGAACCGTAAAAACTTTGAATTTTAACCTTTTAATACAATGTCATCATGGTTGTTTACAATATAAGCAAACATGTTATTATACTGTATTAATGGTTGTGGGATTTTGTATTGCGCTAATGGATTTCTTACTTATTTGTTTACTTCTTACCTGACATACTTAGTTACTTAGGCTTACTCAGCAAGATTTAGCATTGGTTGCATGGTATAACCAACTGTTCCGGCATAAACTTGAAATTATTTAAGCGAATACTTTTGAAGTTATTAAACCCCAACATAATTAAATTCGCGGGCGTCTGTGTGGTACAAATGGTGCGGTACGGTAATTTCCGCTAGGAGCTCGGGGTACCTAGATTTTTCTAGTAAGGTCCACAAGAACCCATGTTGGGCTAGTGAACTACGTTGAAGCTCAATGATTGTCTTAAGATGAGCTCGCATTTTAAAAGAAACTTTTTAACCAGCGTTTATCAGTACAGATGTACGTATAAATCAGGAATGTTTATTTCTTTTTCATTTGTTTAGGCAGTTCTAGTGTTAAGCGGTGGATTGTTAAAGACGAACAACAGCAGTCCATCAGCCAACAGCCGGAAACTTTTTATTTAACATCGATAGCATAACTGTACGACGCTTGTATGGAAAATCGGTTGCCTGTCTTCTTCCATGTCTAGTCCATCTAAAACTAATCTTATAACTTCTACAGCGCCTTTTGTTTTCACAATGCCCAATCGATGGTTGATTCAAGTGAAATCTTAAAGAAACCACGTTCAACCGCGAAAGGTAATCGAATCAAGAAGTTTTGCTGCGGATTCTAAAACGAATCCAAAGAGGTGTTTATTGTATTGTATTGTATTGTATTCGGATATTTATAAAGCGCTTCTAGCGGGAGGGCCATTCAGAAGCGCTCCCAGTGCGATAGACCCCGAGAGAAAAAGCAAGTTTTAAGAAAGGTAAAAGAGGAAGAGACGCTACCTGAGAGAATAGAAGAACGAACAAACGGAGGAAGCCCATTCCAAAGAGCAGGGCCAATGGAAGCAAACGACCTAGATTGAGCCAGTGAAGTCCTGACACGGGGAACGAGGAGGTCCAAACGGTCAGATGAACGAAGAGGACGAAGAGAAGCCGCAGAGTGAGGGCGATGAAATAAGTCACATAAATATTTTGGAGCGAAACCAAGCTGAGCCTTAGAGACAAGGATGAGGACCTTAAATTGGATGCGGGCAGAAAGCGGGAGCCAGTGGAGTTCTTCTGCCATAAAGGTGGTGATATGAGAGAATCGAGGAAGACGGGCAATTAATCTAGCAGCAGCATTGAGAACGGACTGAAGAGGAGCAAGACGAACTTTGGGAAGACCAACGAGGAGTTTATACCTTCCTAAAATCTTTCTCTTCGAGAGTCAAGTGACCCATGAGATCTTGTCTGTAATATGATAGTCTGTATGAATCATAAAAGCACAGATCTAATCCGCAAAACACCCTAGGTGAGATTGCTTAAGTTCTATATGAGAACGTCGTATGAAATGGCCAACAGACCTGCGTGTAGAGCTGCCGAAGGGGCATACATCGCTGTTCCCATGTAAAGAATCTATTGAAAATCAACCAGCAAAATGTTTAGATCCCTTACGCCACTGTATGTAGCTATGAAAAGAATCTAGAGAATATTGTAAAAACACCCGATAATGCCAATATAGCACATCGAAAAATTACAAGAACTGTTTGTTACACAATAATGTACATAATTTATTTTAAGATATACAAAGGCAAATATGAGGCAAAAATTGGTCATAGCCTTTTAAATTAGGTTTCAATTAAAAATAATCTTACTAACGCTCAATTTTTAAAGACAAACGACATATGAAATTCAAACGAGAACTCTTATTTTCATTTTTTTTGCAATTTAGCTTAATATATGTAAAACATTATTTCCCTTTAAAGCAAAATAATTCCACAAATCTTACCCAGGAAAAGATTAAGGAAAGTTTTAGTTTATTGTATGTGGAATAATGTAAGACATTATTTAGCTACCTTTATAGCAAAATAATTCCACAAATCTTACCCCTGAAAAGATTGAGATGCTGGCTGCAAGTATTCTTACAGATTTCGAATGAAAACGACGTTCAAAGTACTAGAATTACACAGAAAGTTATTTATAAAAAATTATCATCTTCATCATCATCATCATATTCGTTTTTATGATTGATCGTATACTGTATAGTCCTAATGGTTGACACACCGCAACCGTGGACAAGAAAAACTATGCTTGTTGAACACTAGCCTGGATAATAGAATAATAAAATGTGAGAAATAACCTATAGACTGTTGGTGTTAAATTTTGCAAAGTTAAGTAGATATCTTTATATAGATTTCGAGGCATATACTTTTTACCAGCCTTCGGCGGGAGTTGGAAGGGGTGGGCTCGAGGTCACCCTTTGTCTATGGAGTTTAGATAGGCCCTATATAGACCTAAAATAGCGTCTTTTGAACAGCGTACACTTTCGTACGTCTGCCACTACACAATGTCGCTAAAATGTATTAAATGTATTCAAGCGAAGATATCCAATTGCAGATTGATTAATGATTAAAATATAACCAAACAATCAACCCTGCAAAAACGACACATTGTCGACTTGCTGCGATTCTTTGCAAATTTAAAATATTGTCTGTTTATGATGTTTTGGTCCTACCTCGTTAACGCTGACTAATTTCAGCGGGTGCATCCACGGAATGGCCACCTGCATCGTGAGAATGATGCCCAGCGTAAATGTGATCACCATCAAAATAGTAACTAGCGATCCATAGCTGTACATCTCTGCTGTCGCTCCAAGTATCATGATAGCTGACAGGAAGGAGACAAGGAGAGACACGGCGGTCGGAAGGACCTTCAGAGAACGGTTTGCCATGATGAACTCGGATGTTGTCTTCTGTCGACCACCTGTTAGGGAGTGGTAGACGCCGATCCCAAGTGAGATGACAAAGAATGCCATCAGGATCAGGTAGTCCGGCCAAGACAAGTAATCCATCGATGCGAAATAGTGGATTCAAACAGTAAACCACGACAGCAGAGCTGCTGTGAAAGAAAATAACATATTGATGCAAAAAGATTTCTCAAAGGTTATTTCGAAGTGTGTTGCTATGCTTAATCCAGCGCTCTTACATTAGTTGCTTCCTACTAGGGGTAAATGTAAATGTAGCTCTGCTATTATTATTATTATTATTATTATTATTATTATTATTATTATTATTATTATTATTATTATTATTATTATTATTATTATTATTATTATTATCATCATTTTTATTATTATTATTATTATACGCCCTAGTCACGCGCATTTTCAGTACCAACAAAGCAGCTGTAATCGTCACCATCATTAAAAAACTAGCACACTATTTAAGCATATTTGGGAGTCCTATAGAAAAGGCACCATATAATTAATCAGATATATATATATATATATATATATATGTATATATATACATATACATATACATATATGTGAGTGTAGTGTGTGCGTGTGTGTGTTTACGATCTTACCGTTGTAGTTCAGCTGAGGTGCTTTTACTCGTCCAGTTGATCGTCTTGTTCAAATGATGCCTCTCTTTAAAGAATCCAATTTAATTAAGATAATTAGCACATCTTCTATCTAGTCCTGTAATTCGATGCCTCTCGCAAAAGAAAAATACCTTAACATACGTTCAATTAGGGGTCCAAAATTAAGACTTATTTGGTCGATTCGCAAACAATATGTGAGGCTATATTGATGAATAACGAACTAAATAGCGTCATCAGGCAAAACTAGATCAACATCTTACGGGCAAAGACCCTTAGATTTAGGTCTGGATTAGTTGATGTTTAAGCTCAGGTTATCCAAACAAATTCGCCGATCCATGGCCTGGTTTTTCAGTGTTACGCTGTCTGCAAATCGTATGAGGGGATGCTAAAGAAGTGGACTGTAGTTCTGTTGAAGTGTATACATTCGAGAGTCTGGTACACACTGAGACTAAGGTAGCCAGCATTATCTTCTAAAGCAGGGGTTCTCAAACGGTGGTACGCGTACCCCTAGGGGTACGCCAGGTGTCGCTAAGGGGTACGCGAAAAAATTGAGCAAAAAAGAAATTTTCTATGAGTTTATTCCTATGTTTCTTTGTTTAGCTATTGACTATTGAAGTCACTATTCAATGTAACCTTCTGTACTTCAGCGACATTTCAATACAAAACATCCATTTCTTTAAGGTAAACCACTTGAATTTTTTAAAGGAAGAAAAATGGAAATGCTACAAAGAGAGAAAAGTTTAAAGTCGTTTACTGCAGTTAGCTCACAAGTATTAGAATCGAGCTTTAAAATTTGGATTCCCTTCAGCACGTCTTATCTGTGCGAAACTGGTTTTTCAGCAATGCTTGCAATCAAAAACAAATACAGAACAATGCTTGAACTCAAACCAGATTTGCGTTTGAAATTGACAAAATATGAAACCAGATATTGTAAATCTGTGCTTGTCGAAATAGGCCCATAGCTCACATTAACACTTTGTAATAGTAATATAATTTTTACCTTTTGTTGATATGATTTCATTCTTTAAATTAGGGCCTATATTTAAATTTGTCTACCTATGCCATGGTCCTACGCCAGCGGTTCTCAACCTTTTTAGGGCTGCGACCCCTTGAAAATATTTTTCTAAGTTGTGGCGACCCCAACAATAAAAAAATATTGGGTTACTCCCTTCAAAGCATTTTTGCTACAATTACAGTGTAGAAATCATAATTACAAATATATTAAATGTTAAGAAACTATGCTGACAACTTTTCTAAAAATTTCTGAAGGTTGCAGCCGACTCCTGGCAAATCGTAAGGCGACCCCGGTGGGGGTCGCGACCCACAGGTTGAGAACCGCTGTCCTACGCTAATTGCAAAGGCACTTCGCGCTTGCCTGTTGTTTCTGATCAGACGGTACCCTTGCTGGGGGTACGCCAACACTCGATTTTTTTACTTGGGGGTACAATAAAAATAAAGTTTGAGAACCCCTGTTCTAAAGCATCTATCAGTATTTTTAAGCTCACTCGGGTCATCTTCTTCAGATCGCTTATTCACTGTAGCCTGACTTCTGGAGAGTTGAACCATTGGGAAATATGTATCACCTCAATGGATCCCGTTCAGATCAGGTTGCATCGTTATTGTATATATTTCTGAGCAAATCCTTGCAGGTCTGCGCCGCGGGGCTGGGTACCTCTTGTCTGTAACTAAAATACCCCAGTTCCTCGGGGTATAGTGAGGTTCTCTCCACCGAAGAACTCAACTGCCAAGCTGACGAAAGATGTCTTTGGCGTCAAGGCGGTTAAGGGCACGGCGTCAATCGGAGAGATCCAGTATTTATAGCTAAGGAGTGGCAAGGGACGTTATGTCTTGGCATGACTCTTGGCTTATGTTGGCATGTCAGGACATGTCTTTTCATGCCTTGAGATCTCTTGGCATGTCACTTATGTCATCTGTTGACTTCTACAGCGCCGTTTTGTGCGATACGTTATCGTATCGCACAAAAGCAGCGATAGAAGTTTAGTTAATTAAGCGAATCCCATACTTTATTAGGCCTACTTCTACGGAGAGATCCAGTCACGATCCGACGAGACGTCTTGGCGACTGGATCAGGGTCCGGATTCTCCAACGGATAAGGTTGCTGACAAAGCCGCGTTCGTTGTTTCCAGTCTAATCCTCTGACTAATTGACGTGAATAAATTGGATCAGGTAAGAGATTAGATTAGATTAGAATACAGCAATCAACAGCAAATCTGTCAGATGGTTTACTCAAAGAATAAGAATTACCAGCTTCACCTGACGCACTTGAGAGTCGAACCTGCATGACGATTTTGATAGGAACCATCCACCACATCATCAGAGGCATGCATGAAGAATGGATGAACGAATGGATGGACGTATGGATGGATTGATTGATGGATGGATGGATGGATGGATGGATGGATGGATGGATGGATGGATGGATGGATGGATGGATGGATTGATTGATGGATGGTTGGAGGGAGGGAGTGAGTGAGGGAGGGAGGGAGGGAGGGAGGGAGGGAGGGAGGGAGGGAGGGAGGGAGGGAGGGAGGGAGGGAGGGAGGGAGGGAGGGAGGGAGGGAGGGAGGGAGGGAGGGAGGGAGGGAGGGAGGGAGGGTCGGAGGGGGATGGGAGGGAGGGTCGGAGGGTGGGAGGGAGGGTGGGAGGGTGTTAGGGAGGGATAGATAAATGGATGGATGGATGGAGGGATGGATGAAAGCATGGTTGAAGAGATCGGCTGATGAGATTAATAGTTGCCTCCATCTGCCTCTTCTGGGTAGAAATCGTTAGTGGCCGCTATATATAAGTGATCTTCGCAAAATAAAAATAATGACTATAGGATAAAATTTAATGTGCACAAGAATGTCTGCCTTAACCAAACATATAGCGTTCAAAGGTCACGTATATCTTGATCAACATATCACCCAATACTTTCACCAGAACACCATTGGGCCATTTTGTTGTTGAAGGAATCGTGGCTTCAGAGACTTTGCGTGCGATCTCATTTCAAAGGTTTAGTCAGAAAGGGTCACTCAACAGAGACAGGGCTACTGAGGTTGATTTCTAATATATAATATATATATATATATGCATACATACATGCATCATACATACATACATGTATGCATACATATTATATACATACATGTTTCCGAACACCTACGTCATCCGGTTTGTTGTTTTGGATATCGGAGCGATGTGCGATTAGTTTGTAATCGAACATTCATAAAAGCGCCACTCGATGATTCAGAGGAGCTTCCGAGCTGGCTGATTTCTAATAAATAAATATTATTGATCTTCAGGCATTTCCGGGACAGAGGAAGAGAGAGGCTGATGAGCCTAAGCCACAATTCGAGCTAACTGTGCTGAAGGGTAGGGCATTTATGCTGCTGCCGCGTCCACCAAAAAAAAAACTAATTGGATCTAAATAACTGTCTGCTGGCTCACTGATGTTGACATTTTAGGCACGGGTTTGACTGAAGTGACTCTTTGCGCCCACTTTAGAGTGGATGTCCGCAGCGGGGCACAATCCCCTCCATAGGTCGACACTTGGATGACTCCTTCTTCCCCATCTTTGCAGACCTCCTTAATGGACATGGATGAGTTTAAATATACTTCCCTTATACCCAGCGATCCACCACTAGTGTTGCAGAGATTTCTCAAGCAAAAAGTTAACGTAACAGTGACAATAAGTAAGTAAGTAAGTATATTCTTTAATGAACCATCTGCATACGCACTATGGTTTACAAACATGTTATGCAGTTAGAGGCAAGATACACAAAATAAGGAAACTAAAAAAGGACTAGGCTAGGTATAGGAAATTGCCTAACAACTGAGTCAGATTCAGTTTCAATAATAAGCTAAATTTCACTTGCATTGCAAACTAAGTCTCCACCTCGATAAGTCAGTCAATCAATCAATCAATCAATCAATCTAAGTCTACAAATCGGTCAGTCGATCAATAAAGCATCTAATAACAATAATGCATACAGTCTGAGGTACAAAGGAATCAATCAATTAATCAGTAACATACAAATTTATAATTACTGTTGTATTACAATAAATATTAGTATAATCCCACGCGATCCATCCTAAGACAAAAAATAAAGGATAAAATTAAAGGTAAAGAACTTATATTACCATTTGGCATTTGGTATGTGAATAAAATTAAAGGTAAAGAACTTATATTACCGACAAATTTTAAAGCAAATTAATTGATTTAAATAAAAGGTTATTGTTTTGTGGATACTCCGTCTTAGAACCAATATATCACGGGCCAAAGGTAAATAACGCTCATCGTTCAACGAAAAGCTTCACTAGTTTCGGAATATCAGTGTGTTATTTCTGCCATGGTCCAAGAGCATCTACAATTACAGCGCATTCGCTTCGTAACAAGAATTGCAGATCACTTTCTACCGATAACAATTTCGGTAAGTATGAAATTTACCACTACGGAAAATTCATCCGAAGACAACGTTCTTTTAAACTAAAGCAAATTTCGATGACTTCAGCAACTTAGGATTCCAACTGACTATCGCACGAACTGTTTCCCACAATCTCCAAACACTTGCAAGCGATATGCCGGCAGCAAATAACAATAGTGCTGAAAACTGGACTCTTCTATAAGCTAAAATTACAACTTATATTCGCGTAAGTATAATGAGATGTGCAAGTTGTGTAAGCAGTCGTTGGATAGGATTCTAGTTGTGACAATAGTTAGGATATCTCTGTATTCTTGACCAGTGCATCACTCTTCCCATCTCTGCTTCCGTTTGTCATTTCGATAGTCTCTCTGTCAGACGATGTCTCTTCTGGTGTTGGCTTGAAATACGGTCTGATTGGTTCCTCCAATATCTCGTTCACTTCAGTTCGAAATTCAACCTGTTCAGTAAAGATCAAAGACTATTTATCTTGCGTTTTGGGTTTCATAATTATCATGAACAATGCACTAATTACTTACTAATATTAAATTAACGAAGATACAAATAGGCTTATCAAATATCACCAGAACATGAATTATCATGCAAAAAATCATATGAAAATTTATTTTAGGATAGTCGATCCATGTGATACCATAAAGATCGGTCCTACAGGAAGGACGCAAGCCAGCTAAGGACTGCCAGACAGGTCAAAAGAGACGAATTGGGTCTGCAGAACTATGTCGTGATCCACTATGTCAAATGCAGCGCTCACATCAAAAATGCTAGTAGGGTGACCTGAGATTTATCGATAGCCTCGTAGATGTCAGAGAGAAAGCTTTTAAGCAGGGTTTCTGTGGAGTGACCCTTACTGAAAACGGACTGATATGTAGGCAAGAGACCATTATTGTCCAGGTAATGAGTAAGCTGGGCGACTACAATCTTCACAGTAACCTTGGACAAAAAAATAAATACTTGATATACATGTAGGTCTGGAATAAGTTATGCAACTCGTCTTTACAGAATAGGATCGTAACGGACTGAGCAGCTGTTCTAGCAAGAGCGTGATTCGATTGTCAGAGCAGGCAGTAAGGCTATTGGGTAGGCTCTACGTCGATAGACGAGGTTTATCGTAAAGTCTACCATAAACCTCCCCTATCGGAAATAGTATAGGGACCTTGAAATACGATGGCCGACGTTCTCAAGACACTTGCTGAACAAAGTGCTATTAGCCACTGGCTGAACAAAGTGCTATTAGCCACTGGCTGAACAAAGTGCTATTAGCCACTGGCTGAACAAAGTGCTATTAGCCACTGGCTGAACAAAGTGCTATTAGCCACTGGCTGAACAAGGTGCTATTAGCCACTGGCTGAACAAAGTGCTATTAGCCACTGGCTGAACAAAGTGCTATTAGCCACTGCGCTCGTGAAGTTTAGGATTATGATTACGACCATTGCGCTATTATCAAGAATCCTGTAACAAACAGTACTATAGCCATTAACAGTCTAATGCGTATTGTAATAAGAATTGGTTGACAATCACACTTTAGATACATAAGTCGGCACAGTGCTTTTAGACTGTAGTGCACGGCGTCTAATGCAGTTTGTATCAAGCCCAGACGTGTGTTTATTGTTATCGGAGTATTACAGATTTCAAGATCTTGTATCCCTAAGTAGCATATTTCATTTTCGGCCAAATGACCTAAGCATAGGCGTAGACTCTGGGGGGGAGCCGGGGCACGTGCCCCCAATAATTGAGATGGACTGTACATCCAATGCAATAAATGTAGAATAAATAGCCAAATGCCCCCCCCAATATTTTGGACAAGTTTACGCCAGTGGACCTAAGAATGCAGTTCTGATAATAATGTTAACCACCGTCTTGTAGTTGACAGGAGATGATATTTTCGGAGCTGAATCTGACTCTGAAACGGCTCTGCATCGAAAACACTGTTTAAAGCTAAACAGAAGTTTTTCTTCCACTTTCTCTTCTGAGGACCGGTCTTCTGTCGAGAAAGGAATAAATCGAACACTGAGATTTACCTAAATTTTACATTACTCGATCATTTGTTTGTTTAATATTTAAATCCTTCAACGGACCACCGTCGACGGTTTAAATAAATGCACTGATGTACAAGAGATTCATTAGGCAATATTGATTATTGAGGTAGTTTAAATAGATCTATCGGGCAATTGTGGCACTGGAAAAAATCAGTGTAAATCAACAAGTAAAATTAATAAATAAAATAATAAATATAGTGAATAATTAACCCTCGGGCTACCAAGGGGGGGTGGTTACCACCCCCCTACGTTTTTCTGGAAAAATTTTTTTTAGCACATGGAATATAATTTTGACATTTTAGGTAGCTGTAGGGGGTCCATTTGCGCAAATTTTAAGGTAAAAGTCGTGATGATATCCCACGCCATAAAAAGTTATACCCGATATAGCCTAGGTACCACTTATGAAATCAGGAATTTCTCTCGTCAGCTGTTAGCTGTTGTCGACTATAAAGGTATTCATTATTCTTTCTGGAAGAGAAACAACTATGCCATTCTTTAGAGGGAATGTAGGGCTATATTTACTTGCTTAGTTGTTTGTCTTTTGATAACCGGAAGTGATCATAATGAATAATAATACGCTTTTTCAGTGTGAAAATCACTGATGCAACATCACAACGTAAACCGAGATGGTTGGGTATGGGGAAGGGCTATAAACAGTTGAAGCAGAATACTAACAGAGTAAAGCAGTGCTGTGAAGTGTTCAAGAAGCCGGTTTGCAGGAAGCATTCGCACAAAACAATGAAAGTAACTTGCAATAACTGCAAGGACCACTGACGTTTTTGACTGCCGGGAAAAATTACATAATTTCTTGTTTCATGTTGATATAGCTGCACGCCTTTAGGTTTTGCCTGTAACTAAAACAGAGTTTGGAATAGTTTGTATTGTTGAAAATTAAGGCTCATTATATTTATTATATTTAGAATATTCTTGGATACATAGTTCATTTTCAAAACCCACATCATTTATATCTTTTTATCCAAATAGTACAAATTGTGTGGGATAATATCAGATATCGTTAAATGGACCGGTGCCTTTGTTAAAAACTATATAATTTCGAGATGCATTCATATATTTTACAACTAAATATACCATTCTTTTCAGAAATGAATGCTGAATCGAATGCTGTATTACATGATATGATATCTTAAACCAAACACGAAATTCCGGGGGGGGGTGGTAACCACCCCCCCCCTTGGTAGCCGATGTCGCAAAAAAACCTTGGTAGCCTGAGGGTTAAAGCATAAAATGTAACAAGAACGATAACATTAATGTAATGTTATAGAACCGTTAAAGCTGCCGAAAATCTACAGCCTATTCTCAGAAGTTCATATTCCTTTAATTAAGTGCTCGAAATGATTGCAAATGACATTCAGAAATATCTTACTGAGAAGAAAAGATGCTATGGATCCAACGATCACCGTGATTGTAATCCACATGACGTTGTACCAGAGGTACGAAATTGAATAGAATTTCTCTAATCCTTGCAGAGGAACCTAACAAAAAAACAAAGTTAATTAATTAATTAATTAATTTTAGTCTGAATTTCATATAATTTACACTCGGTTTGTCAACAATTTTATTATTCTAATCTCCGCAATTAGAATTTGGTGCTGTATGTAAAAAGAATGGTCTGCGTGTGAGTCATCTAACCATTGATGAATAGATGCTTGTTGGATACACTGCAGTCGCTTTGAGACTGTATATACGCACACTATATAAATTTTATATAGGCCTATGTACATGTATATTCATGAGTAGCTGTGTATGAATAGATACGTATGTGCATTAGTAAGACGTAGTTCAAGAGAACTCTTACTGATATATAATTCAATATACAGATACCTGAGTTCATTAGAATTCTGTGTACGCAGTTGTCAATCTGAACTAACAGAGACATGGTATACAGCTTCCACTTACTGCAAGCCCTTTCTGCTTTCAGCGTGGACCCAAGAGAAGAAGGATGAGGAAGGATGAGGATTCAACGAAGTATCTATTCATAGAGAACAGTGTGAATACAGGCAACGATAAGTCATTAGAGGTCGGATGAACGAACTTATTGGTTCCTCTCGTAGATTGCAGCATGGACTCTTGAGTCCATTACCTTACCTATCTTTATTTTCTTCATCTTACGTCACCTTAACCTCTCGTTATCTCACCTTGCCTTACTCTGACGCAATCTAGCTCACAGGTAGTCAATTGCATCGTGAGACTTGGAAAATGCTGAAGAAGCCTATAACAATAATCAGGTCTATAATGACGTCACCTCAATTGTTTGATTTGCCAGCGGACGGAAGTAAGTCATCGTTGTGTTAATTGGAGATTCGTCGACGAAGTGGAAGATGGAACTGGAGTTGTTGTTGTCATAGATAGGAAAGGTAAAATTACTGAGCTTCACACATCCGTCAATGCTGAGAGGAGGAAGAGTCGGATGTCTTATTTTCAGCGTAAAAGATCCAATGGTCAACCAACAGCTACAGATCTGACTCGTAATTACGCCAATTAGTGCTCCCTGAAATAAGAATAAGTTGCTTATATAATGGATGTCAAACGTAAGAATTATTGCAATATGCGTTAAGTTTTGTTCTGATGTAAGGTCTGAGCAGCTTTCACTTTTTCCATCAGGCAGGAAGAGTTTCCAGAAGCAACGTCAATGATACACTAAATTCTTCCAAGCACTTTTTATTTTGGAGAAGTGTGGCTGTATAGCTGATTTTGTGCACATTCTCAGGACGGTTCATCTCGTCTCTTCCTAGTCTGTGAGGACAATTCGTATTCGAATTCTTTCTTGGATTTTGCAATCCGCAATTCTGTGAAAACAGACTTTCAAAATTGTTGGCAGCAGCTGTTGAGCGGATGCTATGCTGGCCGCAAATTCGCATTTTTATAGTCTTATTCGGTTACTACGATTGTAATCATCGCAATTTCATACATCATACATCGTAGCTGCTTGCCTTACCATGCCGGCTTGGCCTATCAATTTTCACTCGGACCATCCGTCGAATCTATTTTGTTTGAACTGAACACCAGTAAATGACAATTGCAAGTAATATTATTATAATTGTATAATTTGTATTAGGCCAAAGGACAGTTGTGATGTGACGGTGTTTGTTGCTATGATATAGAAGATAATCGGAATAGTTATAGATGACTCTTGACAAACAGAAATCACTGATGTTATAATTATGCATATTTGAAACCTACCTTCCAGTTGGCATATCGATTCAAACCTCCTAGCATGAACAAGCCGTAAACAGGCCCCGTGGTGGCACTAAGTAGAGACAGCACGATCTATGTATGCAAAGGCAAAATCAAATTATAGGACTGTTGATGACCTCCTAAACAGCAATTTTATATTCCTATGTGGGCTTTATATGTCCTACCATATGGTACAATATATAATGCGCTTGAAGCCCTGTTGGATGTTTCCACATGGTTTTCATACTCTTACAAATGATGTTGCTTTTGAAGCTACAATTTCTTTCCTTTTGCTATGTTCACTGTTGTACGCAATTTATAGCACGTTAATCATTTATGTCTCATTGAAAATATTATTCGTGACTGACACCGTCAAAACTAAAAATGTCTCATAGAATATAAATAAAAATTTAATGTGGTACATTAAGCTTACTATTTCTTTGTATCTAGTCGAGTATTAGAGAACTAATCTGTTTCATGGTTTGGTCTGTCTTTGTAGAACGTTAATATTCACCACCACGACGCGATAAAACGATGATCGTAACCTACTTGAGAAATTGGACCAGGCATGGCAGATGCCAAGAAAGCCAATCCGGTGGCAGCAATTCCAAACAAAACCACTGCAATTATTCAATTAGTATTAATATGTTATGTAATGTAATAAAACATTTATTTAGCGCCCCTTAAGAAGCTCACAGACAAGGCAAGGTAGTATAACGAACGAAGGGCATTGTAACAAATTGCAATATAACGTGAAGTTAGGCCAGATAACCTCTGAATACGTAGATAGGACACAATCACCAGAGACCATGAGAACCGTCACAATGAAAAAAATGATGACTGTGTTGGGAAGCAACTGATAGCAAAATGGAACAAAATAACCCAAGTAAGGCAGCTAAAAGAGGATGAGGGCGGATGAGGGCATGCGGTTTCAGATGAGGGAATAGGTTGAAAGAGACGACGGATCACGAGAACCAGATGAAAGCATAGCGGACAGATGATGAAGGCATTGAGTTAAAGATGAGGGCAGATGATGAAGGCATTGAGTTAAAGATGAGGGCAGTGAAGCACAGATGCGTATAGAGATAGAAACATGACAGATGATGAAAACAGGTGATAGTAAGGTATACAACTATACATGGACGTTAAACAATAGACTTTTGTATGTAATATTGTCTGTATCATTGACTACAAGATGCATTGTGTATAAGAAGATCAACTAACCTAGGAATCGGTTGAGCAGTGCTTTGCGTGACTCAGTCCAGTGCATCAGTTTCCATTGGAGAATATCTTCCCAACAGTTTGCAGCTGATCCGCTCAACGACGTTGAGACTGAACTACGTAAATTAAAACAAAGAAAAGAAAATTTACAATTTTTAACAAATACAAGCTAACAATTAAGCTCTTACGTATTGGCATTCTTTCTCTCTTCACTCTCCTACCTACTCTACCTCATCTTCTAACCTTACCATTTTCCTGCCTTTTGCTATTTCTTTTCTCCCGTCTCCCCACTTCTGTCCCCTCCCTCTCTCCCTCAGTCCCTCCCTCTCCCTTGCCTTCTTTCTTTCACCACCTCGGACCATGCCTCTCCCTTTCTTACTGAGCTTCTCTTTCTCTCTGCCAATCTCTTCCTCTCTATCTCCCTCAGTTCATCAATCGTTCGTTTTGTACCTCGCAAGAATTATTGAGAAAAAGTTTGAATCCATTTAACATTCAGAATGATGGACTATGCGAGAGCAAAATGAGACAGTCTTTAACCTGAATAGAGAGACAGACTGACAGGCAGAAAATTAAGTAGGTAGATAGATAGATAGATAGATAGATGGATGGATGGATGGATGGATGGATGGATGGATGGATGGATGGATGGATGGATGGATGGATGGATGGATGGATGGATGGATGGATGGATGGATGGATGGATGGATGGATGGATGGATGGATGGATAAATGGATGGATGGATAGATAGATAGATAGATAGATAGATAGATAGATAGATAGATAGATAGATAGATAGATAGATAGATAGATAGATAGATAGATAGATAGATAGATAGATAGATAAATAGATAGATAGATAGATAGATAGATAGATAGATAGATAGATAGATACATACATACATATTTAGGTAGGTAGGTAGGTAGGTAGGTAGATAGATAGATAGATAGATAGATAGATAGATAGATAGATAGATAGATAGATAGATAGATAGATAGATAGATAGATAGATAGATAGATAGATAGATAGATAGATAGATAGATAGATAGATAGATAGATAGATAGATAGATAGATAGATAGATAGATAGATAGATAGATAGATAGATAGATAGATAGATAGATAGATAGATAGATAGATAGATAGATAGATAGATAGATAGATAGATAGATAGATAGATAGATAGATAGATAGATAGATAGATAGATAGATAGATAGATAGATAGATAGATAGATAGATAGATAGATAGATAGACATTCAGACAGATAAACAGCTAGATGTCGTACCTCAAAGCTCCTCCGTAAAGCGCAGCTAAGAATAGTCCGGCAAAACCCGGAGCGTCTGCAAACATTTGCAAGACGAAACGAGGCAGCAACTGCAAGATTTACATTATGTGATCATTCAATTCATCAGTCACTTTGCTCAGCCCTCATGTATCCACACATTCTCATTCAATCTCATTCAATCTCATTCTCACGCCATTCTCTCCTACTCATACGGTGGTTATCGAATAGTCATTATCACATAAACGTTTAAACACGTTCTTCAAAAAGTATCACCATTAACATAGGACAACAGACGGTGGATGAACCTGGTTGGCGTTGTTGATTTCGTGATTGGCCAGTGGGTCGCAGCCGATGGAGGCGTAGTAGGAAACAACAGTGAGTCCAATAAAGCATGCAGTCAGGTGCATGACGATAAATGCTGGAAGGTTCAGGAAAATGGTTCTATAATTCACAGTCCACAACAATACATACCATTTTAAAAGAATACGGAGATGGCGAAGCTGGAAGCAATGATGGCGGTGGTTGTTTTAGTGGCGGTGATGATGAAGGTGGTGGTGGTAGTAGTTGCGGTGATTGTGGTTGTGGTAGTGGTGTTGGCGGTGGGGAGTTGGTTGCAGTTGTGGAGATGGTGGTGATACTAGTGGTGATAATAATGTCTACAATGATAATGATAGATTAAATTGTGAATTGGATGCCTATACTTGCATTCACAATTTAACATTTTTGAAGATCCATGTGGACCATGTGTACACGTGATTGAATAATATACTTTAAAATGAAATCTTTTCTTACAGTTTTGCTTGTGACTGAGTCTTTATGGCTGAATACCGTTGTACAGCGGCCTGTGAGAAACCATAGAAGTTGAACCAATTCATCGGATAACCCAATAGAAAACCCCAGAAGGTGTGTCGAACTGTCGGATCAGGACTCCAGCTAAAAGGAAGGACATTATCAATCGTGTTTTAATCGCGTTAAAGGTTAAGAACGTTAAATAAAATTCTTCGTAGTATAAAATAGTTTTATGTTTAGTTAAGTCAGTTAACATAACATAATTAGCGCATGTTAACATGAGTAAACATATGGTAACATAAGTTATCAGTATTCGTTGAAGAACAACGCCATATGTTGTGTCTGTAGCTTCAGGTTAGGGAGATCCTCAAACCGCGCGAGTGATTGAACACCCTATTCAATTACAATAAAAGCATGTAGCTTACATTGCATTTCATCGCAATAAATCACATTTCACTGCGTTACATGCCAGTACATTAAAGATATTCGATGCAACGTACTCAGCCCAGATCATTCTTCCTGATTGCGAGCACAACTGGATGACGCTACCAAATCCTCCAACCACGACCATACCCTTTCAGCATCAAAAGAAATGGTACATCAGTTACTTTTATTCATAACTATCAGCTTTTACACCGGCAGATATGTAGATCACACGGCTGACTGGTTGTTCAGTTATAAGCAGGGCTGTAGTGGTAAAATTTGAGGTGAGTATACGCTACCGGTGAGCAGCGGCGTCACTAGGGCTGGTGTGACCCAAAAAATGTGAAGACCTTGTTTTAGGAATTCGTCTCAGAGAAATTTCAGACTTTTGACCAATTATCTGAAAATTTTCTGACTTTTCACGATTTCGTCTCTGAAAAAGTTGATGACCTTTTTTTTAGTCATTCGCCCTAAAACCGTTCAAAAATCCCTCTTTTTCTCAAAATTTCATTGCTCAGAGGTAAGTATACGCTGTATACCCGCGTATACCCTCGTCTCGAGCGCTGAGTATACGCTCTCAAATTTCTCTAGAGGTGAGTATACGCTGTATACCCGCGTATACCCTCGACTACAGCCCTGGTTATAAGTACTTATTGGTGAATTAACATTTCTCGCCAAGGTTAAAACTAATCACTTCTTATAGATGGCAAATATGCAATACTACATTCAATCAGAACATTAGAATTCCAAAATCATTTTACTGTACTGGAATAAATAAGTTTAAATCAGGTTAAAATCTGACTACACATTGCGCCACAAACCGGGTAATAAATTGGCGTTAACCTCAAAACTCAGTGCATGTGGTAGGCTTACAGACTTAAACTAAATCGATATAGTGACAATTTAAGAAAGCTTTTCGTCGTTTTCTGTCTATATTCTGCTTCATTGATCTACTTAGCGTCCATCTCTTACACTGTTATTACTCAGCTATAAAACTGTCTCCATTAGATTGCTGACCTTAATGAGAATCGTAAGTAATCCACCGAGAATAATGAAGAACTGGAAAACGTCTGTCCAGACAACGGCTCTCATTCCACCCTGTAACGTAAAATCAATTGTTGTAAAATACTTAAAATCCGACGGAAAACGCAGATATCGAGGAAGGCAGAAAATGATAGGAGAAGGATGAGAAATGGTCTAAAAATAGCGGAAAAGAGGTAAGGAAGTTAGGTCCTTTAAGTTGATGTAGGTGTAAAGTACGTTAATTATTATGAAGCCAAAACTACATCCGAATCCGAGAATTGCACCAACCGACCCAGAAACAGACTGCAGGTTCAAGTTGGTCAATTTTAGGAAGCCACCACACGCGGTATTCTAAAGGTCGATATCTCCAATTATTGTTGATAATGGTTGGTAGTGATGTTTGAGAATAGTTCCTATTTAATTGTTTTATTGAGGTTACTCGACAACTACTCACCAGAGCTGTGTATACTACTGAAACGATAGCCATAACAGGAATCGAGACGACAATTGGAAGTCCAGTTGCTGACACAAATATAAACAGGTCGACGTGTTTTAATATAACCAGCATCACCCCTTTCCAGGGCTGTAGTCGAGGGTATACGCGGGTATACAGCATATACTCACCTCTAGCGCAATTTTAGAGCGTATACTCAGCGCTCTAGACGAGGGTATACGCGGGTATACAGCGTATACTTACCTCTGTAGAGACCTGAGTAATGAAATTTGGAGGAAAAAGAGGTCTTGACAGGTTTTTAGGGCAAATGACTAAAAAAAAGGTCATCAACTTTTTCAGAGACGAAATCGTAAAAAGTCAGAAAATGTGAAGAGAATTTGTGAAAAGTCTGAAATTTTTCTTAGACGAATTCCTAAAAAAAGGTCTTCAAATTTTTTTTACGCCGCTGGTCACCGGTAGCGTATACTCACATCAAATTTTACCACTACAGCCCTGTCCCTTTCGTTAGAATAAGAGATCATTTACCTCGCATTATAATTATAAAAATACTTTAGTTCCCGTAATTGCTTCACTTTTTGTGCTACTTTTACTAGTTTTCTTTCGGATCGTTAAGAAAGTTAGACCTTGAATTGTCATGCAACAGTATATCATATCATTTAGATTAACTATGTTTTCTATGTTTTACGTCAAGCATCCAGAATGATATTATTCTTTATGAGCTTAAGACATCGGAAGCGAAATTAAATGATGCTTTGCATCGAGCATCGCAGTTTAGCTGTATTCACGGTTTATCTAAATTTATCTAATGACTTCCACAGCATCCCCAACTATTCTACTCGAGGGGAAAACATTGTTGTCTGATCGACCACCAAGCTCGATCTTCATCTCCCTGCCTGTCATTATCTGACCAGTTGGTTCCTGCCTGAGCAGCCTATATCTGTTTACTGCCACTCTTACACTGGGTTGTTCGGAACCCCGACTATGAATGGATTGTTGTTGGTTCGTACTTCTGGAGGACAAAGGTGCGTTATCTTTAGTGAAGATGTCCATCTTAGCTATGAAGCTGCTTTTATATGTACCGTCTAGGGAAATATTATTCAGTAACTCATTATATAAAACTTTTTCAGGGAGGATGTGGATCTATCAGCACGTAGTAGATTTATTTGTCGTCTGACGTAATATATGGCCCCGTTCTAAACTGGAACTCCCTTGAGATTCCGGTCTTACCTATTTCCAGAATTAACGCACCTCAAAAGGACCTGCCGATGGACATTTGCAGTGGCAGTAAATCTTCTTTCTCCATAAGAGCTTGCCAAAGTTTATCCTACTTTCACATAGCCCCTCCCCATTAACTCCTGTAGCTCCTGAGCCTTTCTTCAATGCAATATACTACCACATTTTCCTTTCTCACCTATTTTCTTACTTACTTACCTAAATGAACCGTGTGATGGTCTAAAAAATTGCCAACAAACCTGATTGTAAAGCTGCTGAAGGGGCATACATCGCCGATCCCATGTAAATAATCTATTGAACATTGACCAACAAATGTGAGGATAGGATAGTGTAGGTTATGAAAAGAATGTCTTGGCCGAATCAGGGCAAAATTGAAAGAACTTCGATAATACTAAATTAGCGCCTCATAAGCTATCCAGATGTGTTTATTTTACAATAATATACATTGCTAAGATATAGAAAGTACGAAATGAGGCCAAAATTGTGTCCTATCCTTTTAAATTAAGTTTTTAAACCTTGTGCTTACTGACTTGCAATGTTTCTAATAAAAATTGTCCTCTAATGACTTGACTAAATATCTTAAACAAATTACATACTTTAGAAACAAAAAAACTCATTTTATTAGTCTCACCGCTGAAAAGATTGAGATGATGGATGCAAGAATTCTCACAGATTTCGAATGAAAACGACGTTCAAGATACTAGAATCACACAGAAAGTTTTTGGATATTTCACAGTTTGTCACTTGTTTTAACTTGTTTCTATTGTGTCTTCCGAGCAATTAGTGCTTTAGAGGTAAACACATTTTAAACCTTATAAGAACTTAAAATTCAAAATAAAATTGCCAGATAATTCATTAAAAGGAAATATAGAAGTCAACCCTATTGAAGCGGGGAGATGGTTGAATGGCAACATGCTGGCATGAAAATCAGAAGAACGAGGGTAAAATGACGATGGTGAAATGAGCAGTAGGATAAATGGTCAACTTGAAGGCTGACATACAGTTAAATTCGACTCCAGTTAAAATTGTTACTACTATTATAATGTGAACCCTAACCTTAGTGTGTACTTGTCAGTTTGAATCACTAAAGATTCACTATACGATTATTATTATTATTATTATTATTATTATTATTATTATTATTATTATTATTATTATTATTATTATTATTATTATTATTATTATTATTATTATTATTATTATTATTATTACTACTACTATTATTAAAGAATGAGACATTGTCAATTTGCGATGCATTGCAGTAAAGATTGCGGAAAATCTAAAGTATTGTCGGGTAAGAATTTTGCAGACCTACCTCGTTAACACTGACTAATTTCAGCGGGTACAACCACGGCACGGCCACCTGCATCGCTAGAAGGATTGCCAGCGTTATTGAGATGAACGTCCAGATGAGAAACATCGATCCGTAACTGTATATCTCTGCTGTCATTCCGAGTATCATGATAGCCGATTGCATGGAGACAAGGAGAGACAAGGCGGTCGGAAGGACCTTCAGAGAACGATTTGCCATGATGAACTCAGAGGTTGTCTTCTGTCGACCACCTGTTAAGGAGTGGTAGACACCGATCCCAAGTGAGATTACGAGGAATGCCACCAGGATCAGATAGTCCGGCCAAGACAAGTAATCCATCGATGCGATTTGCTGGATTTGAAACATAAACCTCGATAATAGAGTTGTAAGAGAACACAACAAGATATTATTTAAGAAAAGTTACCAAATTATAATTCCAAGTGTTCTCCAGTGAGTGATTCAAAGTCTCTATACAGTAGTCCTACCTGACTCAAAGGTTGATTGAACCCATATTATCTGCATTACAAGACGTGTAGGCTTACTCTAATCAACCGTAAATCTAACCATCCAAGATTATTTAGAGCAGTGCAGAGTTTTGTCAAACAGACATACTTGCACAGGCTTTATGCAAATCAAGTCCTCAAAAGCCAGGTAGGTTATTTGGTCATTTTTGGTGCCAGGTCAGACTCCGAGAGGGGATCAAACAGATGAGCCAGGACTGTATGCTGGAAACCGCTGGCAATGGTTATACATGTTCATACTTACCGTTCTCGATCAGTAGACGTCGGTTGACCGTTTTCTTCAAACGTTAACTCTCACAAAAAAGAATGAAATTTTGTTAAAATAATTAACGCCTGTGTCTTTTTTCGAACCCTCTGACTTGACGGAATTCCTGCCAACTCGACCTAACTATAATAAACTAACGCCTACTTCGGATGCTTGCTTCATTATGGATCCAATGTCCAGATTTTTCTGTGTCTGGTGCGGCCTGTGCCGTGTCAAACTACTTCGTGGAAAAATAACGTCCTCGATTGTTGCCCTTTAGGTGGAGACCTTGATACGTTGATGGTTCTAGGTCGGTCGTTATCCACTGGCGTAAACTTGTCCAAAATTGGAGGGGGGATTTGGTTATTCATTCTACACTTGTTGTATTGGGTGTACAGTCCATCTCAGTTATTGGGGGCACGTGCTCCGGCTGCCCCCCCCCCAGTCTACGCCTATGTCGTTGGCACAGGTTTGTCAATTGCATTTTTGCACCAGTTGGAGATCTATGCAATCAGAGCCAACAAGCGTCATACAGTCTGCAATTTGGGACCTTTGAAGCCACCACTGGTGTTGCTGAGATTCCTCAAGCAAAAAGTCAACGTAATAATGACAGTAATAAGCTAAATTTCACTTGTACTGAAAACTTAGTAGCCACCTCAATCAATTAGTCAATCAATCAGTCTAAGTCTACAAGTCGGTCAATCAATCAGTGAACATCGAATAACAATAATGTATCTATCAGTCTAAGATACAAAGCAATCAGTCAATCAATTAACCAGTCATATACAAAAATATAATTACCGTTGTATTACAATAATATTAAGTATCATCCCACGCAATCCATCCTAAGACACTTGCATTTGGCATTTTGTGAATAAAATTAAAGTTGAAGAACTTCAATGACCACCAAGTTTCACAACAAATTAATTAGTTTAAATAAAAGGTTACTCCCAATATATCACGGGCCACAGGTTATTTACGCTCATCGGTCAACGAAAAGTTTAACTAATTTTGGAATATCAGAGTGTAATTTCTCCATGGTCTAAGAGAGTGTGCAAAAGTGTAGTAGATTCATAAAAAAGAATTGCATATAACTTTTACCGATAGCAGGTTCGGTAAGCATAAAACTGGAGAAAATTCCTTCGAAGACAACGTTATTTTAAACTAAAGCAAATTTCGATGACTTCAGCAACTTACGATTCCAGCTGACTATCGCATGAACTGTTTCCCACAATCACCAAACACTCCCAAGTGACATGTCGGCAGCAAGTAACAACAGTGTAATGATCAAACCGGGAGACTTCTATAAGCTAAAATTGAAACTGATATTTGCGTAAGTGCAATTAGGTGTGCAAGTTGTGTAAGCATTCGTTGGATAGGTTTCTAGTTGTGATTATTGTTAGGATATCTCTGTATTCTTGACCAGTGCGTCATTCTTCTCATCTCTGCTTCCGTTTGTCATTTCAATCGTCTCTCTGTCAGACGATGTCTCTTCTGGCGTTGGCTTCAGATACGGTTTGACTGGTTCCTCCAATAACTCGTTCTCTTCAGCCCGAAATTCAACCTATCCAGTAAAGATCAAAGACTGTTTAAGGATTTGTACTGACCGAATAACCTTCCAATAATAAACTATAGACTTAACTAATAATAAGAATCAAACCATAGCTTAAACATTCACCAATAGTCTATCCCTAGATTTCTAGATATATCCTACTAATTATTTCTGTGTAACAAGTTGCGTTGTTGTCAGCTTGATGCTTTGATTAAACGAAAATTGATTGATTGATTGATTGATTGATTGATTGATTGATTGATTGATTGATTGATTGATTGATTGATTGATTGATTGATTGATTGATTGATTGATTTATCTTGCGTGATGTTCTGATAATAATATCATGAACAATGCATTATTTACTTACTAATATTATGTTAACCAAGATACAAATGGGGGTATCAAACATCACCATCACCCGCGCCTCAGATTCGCATTTCTGTGTGACCTTGCGCGCGTTAAAAATGGTTGTAATAATAATAATAATAATAATAATGAATTGTCATGCAAAAAAATTATATAGGCCTAAACATTTATTTTAGAATAGAATCTCGGCTACATTAGAACTATTATAATAATAGTTACTACTACTACTACTACTACTACTACTGCTACTGCTGCTGCTGCTGCTGCTGCTGCTGCTGCTGCTGCTGCTGCTGCTGCTGCTGCTGCTGCTGCTGCTGCTGCTGCTGCTGCTGCTACTACTACTACTACTACTACTACTACTACTACTACTACTACTACTACTACAACTTATTCAACCACCATTACTACTACTATTACTCTCAGCGTATGACTGACTGAGGACAGACCCAGCTGCAAGCCGAGGACCCAGGTCAGCAGTGAAGAGCACATGTAACAGTGAATAGAGCACAGAGCCATGGGACAGTCCAACTGGCGCAGGGACCCATAATTATGGATCTTGTAGAACCATGGGACACCATAGCGAAAAGGTCCTGCAGGAAGGACGCAAGACAGGTAAGGACATTTCCAGAAAGGCCAAAAGAGACGTATTGGCTCTGCAGGTACCCTATATCATGATCAGCTGTGTCAAATGCAGCGCTCACATTAACAATGATAGGAGGGTGACCTGAGATTTATCGATAGTCCCGTAGAATAGATTACAGAGAGAAGGCGTATAAACGGGGTCTCTGTAAAGTGACCCTTACTGAAAACGGACTGATATGTAGGCAAGAGACCAATATTGTCCAGGTAATGATTAAGCTGGGCGACTACAATCTTCTCAATAACCTTGGACAAAAAATGAAATATCTGATATACACGTAGGTCTGGAATAAGTTAGGCAACTCGTCTTTATAGAATAGGATTGTGACTGACCGAACTGCTATACTAGCAAGAGCGTAATTCGATTGTCAGACCAGGCAGTAAGGCTATTGGGTGCTAAAGACCTCGCCTATCGGAAAGAGTATAGGGACCTTGAAACACGATGGCCGACGTTCTCAAGACACTGGCTGAACAAAGTGCTATTAGCCACTGGCTGAACAAAGTGCTATTAGCCACTGGCTGAACAAAGTGCTATTAGCCACTGGCTGAACAAAGTGCTATTAGCCACTGGCTGAACAAAGTGCTATTAGCCACTGGCTGAACAAAGTGCTATTAGCCACTGGCTGAACAAAGTGCTATTAGCCACTGGCTGAACAAAGTGCTATTAGCCACTGGCTGAACAAAGTGCTATTAGCCACTGGCTGAACAAAGTGCTATTAGCCACTGGCTGAACAAAGTGCTATTAGCCACTGGCTGAACAAAGTGCTATTAGCCACTGGCTGAACAAAGTGCTATTAGCCACTGGCTGAACAAAGTGCTATTAGCCACTGGCTGAACAAAGTGCTATTAGCCACTGGCTGAACAAAGTGCTATTAGCCACTGGCTGAACAAAGTGCTATTAGCCACTGGCTGAACAAAGTGCTATTAGCCACTGGCTGAACAAAGTGCTATTAGCCACTGGCTGAACAAAGTGCTATTAGCCACTGGCTGAACAAAGTGCTATTAGCCACTGGCTGAACAAAGTGCTATTAGCCACTGGCTGAACAAAGTGCTATTAGCCACTGGCTGAACAAAGTGCTATTAGCCACTGGCTGAACAAAGTGCTATTAGCCACTGGCTGAACAAAGTGCTATTAGCCACTGGCTGAACAAAGTGCTATTAGCCACTGGCTGAACAAAGTGCTATTAGCCACTGGCTGAACAAAGTGCTATTAGCCACTGGCTGAACAAAGTGCTATTAGCCACTGGCTGAACAAAGTGCTATTAGCCACTGGCTGAACAAAGTGCTATTAGCCACTGCGCTGTGAATAAGCAGGTGCTCTGCGCTTAGCTTTAGTGTAACGCTTTAGAAATTTGAAGTTTACGATTACGACGATTGCGCTATTATTATCAAAATTCCTGTAACATACGGTAATGTGATTTAACAAAAGAGCCATTAACAGTCTAATGCGTAATCAGATTTGGTGGAAAATCACACTTTAGATGCATTGGTCGGCACACAGCTAATAATGTTAATCACCGTCTTGTAGTTGACAGGAGATGATATTTTCGGAGCTGCATCTGACTCTGAAATGTCTCTGCATCGAAAACACTGAATAAAGTTGAACAGAAGTTTTTCATCCACTTTCTCTTCTGACGACCGGTCTTCTGTCAAGAAAGGAATAAGTTGAACAATGACAGTATTTTACATTTTTGCTTTACTCCATCGTTTGTTTGTTTAATATTTGAATCTTTCTTATTTAAGTCTGACATTTTGAAAAAGTCACACTAAGCCCAGAGATTAAAGATATGCAGCGAAAGCATTTTGCTGAAACAAGTATTTACATTAAACGAATGTAGGCCTACTGTTGGCTTATTATTGTTCTATGGTCATAATCAGAACACATTGTTATGTGGCCATTATCGGAACACACTGTTTTAGGGTCACAGTCAGAATACATTGTTCTGTGGTCATTATCGGAACACACTGTTTTAGGGTAATAATCGGAGTAGCCTATTTGTTCTGTGGTCATTATCGGAACACACTGTTTTAGGGTAATAATCGGAGTAGCCTACATTGTTCTGTGGTCATTATCGGAACACACTGTTTTAGGGTAATAATCGGAGTAGCCTACATTGTTCTGTGGTCATTATCGGAACACACTGTTTTAGGGTAATAATCGGAGTAGCCTACATTGTTCTGTGGTCATTATCGGAACACACTGTTTTAGGGTAATAATCGGAGTAGCCTACATTGTTCTGTGGTCCACCATCAATGCTTTAAATAAGTGCAGAGATGTACGAGAAATTCAATGAGCATTAGGCTGTTTTAAGTTAGTAGTCCAAATAGACCTATTAGGCAAATTATGGAACTGAATAGTCATTGTATCTAAAAAAATAGATAAATTAAACAATAAATATAGTGAACTGTAAAAGCATAAATTGTAACAAGAACGATAACATTAAAGCAATGATATTAAAACCGTTTAAGCCGCAGAAAATCTTCAGCCGCATTTTCAAAAGTTGACATTCCTTTAATTCTGTGCTCGAAATGATTGCCAAATGACATTCAGAAAGTCGTCATAAAATTTATGACGACTTTCTGAATGATATTTAATATCTTACTGAGCAGAAAAGATGCTATGCTTCCAACAACCACAGTGATTGTAATCCATAAGACGTTGTACCAGAGGTACGAAATTGAATAGAATCTCTCTAATCCTTGGAGAGGAACCTAACGACAAAAGAAAGTAATGAATGAATTAATTATTTCAGTCAGAACTTCCGTTTAATTTATACTCGATTTGACAATATTTTTGTTTATTCTCGTCTCCACAATTAGAATTTGGTGCTGTATGTAAAACGGATGGTGTGCTTTCGAGTCATTGAACCAATGATGAATGGATGCATGATTTTATTGCACTGCACTCGCATCGAGACTGCACACACACACACACACACACACACACACACACACACACACACACACACACACACACACACACACACACACACACACACACACACACACACACACACACACACACACACACACACACACACACACACACACACACACACACACACACACACACACACACACACACACACACACACACACACACACACACACACACACACACACACACACACACACACACACACACACACACACACACACACACACACACACACACACACACACACACACACACACACACACACACACACACACACACACACACACACACACACACACACACACACACACACACACACACACACACACACACACACACACACACACACACACACACACACACACACACACACACACAAACACACACACACACACACACACACACACACATACACACCACTAAGTAATAAATTATAATCATTTGATGCCAACGTACGCAGTTGTGAATCTGAACTAACAGAGACATAGTATTATACAGCTTCCACTTACTGCAAACCCTTTCCGCTTTTTGCGTGGCCCAAAGGAAGAAGAATGAGGAGTCAACGAAGTATCCATTAAGAACAGTGCGAATGCAGGCAACGATAAGCCATTAGATGTCGGATGAACGAGCGTAGAGGCGTCTCTCGTAGACTGCAGCATGGACTCTGAGTGCATTACCTTACCTATCTTTATTTTCTTCATCTTAAATTACCTTAACCTCTTGTTATCTCGCCTTGCCTTACTGTACCGCAATCTAGCACATAGGAAATCAATTGCATAGTGTGACTTGGAAAAGGCTGATCAGACCTTTAACAATAATCAGGCCTATAATGACGTCACCTCAACTGTTTGATTTGCAAGCGGACGGAAGTACGTCATCGTTGCGTTAATTTGATATTCCTCGACGAAGTGGAAGATGGAACTGGAGTTTGTGTCTTCATTTTGTGGAAAGGTGAGATTATTGGGCTTCATGCATCCATCGATGCTGAGAGGAGGAAGAGTTGGGTGTCTTCTCTTCAACGTGTAAGCTCCAATGGTCAACCAACAGCTACTGATCTGACTCGTAATTACGCCAATTAGTGCTCCCTGAAATAAGCACAAGTTGCGAAAATAAAGGTAACAAATGTAAGAATTATTGCAAATTGATGGTCTCAAAATACGAAGTGAGAACGAACTGTCATATGCGTTAAGGTTTGTTGTGACTGAGCAGGCAAAGATATGATGAGATGCAAGCAGCTTTTACTATTCCGTAGGGTAGGAAGAGTTTCAAGAAATAACTTTAATGATATATTTAATTCTACCAAACACTTTTTTTGGAGAATTGTGGTAAACATGTGCAAAGCTAATTTTGCGCACATTCTCAACACATTTCATCTTTTCTCTTCCTCGTCTGTGAGAAGAATTCGAATTCGTTCTTCGATTTTGCAATCCACAATTCTCTAAGAACAGAGTTTCGATGTCGTTTGCAGCAGTTGTTGGCCGATTGAGCTATGCTGGCCTCAAATTCGCATTTTTATAGTCTTATTAATTTGGTTCCTACAATTGCAATCATTGCATTTTCACACATCATACACCGTAGTAGTTTGCCTTAGCATATATACCGGCTTGACCTATGTTCACTCGGACCATCTGTCGACTATTACTTTTTTTAATTGAGCAGCAGTAAATGAATTGACCTGCAGCCTGCACGATTTAGCCTCTGGTCGACAAAGCAATGCGATTTGACAATTGCAAGTAAGATTACACTTATTGCATTGGGCCAAAGGAGATGTGACGAGGTTTGTTGTTATGATAGCAGATAAGCTGAATATTTTATAGATGATTCTTGGCAAACAGAAATCACTGATGCTATAACAATTCTGCATATTTGAAACATACCTTCCAGTTGGCATATCGATTCAAACCTCCTAGCATGAACAAGCCGTAGAGAGGACCTCTGGTGGCACTAAGTAGGGACAACACGATCTATGCATGCAAAGGCAAAATCAAATTACAGGACTGTCGATGACCTCCTGAACAATAATTTTATATTCCTATATAGGTTTATATGTCCTACCATTATGGTACAATAGCCACTGGCGTAAACTTGTCCAAAATATTGGTGGGGCAAAATATTGGTGGGGCAAAATATTTGTGGGGCATGGGGTCTTTATCAGAGGTGCAAAAAAGTTTTTTCAAGATGAAAAGTTGTTTGTTGTTGTATTTTCGGTTTTTTGGTTTTGATGGTTTTTGTTGTTTCGGTTGTTTTTAAGTATTTCTGATTTCGGATCATAAAAATCATGAAAAATGGCATGAACAAGAGCTCCAACTCAGTTTAATTCAGTTGCGATTTCCGAAAATTAAAAATCATCTAATCAATGCTATTAAAATAACTTCTAAAAAAATAAGAAATTTATTTTTTTAAACAAAAACAAATTTTGTGGTTTTCTTTTTGTTGTTGTTTTAAAAAAATCCGAAAAAGCTTTTTTCATCTCTGGTCTGGACAGTCAGTAGAGGCTTCCGGTGTTACGTTAATGCGTATGAAATGGGTGTTTTGTTTACATGTAAATTTGTTTCATATTGAAGATATTGAAGATAAAAATAAATCTTTGTTTCCATTATGGATTTCTGATAGTATTTCAGTTCTGTGTCTCTGTTTTTCTGTTTCTGAAGAAATTTGTCTGTATTGAAACATAATATTTTAATATTTGAAGAAATTCTCCTCTCGATTTTTTTTGGGGGGCATTGCCCCGGCTCCTCAATTATTGGGGGGGCACGTGCCCCGGCTGACCCCCAGAGTCTACGCCTATGACAATAGCCTATATAAGGCGCTTGAAGCACTATTGGATTTTTCAGTATAGGCTTCATGCGTCCTACCAATGACGTTGTTGTTGAAACACACAATTTCTTTTCATTGCTACAGTATGTTCAGTGGCGGCGATCTTGTTTGACAGGTGGGGGGGACACTTTAGAAATGATCTGGTCAAAAAAAGAGGTAAAAAATTAGATTCATTCTACACATTTTTTTCGCGCATGACCTTTTTTGGTGCTTATTCAAAATTTGGGGGGACAAATGTATGGTGTGTTCCCCCACTCTAAAAGGTGGGGTCTTATCCCCCTCGACCCTCCGGGATCGCCGCCCATGGCTATGTTAACTGTTGTACCGGAGTTTTTAGTACGTCGATCTTTTATGTCTCATAGAAAATATAATTCGTGACTGACACCATCAAAACTACAAATGTCTAATAGAATATCACTAGAATTTAATGCGCTACGTTAAGCTTACTATTTCCTTGTATCTAGTCGAGTATTAGAGTTCTGATCTGTTTCATTTTTTCGTCTGTCTGGGTATAGCGTTAATATTCACCACGATGGTTCGATAAAACGACGATCGTACTCTACCTGAGAAATTGGACCAGGCATGGCGGATGCCATGAAAGCCAATCCGGTGGCAGCAATGCCAAACAAAACCACTACAATTTTTCAATTAGTATTTGTTTGTAATGTTATGTAATAAAACATTTATACAGCACCCCTAAATAGCCTCACAGACATGGCAAGGTAGGGCAACGCAGGGCATTGTAATAGATGGCAATATAACGTGAAGTGAAGTTGGGCCAGATAACCTCTGAATATGCATTTAAGATACAATCCTCAGAGACCACGAAAGCTTTTACAATTAAAAATGACAACAGAATGATGATTGAATTGGAGAAGGAAGGTATATAAAGAAGGGAAGCAATGACCAGGTAAAGCAGCTAAGGGTAGATGAGGGCGGATGAAGGCATACAGTTGCAGATGAGGAAATAGGTTGAGAGAGGCGAGGAGGATAGATGAGGACACACGAGACCCAAATGAAACATAAGGGACAGATGATAAAGGCATTGAATTAAAGATGAAGGCAGTGAAGCACAGATGCGTGTAGAGATAGACACATGAGAGATGATGAAACAGATGATAGTAAGGTATACAATGGACGTTGAACATGTTGGATACAAATTCTATACCAAAGACTACCAAATGCATTATGTATAGGATAGATCAACTAACCTAGGAATCGGTTGAGCAGAGCTTTGCGTGACTCAGTCCAGTGCATCAGTTTCCATTGGAGAATGTCTTCCCAACAGTTCGCAGCTGATCCACTCAACGACGATGAGGCCGTACTACATAAATACACAAATAGAAACTAAACATTTTACAATTATTGTTAACATATACACGTTAATAATTGGGCTCTTACTTATTGGCATTCTCACTTCACTCTCCTTCTCTCCCTCCTCTTCTTACCTTTCCCTTTTCCTACCTCACTACTATGTCTTTCCTTCCGTGTTCCTCACTTCTGTCCTCTCCCTCCATTCCTCTATCTCCCTTGCCTTCCCTCTAACTCCCTGTCTCCACTTGGTCGATACCTCTCTCTCTCTCTCTCTCTCTCTCTCTCTCTCTCTCTCTCTCTCTCTCTCTCTCTCTCTCTCTCTCTCTCTCTCTCTCTCTCTCTCTCTCTCTCTCTCTCTCTCTCTCTCTCTCTCTCTCTCTCTCTCTCTCTCTCTCTCTCTCTCTCTCTCTCTCCCTCTCCCTCTCTCTCTTACTTTACCTCGATTACTCTTTTCTCCCTCCTTCCTCTTTCTCATTCTCTCTGCCTTTCTCGTCCTCTCTATCTCCCTCAGACTTCCTCCATGTGAAAACGATGATACTGTTTCGTTTTGTACCTTCCGAGAATTACTGAGAAGATCGTATCCATTTAAATATCTGAATGATGGACTATGATGCAGCAAGATGAGACATGTTTTAGCCTTAATAGAAAGACAGAGAGACGGACAGACAGACAGGCAGATAGATAGACAGATCTATAGATGGATGGATGGACGGACGGACGGACGGACGGACGGACGGACGGACGGACGGACGGACGGACGGACGGACGGACGGACGGACGGACGTACGGACGGACGGACGGACGGACGGACGGACGGACGGACAGACAGACAGACAGACAGACAGACAGACAGACAGATAGATAGATAGATAGATAGATAGATAGAGACAGACAAACAGACAGACAGACAGATAAACAGACATACAGACAGACAGACAGACAGATGAATAGATAGATGTCGTACCTCAGAGCTCCTCCGTAAAGCGCAGCCAAAAATATTCCGGCAAAACCCGGAGCGTCGGCAAACATTTGCAAGACGAAACGAGGCAGCAACTGCAAGATTCACATGCTTTGATCATTCATCAGGCACTTCGCTCAGTCTTCATATATCCACACATTCTCTTTCATTCTCAGGACTATGTTTTTCTATTCAGGACTGTGTATTTATAAGCTTCCAGATTCTTGGCTTAAAACTGTCTTGTTTGACCGGGGTTGGACTGGGAGCGCTGCTGAGTAGGTAACCTTGAAGGGGCGCTATGTGTAATTGAACTCTGTATTCGTAAAGAGACATTCGTAGCGAATGACAATAAAGAAATCTACAGAGAGAATCTAAGTCTGATAGATGTCGTAGACAGCGAACCAAAAGCTATTTTAGATAGGTTCAATTTCGCCACGCTATACTGACGATGATGAGATGGCTACGACATTGCAACAACTACAAGAACTTCTATTCTGGACTTCTAAAGATGAACGCCTAGTGTCTGCTTAACACTAGACATGCCAGTCTAATCAAGAATGCTCAGTCTAAGCTGATGACGTTCCTGTCTGAACCACAAATCACTGAACGACCTCCCTACTGCCTGCTCTCTACTCACTGACTTCTCTCTCCAACTACAGACTAACATATCCTGAGTTATTCGGAAGTATGTGGAGAAGGCATCTTGTGATTGGTTCTGCAAACCAGAGGAACTCTACCTAGGATCCCTACAGATTGACATTAGCTAAGCTACTGGAAGGTTGGCCTTTGTGAAACCTTTCCAAACTATACTGATCAATTGAACACTCTTACTGAGGTGGACGGATCACTTTTCCAGTAGCTTCTAGAATATGCTTCTGTTTTCCATCTATTACCTTGTGTCGAGTGAACTGAAATCCTCGATATAGCTTATCTTTCGGGCTTTCTATAAGTGGCCAGGTGGATACAGTTGATCTTAATCTAGAGATGTCATCACATGTTATCCTATTTCGAAACTCCTAGCTTCTTAGGCGCCTATGGGGCGCCTAAGAAAAGTGATTATGGAAAACTTATCTGTGTTCCATAATTACTCTACACGCCTAAATGAACTCTGTGATATTACCCTCCGGTCTGCAATAATCGAACGTCCTCGTTCGAGAGACATAGCTACCTAAATGTACTCTGTGATCCTTATATGATGGGCAGTTAGAAATCCTTGGCTACTAATTCACGCTACTAGTCTGTGATCTGCCACACTCACCATGCCCTCCTATTCATGCGGTCGTATTTTAATAGCCATTATGAAATAAACGTTTAAACACGTTCTTCAAAAAGTATCAGCATTAACATACGGACAACAGAAGATGAATGAACCTGGTTGGCGTTGTTGATTTCGTGATTCGCCAGTGGGTCGCAGCCGATGGAGGCGTAGTAGGAAACAACAACGAGTCCAATGAAGCAAAAAAGGAAGTGCATGACGATAAATGCTGGAAGGTTCAGGAAAATGGTTCTATAATTCATAGTCCACAATAATACATACCATTTAAAAAAATACGAAGACGGTGAAGCTGGTAACTATGATGGCGGTGGTTGTTTTAGTGGTGGTGGTGGTGGTGGTGAAGGGTGTGATCGTAGTAATGGTTGTGGTTGTTGTGGTAGTGGTAGTGGTGTTGACGGTGACGGCATGGGCGACCGCATGAATTTTTTCTAGTGGGAGACATGGGGGCAAATTTTTTCTAGGAGGAGCAAAATGCCGTTTTTCAACTTTTTTGCATAACTATTCATGAACACAGCACACGTGACAACTTTAAAAATAAGTAATGGCCAAGGACTTACCTAAATAACTAATTTTATTTGCATTGAATATCGTGTTGGGATTCCCCCTCCCTGGCTTTTGCAAATATTTAAAAAAAATAAAATCTTTTAATTTTAATGCTTTTACAACAGTCCCAACACGATTTTCAATGCACTAAGCACTTAATTGTTGGGACTGTTGTAATAATCATAATAATCAAATATTTTATATTTGTAAAATATTTCCAAAATCCAGAGGGCAAATGTCCCCCATCGCCCCTCCGGACGCTCATGGGTGGCGACGGTGAGGTGGTTATAGTTGTGGTGAGGGTGGTGGTAGTAGTGGGTGTGATAATGTCTACAATGTTAAATTGTGAATTGGATACATATCCTTGCATCCACACTTAACATTTCTGAAGAACCGCGTGTATACATGATTGACTAATTAATTTACTTTAAAATGAAATCTTTTATTACAATTTAGCTTGTGACTCGGTCTTTGTGGCTGAATATCGTTGTACAGCAGCCTGTGAGAAACCATAGTAGTTGAACCAATTCATTGAATAACCGAACAGAAATCCCCAGAAGGTGTGTCGAACTGTCGGATCAGGACTCCATCTGAAGGGACAGACATGATAAATTGTGTTTTATTGCATGATTAAGAACGCTAAATATGTATAAAATAGTTATACGTTTAGTTCGGTAAGTTAGCATAATATAATAAGGGGCCGTCCATAAATGACGTCACGCTATTTTGGCCGATTTTTTACCCCCCTCCCCCCTCGTCACACGTCGTCACAAAAGTAACACCCCCTCTTGTCACACATCGTCACAAATTTCTGACCCCCCTCCCTCCCCTAGGTGCGTGACGTCATTTATGGACGGCCCCTAACGTATGTTAACATGAGTTAAGATAAGGTAACTTAAGTTATTAGCATTCGTTGGAGAAGAACGCCATTTACGTCAGCAAGTAAGTAGACACTCGTTACTGTTATTAGTCGTACTTGTTGATAAATATTCAGTCCTGAACTATACTCTGTAAAAGGTTGTCATATTGACGGTTGCATTATTTGTAGCATCAGGTTTCAGAGATCTCATACCGCACGAAATACGACCACGATGTGATAGGCTGTGTATTTTGTCGTTACACAATTATAATTAAAACATGTAGCTTACATCGCACTTCTTCGCACTCCGATTTCACTGCGTTACATTACAGTACATAAAAATATTCGATGTAACGTACTCAGCCCAGTTCAGTCGCCCCGATTGCGAGCACAATTCGATGACGCTACCAAATCCTCCAACCACGATCAGACCCTTTCAACATCAAAAGAAATAGTAGTGCATCAGTGACTTTTTTCATAACTATCAGCCTTTACACAGGCAGACATATCGTACAGTTGATATATGGGTGAATTAACATTTCTCGCCAAGGAAACTAATCACGTCTTATAGACGACAAATATGCAATCCTACGTTCAATCAGAACATTAGAATTACAAAACCATGTTAATGTAATAGAATAAATAAGGTTAAATTAGGTTAAAAGCTGATTACAAAAATGCAGCCAAAACTAGGCAATAGACTGACGTTAACCTCAAAACCCAGTGCATGTGGTAGGTTTACAGACTTAAAACTAAATCGATAAAGTGACAATTTAGGAAAGTCTTTCGTCGTTTTCTGTGGGTGAGAAAATATGTAGATAGCCTGTATTCCTGTTTCATTGATCTACTTACTTACTGCCATCTCTTACACTGTTATTATTCAGCTATAAAACGGTCTCCATTAGATTGTTAACCTTAATGAGAATCGTAAGTAATCCACCGAAAATAATGACGAACTGGAAAACGTCTGTCCAGATAACGGCTCTCATTCCACCCTGTAATGTAAAATTGTTGTAATACTTAAGATCCGACGGAAAAAACAGATAACGAGGAAAACAGGCAGAAAGTGATAGGAGTGGTGGAGAGAGAAACAGAGAAGAGAAAGGTGAGAAACGGCCAAAAAATAACGGAAAAGAGGAAAAGGAAGAAAGGTCCTTTCACGTTGATGTGGATCTAAAGTACTTCCAGTATGAAGCCAAAAATACATCCGAATCCGAGAATCTCACCAATCGACATAGAAACAATTTTTAAAAAATCACTACGCGGCATTCTAAAGGTCGGTATCTCCCTTGGATCCATTATTGTTCACGGTTGTTGATGGTGATGCTTAGGATTAGTTCCTATTTAATTGTTTTAGTGAAGTTACTCGACAACAACTCACCAGAGCTGTGTATACTACTGAAACGACAGCCATGACAGGAATCGAGACCCCGATTGGAAGTCCAGTTGCTGACACAAATATAAACAGGTCGACGTGTTTTAATATAGCCAACATCATCCTTTTGTTAGAATAGGAGATCATTTCCTAACATTATAATTGTAGAGATACTTTAGTTCCCGCGATTGCTTCACTTTTTTGCTACTAGTTTTCTCTCGGATCGTCAAGAAAGTTAGACCTTGAATTGTTATGCAACAGTATATCATATCACTGACATTAACTATGGTTTCTATGGTTTACTGCAGTTCACCATCAAGCATCTAGATATAATTCTTGTTTAGCTAAATTAACCTAATGACTTCCATAGCATCGCCATCTATTCTACTCAAGGGGAAAACAAAAGTGTCTGATCGACCACCAAACCCGATCTTCATCTCTCTGCCTGTCACTGTGTGATCAGCTGGTTCCTACCTGTGCTGCCTTTATCTGTTTGCTGCCACTCTTACACTGGGTTGTCCGGAACCGTCGACTATGGATGGATTCTTGTTGGTTCGTACTTCTGGAGGACTAACGTGCGTTACCTTAAATAGTGAAGATGTCCATCTTAGCCATGAAGCTGCTTCTATATGTACCGTCTAGGGAAATCTTATTCAATAACTCATCATATCAAACTTTTTCAGGGAGGGTGTGGAATCTGTGGATCTATCAGCACGGAGTAGATTTATTCGTCATCTGACGTAACATATGGCCCCGTTCTAAACTGGAACTCCCTTTGGTATTCCGGTCTTACCGATTTCCAGAATTAGCGCACCTCAAAAGGACCTGCCGATGAACATTTGAAGTGGCAGTAAATCTTCGTTCTCCATAAGAGCGTGCCGACGCTTAACTTCCATGCACATATCCCCTCCCCATTAATTTCCCATTAACTTCTGTAGTTCCTCAGCCTTTCTACAATGCAATATTGGCCTATTACCACATTTTATTTCCTCACCCAATTGCTTACTTGATTAAATGAACTGTGTGACAGTTTAATAAAATTGCCAACAAACCTGATTGTAAAGCTGCTGAAGGGGCATACATCGCTATTCCCATGTAAAGAATCTATTGAACATCGATCAACAGCAGCTGTATGGATATTGTGCAGTGCACTGCTGTAGGTTTATGAAAAATTGAAAGAACTTCGATAATACTATACTAGCGGCTCATAAGCTATCCAGAGGTGTGTATTATACGATAATGTGCATTATTAAGATATAGAAGTACGAAATGAGGTCGAAATTGTGTCCTGGCCTTTTAAATTGAGATTTTAAACTCGTGGTTGCTGACTTACAACGTGTTTAATAAAAATTATCCTCGTAATGACTTAACTAAATATCTGAAACAAATTATATACTTTAGAAACAAAACTTATTCTACTAATCTCACCGCTGAGAAGATTGAGATGATGGAAGCAAGAATTCTTACAGATTTCGAGTGGAAACGCCGTTCAAAGTACTAGAATCACACAGAAAGTTCTTGGATATTTCACAGTTTGTTACTTGTTCTATTTGTGTCTGCAGTGTCTTCCGAGCAACGGGTGCTTTAGAGGCAAACACATTGTAAATCACAAGAACTCAAAATTAAAAATTAAATTTCCAGATAAATCATTAAAAGAAAATGTAACAGTCAACCCTACTGGAGCGGTGAGATGGTTGAATGATAACGTGCTGGCAAGAAGATCAGAAGAATGCGGGTTCGATTCCCGCTAGCCCCAAATGGCGATGGTAAAATGAGCAGTATGACAGATGAGCGCCTTGAAGGCTGCCATACAGTTAAATTCGACTCTTGTTAACTTGTTATCGTCTGTTATCGTCTACTATATCATGTAATACTAGTTTAGTGCGTAGGCCTACTTGTCAGTTTGAATTACTAAACGAGTATTAGACCTATTATCATTATTTTTTTCCCTCAGGGTCTTAGAGATTAAATTAATTATTTTATCATTATTATTATTATTATTATTATTATTATTATTATTATTATTATTATTATTATTATTATTATTATTATTATTATTATTATTATTATTATTATTATTATTATTATTATCATCATTATCATTATCATTATTAACCCTCGGGCTACCAAGGGGGTGGTTACCACCCCCCCTACGTTTTTCTGGAAATTTTTTTTGTAGCACATGGAATATAATTTTGACATTTTAGGTAGCTGTAGGGGGTCCATTTCCACACATTTTGAGGTAAAAGTAGTGATGATATCCCACACCATAAAAAAGTTATACCCGATATAGCCTAGGTACCACCTATGGAATCAGGAATTTCTCTCGTCAGCTGTTAGCTGTTGTCGACTATAAAGGTATTCATTATTCTTCCTGGAAGAGAAACAACTATGCCATTCTTTAGAGGGTATGTAGGGCTATATTTGCTTGCTTAGTTATTTGTCTTTTGATAACCGGAAGTGATCATAATAAATAATAATACGCTTTATCAGTGTGAAAATCACTGATGCAACATCACAACGTAAACCGATATGGTTGGGTATGGGGAAGGGCTATAAGCAGTCAAAGAAGCATGCTAACAGAGTAAAGCAGTGCTGTGAAGTGTTCAAGAAGCCGGTTTGCAGGAAGCATTCGCACAAAACAATGGAAGTAACTTGCAATAACTGCAAGGACCACTGACGTATTTGGCTGCTGGGAAAAATTACATAATTTCTTGTTTCATGTTGATATAGCTGCACGCCTTTAGGTTCTGCCTGTAACTAAAACAGACTTTGAAATAGTTTGTATTGTTGAAAATTAAGTCTCATTATATTTAGAATATTCTTGGATACATAGTTCATTTTCATAACCCACATCATTTATATTTTTTTATCCAAATAGTACAAATTGTGTGGGATAATATCAGATATCGTTAAATGGACCGGTGCCTTTGTTAAAAACTATAAAATTTCGAGATGCATTCATATATTTTACAACTAAATATACCATTCTTTTCAGAAATGAATGATGAATCAAATGATGTATTACATGATATGATATTTGAAACCAAACACGAAATTCCGGGTGGGGGGTGGTAACCACCCCCCTTGGTAGCCGATGTCACAAAAAAACCTTGGTAGCCTGAGGGTTAAAGAATCAGACATTGTCGATTTGCGATGCATTGCAGTAAAGATTGCGGACAATCTAAAGTATTGTCGGATAACAATGTTGCAGACCTAACCTCGTTAACGCTGACTAATTTCAGCGGATACAACCACGGAACGGCCACCTGCATCGCGAGAATATTGGCCAGCGTTATTGTGATCAAAGTCCATATAAGATACATCGATCCATAACTATACATCTCTGCTGTCAATCCGAGTATCATGATAGCCGATTGATTGGAGAGAAAGAGAGACACGGCAGTCGGAAGGACCTTCAGAGAACGGTTTGCCATGATGAACTCGGATGTTGTCTTCTGTCGACCACCTGTTAAGGAGTGGTAGACGCCGATCCCAACCAAGATGACAAAGAATGCCACCAGGATAAGGTAGTCCGGCCAAGACAAGTAATCCATCGATGCGATTACCTGGATTAAAAAAATAACCTCGATAATATGGTTGTTAAAGAACACGCAAGATATTAAAGCAAAGTTACCAAAGAGTAATTCCAGGTGTTCTCCAGTGAGTAATTCAAAACTCTTACCATAGGCCTAGTTGCTTTCCGCTAATGGTAAATGGCGGTATTAGTGGTTGTGATAATGCCTGTTACAGGGCAGCTGCACCTGTTGTTGTGAATGGAATTGTAACTGTAAATTATTAATATTGTCATTTTTATTATCACTGTTATTGTTTCCGTTATCATTATTTTTATTATTATTATTTTTTTTAGCCCCGAGGTATACAGGATCCCTCAGGGACTTCAACATTATTTACAAAGTAGATTTGTCCGGAATGGGCCCTATTCGTCTAGGTTAAAGTTGTTTAAGGCACCCCTAAAGGCCACCGCGTTGTAACTGTAAATTATTAATATTATCATTTTTATTATCACTGTTTTTATTATTATTATTATTATTATTATTATTATTATTATTATTATTATTATTATTATTATTACTATTATTTTTGTTTTTTTGTCCCGAGCTAAACATGATCCCTCGGGCGTCACAAAAATTTGTCAGGAGACAAAAGAAAACTAGTTATTCTGGAATGGTTGCATCTCCTCCGCCACCGAGTTAAAACGTTGAATGGTGATTGAGAGGCGTTGCAGCAAGAAGCAGGTCTCCCTATTGTCTCCTGTTGTCAGTGTCAGATTGCCAGGCGCGGATTTAGAGGGGGGCGGAGCCGGCGTACGCCCCCCTAAACCTGCAGCAAATATTCTCAAACTAAACTGACCTAAAACTAATATAACTGCAATTTGGGAATAAGATGTTTGAAGTAGCTGGACCGGCAGAATGGAGCTCTCTTACCGGAGCTCTCTTACCTACTTACCTGAGTTGCTAGCAGACGTTGCCCACGTGACCAATGACTTTTGCCGTGACGTCATTCACAAAGTTCATGTACAGACAAAATTTACGTAAATAGAAATTGGTCAATTTAAAAATATGTCGAGTGCTCCGCCGTCAAAACGGCTTAAACAAGCAGTTTTATCATTCGCGAATAAGCCGACTGCCATGTTTCCGAAGTACAATGAACGAGGACAGATTTAATGCACTCATTTTATTGTTTGTCCACAAGGACAGCAAGTTAGACATTGATGACATTATCAATGCCTACGCCAGAAAGCATCCAAGGAGAATGGCACTGCTTAATCCACTGGCATGTGACACTTAATTATTTTCTTTTTGGATCAAGGGTTGCATGATCAAAACCGTTTCACTGTTAACCTTCAGTGGAGACCAGTTGTTTTACATGAGAAACTATATACTTTTTTAAAGTTCCATAACATTTTCTATAAAAAGGATCATTATAGTTTTGCGTGATCTAATTTCATATATATATATATATATATATATATATTTATATATATATATATATATTTACGGGATTGGATTGGTAGTTTTTACGCCCCCCTAACCAGAAATCCTGGATCCGCCCCTGATTGCGACCCAAGTCTGTTAAAAAATATTATTATTATTATTGTTATTATTATTATTATTATTATTATTATTATTATTATTATTATTATTATTATTACATCGCAGTTATTACGCGTGCAAGCTCAGCTAATACGAATATGCGGCGCGAAGAAACTGTGACTGAAGGACTTGCTCAAAGTCTGTCCACAGTAGTACAATAGTCCTATCCAACTCAAAGGAGGATTGAACCCGTGTTATCCGCATTACAAGCCGGGTAAGTTTACTCTAACGAATCGGCTACCGTGCCTCGCAAATGTAAATCTCCAAACTTATTTAGCGCTTTACACAGTTGTGTCGGAGAGACTTACCGCACAGGCGCTATACAAATGAAGTCCTCAAGAACCGGCTTGTTTGGTCATTTTTTGGTGTCAGAATCCTGTATGCTGGAAACCGTTGGCAATGGAATTTATGGATTTATATGGCTAGACTACACATCATTATATAGTCACACTTACCGTTCTGGGTCAGTAGATGTCGATTTACCGTTTTCTTCAAACGATAACTCTCAATAAAGAATAAAATTTAGTTAGAATAATTAATGCCTGTGTCTTCATCTAATCCTCTGACTCGACGGAATTCCTACCAACTCGTCCTCGCGATAGCAAAATTCGACTTCCTTCAGATGCATGCTTCATAGGAACCTAATATCTGAACTTCTCTGTCTCTGGTGCGCCTATATATGCCCTGTCAAACTATTTTGGGGGTAAAATAGCGTGCTCGATTGTTGCCCTTTAGATGGCGACCTAGATACTTTGATAGTTCTATGTCAGCTGAAGTGTTTCAATAGCCAGAACGGCCTTCCAGGACTCCTCAGTGTTAAAGAGTGTTTTGATGTCACACTTGCTTGACTTGGTTTACCATCCGTAGCCTGACTTATGGAATGTTGGCTCATTGGGCGACAATGTGTCACCTCACTGGAAGAGAGTCTGACCAAGTGAGGAAGTCCAATGTGTAATTCCGGATTACAGCGACCATTGGCTGATCTCTTAGACATTTTGATAAGCCGCTCTAGAAATCATGAGACTAGATTAGAGTGGGAGCAAAACGGGGTAACATGTTTTCAGTGTAGTGGGAGAGACATAACGTTCTCCTATTTCCCCAATGAATCCCACTTTGTTCCCAGAGCATACTCTCCCTTTCCCCTTTGATTTGAATCTTGTAAACAACGTTCTGCGCGGAACCCACTTCCGTTGGTTTAAGTTCAAAGGTAAGTAATTGTTAGCAGAATCTGAAGCCTAGATACATTGACCGGACACCTTGGACTACGATCACCCTGAAGTATTTAGTCCCGTTGCGTTGCGATAATGTCTAAACATAGCATTCGATACGGTGTGGTTCGGACTAACAGTCTCGGGTTGAAGTTACCTCTATGCAAACGTTGGGCTGTTCTTATCGAATATGTGGACTTTTAGAACGCGGCTATATTAAGGCACAAAATCGAGCACAATCGAAGTTCGCCTCTTTGTAGAAGCGGAGTCCATAATTCTCTGGAGAGATCCAGTCAAGATCCGAGACGCCACGGTGACGTGGATCATGCCCCCGATTATCCTACAGACGGACAGACGTTGTTTCCGACAACTTCGTCGTTGAATTCAATCCACTGACTTCAAGAAGAAGTCACTTATTGTTTTGGTTTGGATTGGAATGCATCGGATTGCATTAGATAACCTAGATTGGATAGGATTGGAACTGATTGGAATACTTACTTAGTACTTAGTCCTTTCGGTGCAGGTCTGCACATCGGGCGACGCATCTCCTCCGCTCTCCTCTGTCCAACGCTAGCCTCTCCGCCTCCTCCCACGTCAGCTCCAGGCATCTCAGGTCGTCTCTGATTGTCTCCGGTCATTTCTTTGTGGGATATATAATTTTTATATATAATTTTAATATATAATTTAATATATTTAATTTAATATATAATTTTAAGAATAAAGGCCCTTTTTACGTCACTATTATTATGAAACACGTCTATTGGAATGGACTAGATTATTATCGACAACAGCAATCAACAACCCATCGGCAACAGCTTTGCCAGTTGGACATTTCGAAGTAGAATTCCCAGCTTCAAATGAAGTCCCTTCGTGACTAGTAGAGAAGGAGCCACCCACCGCAAAAAAATCACAAGATGAGTGAAGTTCTAAGATATCACTCGCCCTACGAGAGGCCTATCAAGGAATTAAGATGCGTCCCACATTTCGATGCAACTGATAGGCATAGGCGTAGACTCTGGGGGGTCAGCCGGGGCACGTGCCCCCCAATAATTTAGGAGCCGGGGCAATGCACCCCCAAAAATCGAGAGGAGAATTTTTTCAAATATTAAAATATTATGTTTCAATACAGACAAATTTCTTCAGAAACAGAAAATCAGAGAAACAGAACTGAAATACTATCAGAAATCCATAATGGAAACAAAGATTTATTTTTATCTTCAATATCTTCAATGTGAAACAAATTTACATGTAAACAAAACACCCATTTCATACGCATTAACGTAACACCAGAAGCCTTTGCTGACTGTCCAAACCAGAGGTGAAAAAAGCTTTTTCGGATTTTGCTTTAAACAACAACAAAAAGAAAACCACAAAATTTGTTTTTGTTTAAAAAAAGTAAATTTCTTATTTTGTAGAAGTTATTTTAATAGCATTGATTAAACGATTTAAATTTTCGGAAATCGCAACTGAATTTACTGAGTTGGAGCTCTTGTTCATGCCATTTTTCATGCTTTTTATGATCCGAAATCAGAAAAACTTAAAAACAACCAAAACAACAAAAACCATAAAAACAAAAAAACCGAAAAAACAACAACAAACAACGTTTCATCTTGAAAAATCTTTTTTTGCACCTCTGGTCCAGACCCCATGCCCACCAATATTTTGCCCCACAAATATTTTGCCCCACCAATATTTTGGACAAGTTTACGCCAGTGCTGATAGGCTAAGGCTTTGTCAACGATACAAACAGATTTCCAACCTGTTAATCTTCAATGAATACGTAACAGTAATTTTGTCTTACTTCTCAACAGAGGCGGATTAAGGCATGTTCAACATGTTCGGCCGAACAGGGGCCCCCACATTTGAGGGGCCCCACACATGCAAAAGAAATTTTGTTCAATATTATATAATTATTGTTATTTGTTACATCTAATAGTAAAAATGAGCGAAGTCAATTTCTTGGATGGAGCATTTGCTCCAAGGTTTCCATGAATATTAGTATAAACTAAAGGAAATGTCGATGACTTCAGCAGCGTATGATTCCAGCTGACTATCGCATGAACTGTTTCGCACAATCTCCAAACACTTGCTAATGACTTGCCGGCAGCAAATAACAAGCGTAATACGGTAATCAAAACTGGACTCATCTATAAGCTAAAATTGCAACTGATATTTGGTGAAGTTTTGTAAGCAGTCGTTGGATAGGTTTCTAGTTGTGATTATTGTTAGGATATCTCTGTATTCTTGACCAGTGCGTCACTCTTCCCATCTCTGCTTCTGTTCGTCATTTCGAACGTCTCTCTGTCAGACGATGTCTCTTCTGGTGTTGGATTCAGATACGGTTTGACTGGTTCCTCCGATATCTCGTTCACATCATCCCGAAATTCAACCTGTCCAATAAAGATCAAAGGCGTGTTGCTCTGATAATTATCATGAACAATGCACTAATTACTTACTAATAATATATTAACCAAGACACAAATAAGCTTATCAAACATCACGAGCACATGACTTATCATGCGAAAAATCATATAAAGATTTATTTTAGGATAGAATCTCGGATACATTAGAACTATTATAATAATGTATCGCTGTCATCGTCCAGGCGGGTGACCACGAAAGAATCGACAAGCGTAGAGGCGGCACCAGGAGACAGGGTGCGGGATATGACCCTGAGTTGCCGGAGCTGATAATAAGAGCTACGGCAGAGAATATTAATGTGCTGGACAAAGGTGAGCTCCTGTTAAACTTGATAATATCGTCTGTTACTACTATATCATGTAACCTTACTGCGTACTTTGTTTGAAATAATAAACGAAGATTATCATTATTATTATTGTGGTTTAACAAAATAGCCATTAGCAGTGTAATGCGTATTGTAATAAGAACTGATGGACAATCACACTTAGATACATAGGTCGGCACAGTGCTTTTAAACTGTAGCGCATGGCGCCTAATAAAGTTTATATCGAGCCCAGACGTGTGTTTATTGTCATCGGAGTATTACAGATTAAAAGATTTTGTATCCCTAAGTAGCATATTTCATTTGTCGGACAAATGACCTAAAATGTAATACTGCTAATAATGTTAACCACCGTCTTGTAGTTGACTGGAGATGATATTTTCGGAGCTGAATCTGACTCTGAAACGTCTCTCCATCGAAGACACCGTAAAAAGTTGAACAGAAGTTTTTCGTCCACTTTTTCCTCTGACGACCGGTCTTCTGTCAAGAAAGGAACAAATTAATTTTTTTGCTTTACTGAATCGTTTGTTTGTTTAATATTTAAATCTTTCTTATTGAAGTCTTTGAGATCTGACTTTTGAAAAGTCACACTAAGCTCACAGATGTGAGATATGTTGCGAAGGCATTTTGTCGAAACAAAATAGTTACATTAAATTATTAAACGAATGAACTGTTGTCTTAATTGTTCTATAGTCATTATGGAATACATTGTTCTATGGTCGTTATCACTTTTCTCTATGGACCAGTGACCACCATCGTTCCTTTAAATAAATGCAAAGATGTAGAAGAGACTCACCAAGTATTAGGATTATATTGAGGTAGTAGTCCAAACAGACCTATTAGGCAAATTATGGCACTGAAAATTCAGTGTAAATAAAGAAATAAATGAATAGAATGATTAATATAGTGAATAATTAAAGCATAAAATGTAACAAGAATGATAACATTAATGTTATGATGTAGAAGTGTCACAGACGCCGTAAATCAACAGCCTTAATACTCAATAGTTCTGTGCTCGAAATGATTGCAAATGACATTCAAAAAATCGTTAAATATCTTACTGAGAAGAAAGGATGCTATGGATCCAACGACCACCGTGACTATGATCCACATAAAGTTGTACCAGAGGTACGAAATTGAATAGAATTTCTCTAACCCTTGCAGAGGAACCTAGCGACAAAATAAGGTAATGAATTAATTAATTAATTTTCAATTATATACTATATTAATTTTTAATTACACACTATAATTTATATGAGTAGTTGTGTGTGGGTGAGGCTATATACATGAGTATAGTAGTGACACTTTGTTGAAGAGAATTTCTGTTGATTATTATTCAATATACCGATGTCAGAGCTCACTAGCTGCCAGTGTACGCAGTTATCAATCTGAACTGACAGAGACATGGTATACAGCTTTCACATACTGCAAGCCCTTTCTGCTTTCAGCGTCCCAAAGAAGAAGAATGGGGTGTGTACAGTCTCGAAGCGAGTGCAGTGCAATGATCAAACATCCATTCATCATTGGTTAGATGACTCGAAAGCAACCTATCAGTTTTACATACTGCACCAAATTCTAATAGTGGAGACGGGAATAGTAAAAAAAACTTTGACAATCCATTGTAAACACAAAAGAATTTCAGACTGAAATTAATCCAACGAAGAAGGATGAGGATTCAACGAAGTATCTATTCATTCATAATGGTGCGAATAAAGGCAACAAGCCATTGGAGTTCGGATGAACGAGCTTATAGGTGCCTCTTGTAGATTGCATAGGTATGAAATCGAATAGAATTTCTCTAATCCTTGCATGAAATCCGAGTCTATTAACTTACCTTTCTTTATTTTCTTCATCTTACCTTATCCAAACCTTTTCTTACCCGCCTTGCCTTACTCTACCGCAATCTAGCACAGAGGAAATCATTTGCATCACGATACTTTGGAAAAGGGTGAACAATAATCAGGTCGATAATGACGTCACCTCAATTGTTTGATTTGTCAGCGGGCGGAAGTACGACATCGTTGTGTTAATCGGAGATTCGTCGAGGAAGTGGAAGAAGGAGGTGGAGTTGGTGTCGTAATAGTTTGGAAAGGTGAGATTATTGGGCTTCATGCATCCATCGATGCTGAGAGGAGGAAAAGTTGGATGTCTTCGCTTCAGCGTGTAAGCTCCAATGGTCAACCAACAGCTACCGATCTGACTCGTAATTACGCCAATTAGTGCTCCCTGAAATAAGAAGAAGTTGCCTGTATAATGGGAATTAATGTTAGAATTATTGCAATATGCTGGTCTCAAGATACGCAGTGTGAATATGCGGTAAGATTTGTTGTGATCTGGTAAAGAGATGATACACAATGCAGTGTTTAGAAGAGATGTAGGCAGCTTTCACTATTCCATATGGGTGGAAGAGCTTCCAGAAACAGCGTTAATGATACAATTAATTCTACCGTAACACTATTTATTTGGAGAAGTGTGGTAAAACTGTGAAGAGCTAATTTTGTGCACATTCTCAAGAATGGATACCAGTAAAGGCACTGGCCTGCACGACTTGGCTTCTTGTCGATGAAGAAATGCGATTTGATAATTGCCAATAAGATTATGATTACTGTATTGGGCCTAGGGAGAGTTGTGATGTGACGGTGTATATTGCTATGAGAGAAGATAATCTGAATATTTATAGATGACCCTTGAAATATAGAAATCACTGATACTATAATTATGCATATTTGAAACATACCTTCCAGTTGGCATATCGATTCAAACCTCCTAGCACGAACAAGCCGTAAACAGGACCCGTGGTGGCACTAAATAGCGAGATCACGATCTAAGTATGCAAAGGCAAAATCAAATTATAGGAATGCCGATAACCTCGTAAACAGCAATGTTATATTCCCATATGTGGGCATTATTATAAATTATGTCCTACCAAACTGCACAACATATAAGACGCTTGAAGCTCTGTTGCAGTTTTTCCATATGGATGGGGTTCATACGTCTTACAAATGACGTTGCTTTTGAAGCTAACATTTCTTTTCTTTGCAGTTTTCACTGTTGTACCGGAGTTTACAGTAAGATATAATTATAGCAAATAATATAATCCTGACTGACACCGCGTTTGTTTCGATAGGAATTTCTGCAATAAACGAATATTTGATTTGATTTGGTCGAAACTACAAATTCAATGCGCTATGGTTAGCTTACTATTTCTTTGTTTCTAATGGAGCATTAGAGTTGAAATCTACTTCAATGCTTGGTCTGACATTGTAGAGCGTTAATATTCACCAACATGGCTCGTTAAACGACACTGACGATGATCGTAGCCTACCTGAGTAATTGGACCAGGAATGGCAGATGCCATGAAAGCCAATCCGGTGGCAGCAATGCCAAACAAAACGACTACAATTATTCAATTGGTGTTGAACTTTCCCAAGAATTACGCCATTATCTCCAACTTTTATCTTTTCAAAAATCGCCTTCGTGCATACTTACTTAATACCAAGGCGCCGTGACTATAGCCGTGTTATTAATGTTTTATAGTTAAGTATTCTCGTCTTGTGTATGTTATTAACTTGTGCTAACTAGGCTTGTTATCGTATTATTCATTGCCTATCAATTAGATCCGCCGTTACGGAGTTAACTCTTGTCTGGGTTTTATTTTTATTGTCTAAGGATTTAGTATTCTTATGATATTGTGGAATAGGAATATTCTCAAATCCTTCTGATCAGCTCGACTTAATTTTTTTCGAACATAGGGGGCACTTCTTAGCGGAACAAAGGTTCCTTTAAGGTCTCCTTTTGAACCACTACTCTAATTATAGGCCTACCTATCCTAAAATAATGTGTTAAATTCGTCAATATATTGTTCATTCTTGTATGACTTCACATTGTCATTGTCTTGTATTAATGCTGGATCCTTTGATCATAAATAGCGATAGATTGATTGACTGACTGAAGACAAGGGCAACGCAGGACATTGCAATACAAGGCCATATAACGTGAAGAAAGGTTAGGCCAGATAACCTCTGAATATGTAACTAATGCACAATCCTTAGAGACCGTGAGAGCCTTTACAATAAAAGAAGACAACAGAATGATGATTGAGTTGGATAAACAAGTGATAGCAAAATGTAACAAATGCCCAGGCAAAGCAACTAGGGAAGATGAGGGCGGATGAAGGCATACAGTTGCAGATGAGGGCAGGTAGTGACAGTTGAGGAGAGATGAGGACATACGAGGACCAGATGAGGACATATTACACAGATGAAGGCATCGAGTTAAAGATGAGAGCAGTGGAGCACGCAGATGAGAGATGATGGAGATAGATGATAAAAAGGTACAGAGGACGGTGTACATGAACGTTAGGTATGTTGGATATATCTTCTGTACCAATGACAACCAAATGCTGCAATGCATTATGTATAGAAGAGATCAAATAACCTAGGAATCGGTTGAGCAGAGCTTTGCGTGACTCCGTCCAGTGCATCAGTTTCCATTGGAGAATGTCTTCCCAACAGTTCGCAGCGGATCCGCTCAACGATGTTGAGACTGAACTACGTAAATACAAACAAACAAATCAACAGGTTAACAATTAAGCCACTATTTGCTGACATTCTATCTTCACTCTCCTTTTCTTCCTCTTCTGATCTTTCTCTTTCCCTACCTCTCTGCTGTGTCTTTCCTCCCATCTCCCCCACTTCTGCCCTCTCCCTCTCACCCTCTGTCTTGCCTACCCTCTTTCACACCATGCCTACCCTCCGTCCGTGCCTCTCTCTTTCTTACTTTGCATCTCCTTCTCTCTGCCGTTCTCTTCCTTTCTGTCCCACTCAGACAAACAGACAGACAAACAGACAGGTAGATAAAAGTCAAACCTCAGAGCTCCTCCGTAAAGTGTAGCCAGAAAAAGTCCAGCAAAACCAGGAGCGTCGGCAAACATTTGCAGGACGAAACGAGGCAGCAACTGAAAAATAAGCATTGTGAGACTAGTCAATCATTCAATCAATCAATCAATCAATCAATCAGCCTAACTTAGTCGGCATATATTCACACGATCTCCTTGACTTTCAGAACCCCGTACTTTTTGTTTCTGTCTTTTCAGGCTAAGACTTGTCTCATCTTGCTCTCGCGTATTCCATCATTATGTTAGTTAAATGGATTCAGTCTTCATCTCAGTAATTCTTACGAGGTGCAAAACACAGAAAGACTGAGGGGGATAGAAAGGAAGATAATGGCAGAGAGAAAGAGAGGCATTTTGTACTCGTAGTGCTTCGTGCCCTTGTGCTTTGAAATTCTGGGTCGAGTAAACCAAGATGGCCTTCTTTGATCAACCTCCTCGGCTACCACCTTGCCCAAATATCAGAAGACAACAGAGAGAATACCTCTCTCTTTCATCTCCTATCTATGACTATCCAAAGCTTCATTGCAGTCGCTTGTTGTAGCACCTTTCCACCGAAAAACCATCTGCGAAGACTGGTCATTCCAGACCAAAGCTCGCAAATTTTGTGCAATCCAGAAGGATCATGCGCACCTCGGGGAAAATATTATTATTAGATATGTTCCTCGAATAAGCCAGTCGTACCGGTTTCATCAATTTAAACAGTTCAACTGTTCAACGTTTACCTTTATATGTGCTGGGTAGATAACAAAAATCTCTGGCTACAAATTCACGCTACTAGTCTTTCATCGGTCACACTCACCATGCTCTCTTGTTCATGCGGTGGTTATCGAATAGCCATTTTGAAATAAACGTTTAAAGTACTTTAAACACGTTCTTCAAAAGTATCATCATTAACAAACGGACAACAGAAGAAGAATAAACCTGGTTGGCGTTGTTGATTTCGCGATTGGCCAGTGGGTCGCAGCGGATTAAAGTGTAGTAGGCAACAACGATAAGTCCATTGAAACATATGATCAGGTGCAAAACGATATATGCTGGCAGGTTCAGGAAAATAGTTCTGTAATGCACAGAAAATAATATTGCATGCCGTGAACACGAAGCAGGCAGCTATGGCGACGGTGGTTGTTTTAGTGGTGTTGATGAAGGTGGTGATGGAAGTTGTGGTGGTGACTGTTGTAGAGGTGTGGTGGACTGGTGGTGGTGTTGACAGTGGTCGTGGTGGGGTAGTGGTAGCTGTGGTTGTGGCTGTGGTGGTGATGGTGGCGATGATGTTGGTGGTTGTGGTAATGGTGATGAAGACGAAGATGGAAGTGTTGATGTTGTCAACGACGATAATGTTTGATTTCATTGTGAATTGGATACACATGTGTGCAACCACACTTTAACATTTCTTAAGATCCGTGTGCACACGTGATTAAATAATTTACTTTAGAATGAAATCTTTCCTTACAGTTTTGCTTGTGACTGAGTCTTTGTGGCTGAATACCGTTGTACAGCGGCCTGTGACAAGCCATAGAATGTGCCCCAATTCGTTGCATAACCGAATAGAAATCCCCAGAAGGTGTGTCGGACTGTCGGATCAGGACTCCAGCTAAACGGACGTACATGACAATTTTGTGTACATTGCGTTGGAGATTAAGAACGTTAAATATGTAGCGTAGAAGTTTAAAAACAGATATATTTAGTTCAGTAAGTTAACATAAGAAAACATAACATGATTAACATAATTAACGTACGTTAACATGAGTTAACATAATTATGTTAACATAAGTTACCAGCATTAGTTGGAGAACAACACCATTTACGTCTGTAAGTATGTAGACAGTATTCGCTGTCATTCTGACGTATTGTTGATAAATTTTCAATCCTGAAATATTGTAGCGTAACTACCCGGGGCAAGGCTACTGACCAGGATGGCCCTTCCCAGGTATCAGCGTATCAACTCCTATGTCCGTGGTTCGGCTTCCCTTAGTCAAGCGGAAGACTTCAGACTCTGGTTAAGTTCAATCGTTTTATTCATGTAAAACAAACCGACTACCCGTCGGGTGAATCAAATGACAGTTACAAATCGTCAATGTACAATAAACCGCAAGTTCTACCGAAGAAGATTGTCCGCCACTACAATTCGCAGATGAAACCGTTCGCTACTCACGCTTGACAGTCCGTGTATCGCAACGCTTTACCGTCCGTGTATCGCAACGCTTGACAGTCCGTGTATCGCAACGCTTGCGACGCCAAGTTCGCCAGGCGACGACGTGGATCCCAGTCCAGCTCGCAATCGCTTCCGAAGCGCCACGCACTTGTCACCGCCGACGACGACTAATTTCGCTACTCGACGACTAAGTTCGCCCGTCCGCTCGAGTGTCCTTTCCGGTCGAGCGCCGACTGACTCCGTGTGTGAGTGAGTCCCGACTGTCTTCTCCGACTGACTGACTGACTGACTCCGACTGCGTCCGACGCAGTGCTCCGACCGACTCCTCCCCGACTGCGTCGACTGCGTGCTGACTGTCCTTGTCTTCTCCTTATATAGTGTAACGATACAGGGTATCGTGTATCGTGTATCGTGTATCGATACCTGCGGGTATCGTGTATCGTGTATCGTGTATCGATACAGGGTATCGTGTATCGAGTATCGTGTATCGTGTATCGATACCTGCGGGTATCGTGTATCGTGTATCGTGTATCGTGTATCGATACCTGCGGGTATCGTGTATCGTGTATCGTGTATCGATACAGGGTATCGTGTATCGAGTATCGTGTATCGTGTATCGAGTATCGTGTATCGTGTATCGATACCTGCGGGTATCGTGTATCGTGTATCGTGTATCGTGTATCGATACCTGCGGGTATCGTGTATCGTGTATCGTGTATCGATACCTGCGGGTATCGTGTATCGTGTATCGTGTATCGATACCTGCGGGTATCGTGTATCGTGTATCGTGTATCGTGTATCGATACCTGCGGGTATCGTGTATCGTGGCTGGCTGGCATGCATCGACATAGGCAGGCACCGAGGCTGGCTGGCAGGTATCAACACAGGCCGGCAGGCATGCATCGTAGCCGGACGGCCGAGTCCAAAATGAAAGAAAGGGGGTGGAAGGGCCAAGACTTCCACACTCCCCCACGACCAAAATGAGACACAAAGTCCTCCGTTTGTGTGTCCAAAAGAAACTGCCACCACCACCTCAACAACGAAGAACAACAGGATACCGACAACACGCTCACAGGCCGCACATGGCATCCAAAGAAAACGACGACAACCATCGCCCAATTGCGCAAGAAAACATCTCCCGTTTCCTGCTACAACGACAACCAGTGCAACACAGGAACGGCAACACATGCAACTCAGAGAAAAGACGTGACAACCATCATCACTACAACCGAACAACCACAACAGCCACGCAAGACATCCTCCGTTTCTTGCAAAACGACAGCAAATGTAGCTGAGAGACCCCAGAAAATAAATGTGACAACGATCACCCCAACACAGCAGCCAATTCGGCTGAGAGACCCCAGAAAACAAATGTGATAACGATCATCTCGCAACGTCCCTAGTCAACAACACGAGCATTCAAAACTGCTACTCTGGAGCAACGTCAACAGCGATGAAAACTCCTTTCTCGCTGAAACATTAATTAGGGGCCTACATCAACCGCAGAGGCAACAGAAAAACGTGTGACAACCATTATCTCAAAATGTCCGATCAACAAATTTATCTTGCGCCTCCACTACGATTGATAGCGAGCTGGTTTCCGAACGACTCGCCGGGGTCTATCACCCCCAAGCGCGGCGGGACTAGTAAACAAGGACCCAGCTTCGGCTGGCCTAACTTTAGCCCTACCAGGCGGCCTATTCGCCTCCGCCGTCGATGCAGCTGACTCGAGATCCGACCTGATTGGGGTAGAGACAGTCTCTACTCCATCTGTCGCTGCTTCCTCCCATTGCCCAGCCGTCCTAAGCGGCCCACGCTTAAGCGGTTGTCCACGGCAATAGCGACAGCACGGTTCACAACGTTGGCAAAAACTTTGCACGTCTTTGGACCAGCCTACAAACGCTCTGCCCTTTTTAACGAAAGCAAACAGCGATTCAACAAGGCATGAAAATCCAGAAATAAATCTCCAATAATAAGCGCATAACTCAAGGAAAGCCTTCACCTCTCCCAGATGCTGCGGAGTAGGCCAAGAAACCATCTCTTGGAACTTGGTCGGGTCCAACACGACCCCTGAAGCCGACACAATATGTCCAAGGAAACAAATCGTCCGCCGCAAAATATGACCTGTATCCGGCTTCAGCTTCAAACTTGCGGTACGTAAGCGTCGGAGGACCATTTCCATCCTATAGGAAATCCCAAAAATGACAACATCGTCCCGATAGACAGTCACTCGACCAGAAAAAGGTTTCCTCCTCAAAGGTTGTCTAACAGGTTGTGCTGTTCCCGTCTCAATATGACGCTCGCGTATAGACGTCCTCCCTAAATCCAACTCTGAAGAGGAAAACACATCTTCATAATTCACCGAAAGATTTCTCAACTCTTCTTTTGCCTCCCGAGGCACATCCTCCGAAATATCTCCCATGAACTTACCAATTACAGGGGAATCCGATACAACCTTTTTCTCCTTCTTGTCCACCATCTCATCTGCAACCTCTACAGGGTGCAACTCTCCTATTAAAAGGTCCCTAGCTAACATAGCAGGCTCCTTTCCTAAATTGACCATCCGCACTTGCGATGACCCCATGTTGTCATCGACCACGACCCGTGCAACATGGACCTCTGGCATAATCTCGGCCGCTTCCGTCATCCAAGCCGGCGCCGTTGCGGACAAATCTCTATACACAGTTTTAACAAGAACATTACTTTGCGAACGAGGGAGCACAGTCACATCCTCGGCCACCACAACGCGCCTACACCAAGAAGCACCGTCTCTTCTTACCAAAGGAATACGTCTCCGACCAACAAAAAGAGCACCATTGCCAAAGCCCAAGCGACAACGATTCTCACGCAACCAATTCATCCCAAGCACGGGCTCAAACACCTGATCCGATACAAGAAAATGGGTTGCAATCTCAAAACCACGCCAAATCTTAAGCGGAACACTAATTTCCCCAAGGACTCGGATCGAACTACCATTTGCAGCCAGCAAAACCCTCGTTGTAGGAAGCAACTCCAGCCCCTCAACATCAGAAGAAGGCACGATGCTTACCTCCGACCCAGTATCAATGAGACAGAGACGAGACCGTCGATGTATGGTGGCCCGAACGTAGATAGCGTTGTTCGACAAGGTAAAGGGTCGTTCCCGTGTGGTATGGTTAGTAACCACGGTCTCTTCCGAGGTCTGGTCCTCGAAATTGGTCGACCCGCCGTCCCGACGTTGACCTCCAGAGCGGCGTGGCTGTCTGCACTCCCGAGCAAAATGGCCGACTCGTCCACAGTTGAAACACGATTGACGGCGTACTGAAGCTCCACCGTTCCGATTGACTTGACCATCGTCCACGGATGCCGGAGGATACTTCCGAAGCTCCTCCAACTGACGATAAATCTTTTCCTCGAATTCTTCCTGTCTCCTCCGCTGGGCTGCGAAGAAACTGTCCAGTTGCGTCCGAAGCTGTTCATTTACATCGACGCCCTGAGTTCCTCGGACTCGGTTGGGAGGCCGACGTCGTTCTTCCTCATCAGCCATCTGCTGATAAGCACCAAGGCGTAACGCCATGCGATAAGCCTCGTCAATCGACTTAGGCTCCCTCTCCCTGACTTTCAACGATAACTCCCTGTCTCTGATCGCCTCCAGAAAAGCATCGCGTGCAACTATTTCTGTTGTCTCGTTGGACGGTACGGGGTAAGCCAACACGACTAACCGACGAATGTCATGGAGCAAATCACTCAGGCTTTCGTCCGAGCGCTGACGTCTGTAATAAAGCTGAGCACGAAACGTTTCAGCTTGTCCTTCCGCTCCGTATCTCTGGCGTAACCTTTCGACGAGTTGCTCGTATGAGATATTGGACTTGGCACCGAAATCCCACAACAACTGCGTAGCCGCTTTGTCCAACGCACAACGAAGAAAATCCACTTTGTCCACATTCGACCACTGGTTGTGCCTGGCACACACTTCAAACTGAGCTACAAACGATTCGAGAGACCCGGTCCCGTCGAATTTTCCAGGCTTCATGTAAGTCATCTTGCGACTGAGCAAGTTTCCAACGTTCTCCAGCAATCGCGAGTCCGAGAGGGTCTCCTTTACGACCGACGCTTCTTTTCTTCCACTGTCGGCAGTAACCGCAGGTTCTAACGCATCGAAGTCGATACTCTGGAAAAGTCCACTTCGATCAGACTTAATCTTTCCCGCAGCCTTCGAATCTTTAACCGCAGGCATCAAACGAAACGGAGAGTCAGTATACGAATCAGCGAGATCGAGCAGCGTATTTCTTACCGTTTCCCCTTCATCAGCGAAAGCCATTTTTCCGAAGTCCGTCGATCAACGTAGTAAAATCCGAAAATTCTTGACTCGACGAACAGAAAAAGAAGTCGCAATGAATCCAAGTCCACCCCACTTCTGGTACCAGTTTTATAGCGTAACTACCCGGGGCAAGGCTACTGACCAGGATGGCCCTTCCCAGGTATCAGCGTATCAACTCCTATGTCCGTGGTTCGGCTTCCCTTAGTCAAGCGGAAGACTTCAGACTCTGGTTAAGTTCAATCGTTTTATTCATGTAAAACAAACCGACTACCCGTCGGGTGAATCAAATGACAGTTACAAATCGTCAATGTACAATAAACCGCAAGTTCTACCGAAGAAGATTGTCCGCCACTACAATTCGCAGATGAAACCGTTCGCTACTCACGCTTGACAGTCCGTGTATCGCAACGCTTTACCGTCCGTGTATCGCAACGCTTGACAGTCCGTGTATCGCAACGCTTGCGACGCCAAGTTCGCCAGGCGACGACGTGGATCCCAGTCCAGCTCGCAATCGCTTCCGAAGCGCCACGCACTTGTCACCGCCGACGACGACTAACTTCGCTACTCGACGACTAAGTTCGCCCGTCCGCTCGAGTGTCCTTTCCGGTCGAGCGCCGACTGACTCCGTGTGTGAGTGAGTCCCGACTGTCTTCTCCGACTGACTGACTGACTGACTCCGACTGCGTCCGACGCAGTGCTCCGACCGACTCCTCCCCGACTGCGTCGACTGCGTGCTGACTGTCCTTGTCTTCTCCTTATATAGTGTAACGATACAGGGTATCGTGTATCGTGTATCGTGTATCGATACCTGCGGGTATCGTGTATCGTGTATCGTGTATCGATACAGGGTATCGTGTATCGAGTATCGTGTATCGTGTATCGATACCTGCGGGTATCGTGTATCGTGTATCGTGTATCGTGTATCGATACCTGCGGGTATCGTGTATCGTGTATCGTGTATCGATACAGGGTATCGTGTATCGAGTATCGTGTATCGTGTATCGAGTATCGTGTATCGTGTATCGATACCTGCGGGTATCGTGTATCGTGTATCGTGTATCGTGTATCGATACCTGCGGGTATCGTGTATCGTGTATCGTGTATCGATACAGGGTATCGTGTATCGAGTATCGTGTATCGTGTATCGATACCTGCGGGTATCGTGTATCGTGTATCGTGTATCGATACCTGCGGGTATCGTGTATCGTGTATCGTGTATCGATACCTGCGGGTATCGTGTATCGTGTATCGTGTATCGATACCTGCGGGTATCGTGTATCGTGTATCGTGTATCGTGTATCGATACCTGCGGGTATCGTGTATCGTGGCTGGCTGGCATGCATCGACATAGGCAGGCACCGAGGCTGGCTGGCAGGTATCAACACAGGCCGGCAGGCATGCATCGTAGCCGGACGGCCGAGTCCAAAATGAAAGAAAGGGGGTGGAAGGGCCAAGACTTCCACAATATATACTCTGTCAAAGGTTGTCATTTGACGGTTGCAGGGTTTGTAGCTTCAGGTTTGAGAGATCCTCATACCGCACAAATGAGTGAACACCCTAGAAGTACGACCACAATATGGTATCCTATGTATTTTGCCATTATTCAATTATAATAAAAACATGCATGTTACATTACATATCTTCGTATTAAATCACATTTCACTGTATATCAAACATATTCAATGGAATATACTCAGCCCAGTTCAGTCGTCCCGATTGTGAGCACAATTGGATGACGCTACTAACTCCTCCAACCACGATCAGACCCTGTCATCATCAAAAAGAAATAGTAAGTCTTACATCGGTAACTTTTATTCGCGACTGTCAGCTTTTAAGCATGCAGAGAGGCCAGCTTTATGATGATGGTTATTCTATGCCGCAGACCAGAATACCGCGGAAATAGGTTGGGTGCCATGGCCAGATACTCTGTATATTGCTACAATTAACCGAGTTACAGAACTCTGATTATATGATTATATTACTGACCTTAATGAGAATCGCAAGTAGTCCACCGAACATAATGGCGCACTGGAAAACGTCTGTCCAGATAACAGCTCTCATTCCACCCTGTAACGTAAAATCAATTATGGCAATACTTAAAATCCTACAGATATCGAGGAAGAGTGGGAAGCAGGCAGGAAGTGATAGGAGTGATGGAGAGAGAAGACAAGGAAAAAGGATAATAAATCGCCTGGAAATGAGGAAAAATAGGAAAAGCACTAAAGGTCCTGTCAATTGATGTGGGTCTAAAGCAGTTCCATTATGAAGTCAGAAATATATCACATTCCGAGAATTGAACCAGGCGACCGAGAAACATATCGCACGTTCAAGTTGGTCAATGAAAAAAACCACCACATGTAAAAAACCACCACATGTGGCATTCTAAAGTTCGATGTCTCGTTTGGATAATATTTGTTTGTGGTGATGCTTAGGAATGGTTCCTCTTTCTTAGTGAAGTTACTCGTCAACTACTCACCAATGCTGTGTATACTATTGAAACGACAGCCATGACAGGAATCGACACCCCAATTGGAAGTCCAGTTGCTGAGACAAATACAAACAGGTCGATAAGCCAATGCTTATTTAATAACTCGTAATACCAAACTTCTTCAGGGACGATGTGGTTCTATCAGGACGTACTAGATCTATCATCTGGTGTACCCCCCACTTCCAATTTGGGACTTCTTTGAGATTCCGGTCTTACCTATCTCCCGAAGCATTTCTACAATGCAATAAACTACCACAATTTTTGTCAGCGCATTATTGAGAACAGCTATAGTACATTGTGACTCCAGTATTGATAAATTCGCTTTGCAGTAGTGTCGTGTGCATACATAATTATTATAAGTGTATGCGCCTGGCGTTGGGCGACTAAGCATCTATAATCTGTTGTCTATGCAAGTGTTAAGAGCACGCGAAAGAATTTCCTGACAGAGCTTGTTTTAAGTTTCTGTAGAGTGCTGACTGTACATTATGAGAAAAATTGGTGTGTGAATTGAAAAGAAAATTATTGTAAAAACTGCTCGGTCTGGTTTTCATGAAGTGGCCACGCTATACTTTTAATTGATAATATAGTAAAGATGTTTAAGTAGGCGAAGTGCGTATTAAGAATACAGAGACGGTGTAGAAGAGTATTGACAATTTACTTCTTCACCTAATTGCTTACTTACCTAAATGAACAGTGTAATAGTCTAATAAAATAGCCAACAAACCTGATTGTAAAGCTGCTGACGGGGCAAATATCGTTGTTCCCATGTAAAGAACCTATTGAACATCGACCAATAAATGTGAGGATAGTGTGCATCGTTATATAGTTATGAAAAGAATTAGCGAAAAATTCATCGAACTCCAATAATACTATACTAGCGCCTCATAAGCTTTCCAGAAGTGTTTATTGGGTAATAACATAGTTGTTAGAAACGATAGAAACTAAATTTTTAAAAACGGGAAAAAACGTCGTTTTTTGGAAAAAATAAAAAACGAGAAAAAAACGGAAAAAAGACAAAAGAAAATAATTTGACTTTCTCGCATCTTGTAGGCCCTACTGCAATTTAAAACTAAAAACATTGTTTAGCCTACAGAATTTAATCAGCAGATAGCACAACTTTATTAGTAAACACTAAATAACATCATTCTACGGCAATTATTTTATTTTTTATAGGTTTGGTTTAATAAGAAATTGAGAAATTAAAAATATTGAAATCTTTTCAAATTTAAATTTTAAACATAGGTCCACATAAGTCAATGCTGACTAAACTAACACAATTAAAAACTATACTTTGTAGGTATATATTATATAGTGTAAGCTTTCTCACAGTAAATGCATTTCAATTTAGCCAATGCTGAGATTTTGTCTTTAATCAAAGTAAAGTGAATCCATTCCGCATCCTTTTCTTTTGGCATTTTAGATAACTTAGAAATTTTATTTCTTGTACTGTGCTATTTCACAAAGTAGGCCTATTTATTTCTCAAATAATGGCGTAATTAGTGACGTAAATTAGCCGAATCTTGATATTACGGAGACAACGTAAGGGACATCAGACAAAAAAGTTAAACAGAAAATGAAAAAATTAACAGACACTAAATAAATAAATAAAGTTACATACAAGAAATAGAAGACGGGAGAAAACGATAAGAAAAATAAAAAACGAAAAAACGACGTTTTTGGGAAAAAACAAAATACGAAAAAAACGGTTTTAACAACTATGGGTAATAATCTACATTATTAAGATATAGAAAGGACGAAATGAGGCAGAAATTGTGTCCTGGCCTTTTAAATTAAGTTTTAAACGTCACGTTTACTGGCTTACAATATTTCTAATAAAAAATTGGTCTTTTAATGACTTAACTAAATCTCTGAAGAAGTTAGCCTACGTAGGCCCCTACTTTAGAAACAAAAAATATTCTACTAATCTTACCGCTGAGAAGATTGAGATGCAGGCTGCAACTATTCTTACAGATTTCGAATGGAAGCGACGTTCAAGATACTAGAATTACACAAAACGGTTTTGAATAGTTCAGGTTTGTCTATGAACTAATTTCTAAAGTGCCTCCTGAGCAACGGGTACTTTAGAATCAAACACGTTGTACACCCTAAGAACTCAAAACCCTAAATAAATTATGCAGATTTATCATTAACAGGTAATGCAACAGTCAACCCTATAAGAATGAGACATTGTCGATGTGTGATTCATTGCAATAAACATTGCGGTAAATCTAAAGTACCTTCAGGTAAGAATGTTGCAGACCTAACCTCGTTAACGCTGACTAATTTCAGCGGGTACAACCACGAAACGGCCACCTGCATCGCCAGAATGATGGCCACCGTTATTGAGACCAGAGTCCAGACAAGATACACCGATCCATAACTGTATATTTCTGCTGTCAATCCGAGTATCATGATAGCTGATTGCATGGAGACAAGGAGAGACAAGGCTGTCGGAAGGACCTTGAGCGAACGGTTTGCCATGATGAACTCGGAGGTCGTCTTTTGTCGACCACCTGTTAAGGCGTGGTAGACGCCGATCCCAACCGAGATGACAAAGAATGCCACCAGGATCAGGTAGTCTGGCCAAGAGAAGTAATCCATCGATGCGAGTTCCTGGATTCAAAAAATTAACATCGATAGAGTTGTAAAAGACCCTAACATGATGTTAAAGAAATGTTATCAAAGGTAATTCTAAATGTTCTCCTGTGAGTGATCCAAATCTCTTGCCATAGTTGCTTCTTACGTATGGCAAATCAAAATACGAACGGAATATTATTGTGAATATAAATAACCATCCAGAGAAAAAACAAGTATACAATAATGCATAACGGAATAGTATGTTCTGAGGTTACACTGGAGACCCCAAAGGGGTCGTTTACCACTCTAAATAGGGCCACCTTAGTAGTAGATTAAATAAAAAGGGATGGCCAAACTTGTTCATTGGATGTTCGCAGGGAAAAAATGTCAAAAGTAGAGAAAAAAATTTACATAATAAAAAAAACACTAAATCACTTTGGAGATGTACAATTTACTGGACACGGTAGCGCTGTACAGAGTTGTGTCACACAGACTAGGGCACAGGCGCTACACAAATCAGGTTCCCAAGAGCCAGGTTGTTTGGTCATTTTTTATGCCAGATCAGAATCCGGGAGGGGAGCAAGCGTATGAGACAGCGTAGTGCTGCGGTGGAAACCGTTGGCAAAGATGTTTATGGATTTGTGCATTTAGGATACACGTACACATTCTTAGTCGCCGTTCAGGTTAAGTTGGAGTAGGCCTACTTACCCTCGTCGGTTGACCGTCTTCTTAACTAAAGAATTAAACTTAATTAATGCCTGCGTCTTTCTTTAAATCCTCTCACTCAAAGAAATTCCAAGGAACTCGGCATCGCGGAATAATATTGCTTCTCATGCAAGTTCCATTGAGGAAGTAATGTCTAGGCTCTTCCGCATGGTACGCCTGTGCCATGTCAAACTTTTTATGGTAAAATACCGAGCCCGATTGTTGCCCTTTAGACAGAGAGACCTAGATACGCTGATGGTGCAAGGTCGGTTATCAAGTCACGTTCGTCGATTGCAGTGGAACCAGTTTCGGGTGCAGATGCACCAGTTTCGGGTGTATCTGCACCAGTTGACATCTGCACCCTTTGCTGGCTAACCTGCACCAGTTGCAGGTTATCAGAGCCAGGAAGCGTCATGCAGTCTGCAATTCGCTTGAAAGGATGCTGTGGCAATGGGCTACACAGCTGAAGTTTACTTGACCTCAGTGTTTGGGCTACAGAATTGTTATCCCCGTGGGCGCATGGGCAGAGGCCCTTTGCTAAGGGCCTACAATGTTTTTAAGACGGCACTGAATCTATCCAGTAGCCACTGGATCTCTCTCAGAGATTTGTGGACTATTAAATGTAGCTATTGAAACAATAGCTAGATTTAATAGTCCACAAATCTCTGAGATCCAGTGGCTACTGGATAGATTCAGTGCCGTCTTAAAAGCATTGTAGGCCCTTAGCAAAGCAATGCACTAGGGCCTCTGCCCACCCACGGGGATAAAAATTTCAACGGTAGATAAAATTAAACCTAGTTATTTATTGGTAGGCCTACCGGTACTTTCAACATTCACTTTGTAACAAAATAAATGTTTACACATAAAGAAACATACTGTAAAGCGAAGGTTAGCCTAATCAAAACAAACTTTAAAGAGAACATCAATTTTTGTGGTCTTTTTAATTTGGGGCCCCTAGAATCGTGGGGCCCCAGGTTACTGCCCAGCGTGCCCATGCCCTAAGACGGCACTGGATAGATTAGAATTGATAGGATTGGAACTGATTGGAATGGATTTGATTATAATCGACGACAGCAATCAACAACCCATCGACAACAGCTCGACAACAGTTGCATATTGCAAAAATGAGAGCTCCCTTCTTCAACTGACGTCCCTGCAGGACGAGAAGGGTAGGAGCCATGCACCCACCGCAAAATCACAAGATGAGTAAATGATAAGATATCCCATGCCCCACGAATGTTATCAAGGAATCTAGATATATAGTCACATATTTCGATGTAATTGATAGGCTAAGTCTTCTTCAACTATATATACCAGCCATATATGTCAGCCATATAATTATGTCAGCCATATATGTTATATTGTCATATACTTGGTGTAATATTTATGTCCTATAGCGTATTAATGTATATTGTATTTATTGTATCTAGAAATTTATAAAGCGCCTCTCGCAGAATAACTATTTAGAGGCGCTCTCAGCACAGAAGCCCCGGGGAAACAGAAATGCCTTAAGGGAACGCGAGACCGATGAGGAAAAGCCAGTCATTAGTTTGGCCCTGAGCACAGGAGGAAGGTCATTCCAGATCGTGGGACCCACTACAGCAAACGCCCGATGCTGGGCCAAGGCAGTTTTAGCCCTGGGAACAAAAAGATCAAGCCGATTTACAGAGCGCAATGAGCGAGAAGAAGATGCAGATAATGGTTTTCGCAGATAGTTCGAGAGATATTTCGGGGCAGTAGGCTGCTGAGATTTAGAGACAAGGAAAAGGATCTTATATCGGATGCGCGCAGCAATAGGGAGCCAGTGAAGGACATCAAGCATGTAAGTAGAGATATGGGCAAACCGGGGGAGTCGAGCGATGAGCCTAGCAGAAACATTTAGAACAGATTGAAGGGGGAAAGACGCTGCTTGGTGAGACCCATGAGGAGCGAGTTGCAGCAGTCCAAGCGTGAGCAGACAAATGCGTGAACTATGGTGGTCAAGACAGAAGGTGAGACCGAGCGTCTGATGGCCCTGAGACGCGTCAGTTAAAAGAAGCAGGAGCGAGTCTTGTTGCAGATATGCTCTTTGAATGTGATGGAGGAGTCAAATGTGACACCCAAGTCGCGGACGGTGGAAGAGTAAGTGTAAGCAGGAAATTTCTCACTCAGCAATGGAAAGTTGAGTTTAGCAAGCTGCTGTCTAGTCCCAAACCAGATTAATTGTGTAGCCTATTTGTGTATATGTGTATGTGTGTATATAGATAGGTTTGTATCTGCCTGTCGGTCTGCCTGTCTTCCTGTGTGTCTGTCGGTCGGTCTGTCGGTCTGTGTGTCTGTCTGATTCTGACCTGAAACCGAAACTGAGCTAACAACCAGGTTCTTGCGGACTGGATTTGATATGGCGCTGTTGTCTAAGTTGATCTCTCTGATTAACCGCTTCTGCATGGTTCTCTCCCCTCAGGCAGGTTCAAACGTTCGACGTCGCAACTCCTCTCGATGTCGAGCCTCTTCTTTAAGTCTACTGCATCCCTCCTTCACCATCCAATCCAGCATCATCTGTCTTGGTCTTCCTTTTGTCCTCTTCCCTCCATTCTTCCCTCGTGGACATTTCTTAGGAGGTGGTCCTCTCTCAGCGTGTGTCCGATCCATTCCCTTTGTGTCTTTCTTATTGTAGATGTATCAAGGATCTTTCTTCTCCAATCCTTCAGTTCCCACCACTTCTTCAACCAGGCCTAGTCATTCATTCATTCATTCATTCATTCGAGTAGGCATATTTATATAGCACCTTTTCAAGGGGGCTACTCAGACGTGCTCCGGACTCCAGCACGGCCAGATAGAACAGTTTTCAGTCTAGTGTAGAACGTTTCAGAGTGTGTTCTGGGGAGCAGACACAACTTCGGAGGGAGCCCGTTCCATGACGTCGGGCCCACTACTGAAAAAGCACGATTCTGCGCAGTAGCTGTGCGGGCAAAAGGCACAGTGAGCAGGGGCGCCCGCAGCGTGACGCACTGGACGCACGTGCGTCCACCCACAAAATCAAATCCACACAAGGAATAGGCTTTGTATCGATATTTTTGAAAGCAATTGAAAATTCTTAACTTATTTTTAATCAAGAGCGGAAATAGATGCTCACAGAAAAAAATATTTTGTTAAACGACAATACGGCAAGTTAAAGCGTGTTTTCTAAATTGAAATTTTGTTGTTGTGCGTCCAATTTTTTTAAGCCTGCGGGCGCCCTTGACAGTGAGCACCCCCTTCTCCGAAGAGCGGAGGTGGCGACCCCCCTGGACTCCCTGCACGGGACGTCAATGAATCGGCGGATAAGCTGGAGCATAGCCCAGCTGGCACCGCCAGACTATGGAAACAACCCTGCCACACGCTGGCTTACGGGAAGCCAATGCAGGACCTCAAGCATTCATATATCGTACTGAGCAGAAAAGATGCTACGGATCCAACGACTACCGATGCTTGATATGACCCCTTGGAAATCGGGCTCGGATCTCCTTTGGACTACTGTTTGAAAAACCCCCTCTGATTTGATTTGGATTTCTGGAAACTGGACTCGGATCTCTTTTGGATTACTCCCTGGAAACTCCCTCTGATTTGACGCAACGTTCGTGAATAAGCTTGTGTCCTGCGCTTGGCCTTCGAGTGGCGCTTTAGAAGTTTAGAGATTACGATTTCGAGGAACGGTTGGTAATATTATATAATCTAATCCTTTAGCGTCTTTTTTCATAATGCACATAACAACGATCTTTCTTCTGAGACGGGAATTTGAACCCCGGACCTGTCAGTCTCGCAAGCAAGCCACTCTACAATCGCGCGTGACGGAGTGGTTGTAAAACCGAAAGTTTGGACCCAATGGGAATTCCTTAACGCGAAACGACAGCTCTTTCGATATAGGATTCCCTCTGGTCATCAAGACGGCGAAAGAGCCCATGCACCTTTAGAAACGAAGTAGGCCTAGCTGGAAAGTGGAAGCCCCTTTTTGCTATAAACTTGCGAGTCGAAGTTATTACGATTTAGCTGAACTGCAGCAAGCGACTTTAAACTTATTAGGCTACATGAGGCGGATGTTGGGACGCAAGAACTCTTTCAGAGCGGCCATAGTCGAACGCGGAAAATCGATATCCCAGCTACCGATATCCAGAGTTGTGATCGCGTTTGTTCGAAAAATGTGCGACTGTTTTATACAAGGAGCGGTGTTGTGGTGGAATCTCGTGTGTGCTTTCTTTCGCTTTTTATGCGACTGTTTACGATGTCGGAAAGGTTCGCCATACAACAGGTATTGTGATTTTATTTTGGAGGAATTGAGAAACGCTTTGGCTCGCTTCGAGGCTATTTCTGGCGCATTTGTTTTGGATTCGAGGGTATTTCTGGAACTTTTGGTTCTGTGTTGCTTTTGGCGCATTGACTAGTTCGAGTCTATTTCTTGAGGTTTTACTGGGTTCGATTTCCGGGGTATTAGCTTTTTATGCGCACTGATTTAGCGCCAGCCGTTGAATACCAAAATTCGAAAATATAACATGGACGCTTGTGGTGGTTTTTAGAATGAGACATCCTCCTTTCAAGAAGCGTGGTTATACCTACTCGCACAATTTAGAAAAGGCTTTATCAGTTTCTTTTTTCTTCCCTTCACTTTCCAGTCTGTGTGGTTATCGTGTCGTAATTTTTTGGGTGGATTCTTTATTACACAAAGTTCGTTATTTCACAACATATTCACACAATAGGGCCTATCAGGGATTGTTTTAACGTGCAATGATACACAAAATGTGCAGTGATGAAAGGCTGTTAACCGCTGTTTGTGCACGAAAAGAATTATAATTCATGATTATTTATGATTTTTATGCGCTCCGGCGCTCGCCATGTGCAGTGATAAATGTCCCTTAAAACATGCCCTGGGGCCTATAGTTTTATAACAGTAAATTTGAGAAAATCTTAAGTGGAATTAGGGTTACAAAGAACTCTACTTTGAACCTCGTAGGCTGAGACGCATTCCAAATCAGCGCCAAGCACGCTCGGAGCATGTTCTAATTGGTGTATTGTGCGCAATCGTAATCGTAATCTAAATTTTATAGCGCCACATCAGCCAAACGCAGGACACCAGCCTATTCACGTGCGCTGCGTCAAGTCAGAGGGGTTTCTCAAAGTGTAGTCCAAAGGAGGTCCGAGTCCGGTTACCAGAGGGGCCAGATCGAGAAAGGAGGTAGAGCAGCTGTTAAGGCGGTGTCGTTTAGGGCGCGTAGAATTGGAAGGCGGAGGATCAGTTGAGTTAGGACAAGAGTTCTTGAAAATGTGAGACCAATTTTGAGTGGAAAGCCCAGAGGTGATAGATAAATTTAGAGGAGCATGAGGAAGAGCGTGGAGGACGGGTTGCAATAATGATGGAGTGTTTTTCTCAGGTCTCGAGTAGCCTAGCTCTTATCTCCTAATAATTATAAGCGATAGTGGGTAGAAATACGATCAGCTTGATATACAAGACTAGGTTGAAGTCTATGTGTAGCAATGTGAGCCTATGTAACGCGTCTGTGATTCACAGTTGCGTTCATTAGACATAGGCCTAGGCCTATATAATAATTTATGTTCTCAATATTATGTGAACTTGTTCGCGCCACCCTAGGGCTGGTACTATTGGCCTATCAAAACTTGCGCTAGCCGATCCATTTTTAGAATTTTCGACGCCCAGATAACGTGTGGAATTTCCCCAAGCTGGTTATGATGGTTGGCCTATACCGAAGTTCGGTGTGAATTTATCCTTCAGCCTTTCTTATATCCGAGGACAGCGGCCAAACAATAGACCTGTTTAGGATTTTTAGGCAAAATTCTGACGGATAGGCGCCTAAAATTTCGTCGATATCATGGCTGATGGAACTGAGAACTTAATGGTCGCGGCCAACCAGACATTGTTGGAGAGGATTTGGAGATATTTCCAGAATGTGAAAGAAGCGGTCGTCCACGAACTCGGTTTTCGTAACGGGAACAATTCTTCATACGCGCCCTCAAGCGGACCAAATTATTTCGTAGCGACTGCATCGTTAGGGGTAGTTATTGTGGCGTGCTATTTCGCTTTGTCAAGGTATTTGAGCTGGAAGAAAAAGAAGACTTCAAGGTATGTCCATATGCGCAGAAACCTTATAAAGTGCAGACGATTCTGCGCTATCTATGTACAGAGCTCTAGATATCTATGTATGTACAGAGCTCTAGATATCTATGTATGTACAGAGCTCTAGATATATACGCTCTATTTTGAGCTGTGGCAACGGAATTACAACTGCAGGCCTATAATCGATAACATAACAGAGGTTCGCTACATGCATTCTGCGTTGGAATCACTGTAAACTATACGTGGAAGGCTCTGATCCTTGGAACTATGTAGAGATAAATTCGAGATGACGGGATTTGAACTGTGGTCTCATACATGCAACGCAAACGCTGTACAAGTGGGCTAAATCCCCAGCGCAAAGCTTCTGTCTAGTTAGGATTTTTGATCCTCAACTTTTGATTGAGCAGCCCAATGCACTATAGCCAGTGTTGTTGCGTTCCGTTTTAAGATAAATTATGTAATTAAAGATTTATTGATGATTTGAAATTAGAAAATGAAAGCTATATCGTTGAATTATGGACTGGTAATTATGGACTGTTAAGTTCCCAATATCATTTTCTGTTTAGCAGCAATTTAGACCGATTTTAGTTGGGATGTAGGTCACGGTTTCCGGCTGCCTGACCCTTTGGATCTTGACATGGAACAGATTTTGACTTTTTACGTTCATATCGGTTTTGTTTCGTAACTGTATAATGTGAATACGCTGGTTCCCACGACTTTGCAGGTTCGGCGCTGTATAAATCTGAATACGATTACGGTGAGTTTATGTCTTCGATGCAATGAATGACATAATTTATTAATTTCATGAACATGAATATTTATGAAGATGGATCTGCCTGTGCGTGGTTACAAAATTACTTATTCAAAGTTCGGTAAGACGTTTCGAAAGCGAAAGCTGATTGGTTGATGTATCGCCTGTTGCTACTGGCTCCCGCATTTAGCCAGATGTTATTAATAGGTGCTTGACGCGGTCGTATTATTTTGTTTATTTAAAGTCGCCCATCGAAAATTCGAAAGTGCAATTGCTTTTAACTACAAAACATTTGAATGATCTTAAATATTATAAGCTTTTCGGAAACCGCGGTCTTTGCGTTATAAGCCAATGTAGTGAGACCCAGGCCATCCATCGGAAGCGGTGGTCCCTAGAAAAACGCCAAGCTCGTTCAGACTCGTAAACTACGAACCAGAAAAATGCAGAGTAGTGACGAAGCGCTATTTTAAGTACTTTTATAGACGGATAGGGTAATAGAATTCGTGTTAAATGAAGAAATGAGGCTCTTTTCTTGGCAGTCGAACGGGATTTGCTTAGAGTGCAGGTGCTTAGCGAGGGACGTTTTTCTAGTTAAGAAAGTGATAACGAAAACTCTGGTGGTCGACGAAGCGTAAAATGGGTTGCTTGTTTTGTTGCCCTTCCTGCGGTGACGATAGGTTTGTAACAGTAATTTATTTAAATTTAAAGCTATTTTTCTGCTTAAATGAAGCAGCTTGGCTTAGTTTTTTGCGCTTCTGCTATATATAAAATTTTTTTTAATATCGTTGAGGAAGTACATGCCTGTGAACAGATTTACGATGGTAATAGAACAGGGATGTTATTGACCTGGAAACGTGGTTGGTAAACATTCGTAGGTACATTGGGTACAACGACTGGACAGCTATTTTTTACTTCCCTACCTACGTAGGTAGTTATTTACTAACCACTAAATGATGGAGGTCTGAGTTGGTGCCAGTGGTATGGTATTACTCGGATGGTCAACCATTCACGTACTAACCCAGCTCTACATGCTTCACCTCTGAATCACGTTAATCAAGAGAAACTTCTCAGAGGTGCTCCCGACCTGACAACAGACCTGACAACAGATGGCTTAAGTACCTCCAAGATGACTTTAAGTACCTTCAAGATGTCTTTAAGTACCTCCAAACAGACCTGACAACAGACCTGACAACACCAAACCATGACCGAAAAGAATCGTTTTCAAATGCTTGCGAAAAAGGAGACAAAGAAAGACGAAGAAGTTCATTTTGGAGGTTGCTAGGCAACCTATTCCAGAAATATTCCAGAAGTATATATCTAGACAGCAGTAATATGATGACTGTAAGTACCTCAAAAGATGGCTTAAGTACCTCCAAGATGACTTGAATAAGTACCTCCAAAGATGACTTAAATTACCTCCAAAAGCTGTGTCAAAGTTCATTAAGAACAAGTTCAGCTAAGTAAGTTAGTAAGAATATTCTTTATTAGACCATTTGCTAGTCGCATTTTGGTGTACGTACATCACAGACAGTTAGTTATCTGGACTAGGTATTCATAGCGCTATATCTTGTTCAAACATCATATATCATCCTAGTGATGAAGGTTTTATGCATCAAACTCTCAGCCGGTTATATAATTCGGTCATGGGACTGGGTGCGGAGGGAATAATTCATGGCCAAAACAGCTAAAGCTGAGATAACTAGAATAGTAACATTTATTGGTGGCTATGTCATTTCATCATGTGCAGACATTTTGTTTGCCTGAGGTTGCATAATGTTGAGATCAGTTCCTGCCCTGCAAGCAACGCTTCTGTGAGGTGCCCAAGAGGTGATATATTTAAATGTTTAGTTGCTTATACTCTGTCCTTGAAATTCCCAAATTTCTATGTGAAGTATGAATTTGATTCCAGTTATAACAGTTCAAAACAAGAATTTGAGAGATTTTGAAATTTTTCCTAGGGTTCCATCACGAGAACTTTACGTGAAGGCGCGAGACGACCAGTTGCCGATTGTTTATTCTCCGCTCTACAACATCAGTTTCTGTGGTCTGGAAAACTGCCATCCGTTTGATTCCAAGAAATGGGGAAGAGTTTTCCAGATTCTACAAGGTCAGAAACCTAAACTAATTGACCATGTGTTCTCTTCGATTTAAATTGGAGACTTCTACAACGTCTACTCACAAAAAAGTCTCTTCTGACAAATGCGTGTTCAAAAATCTCCGCCCATTGGACAGAAACAGTTATGAAACTGAGCTTTTTTATTAAAACTTTTTTATTTAAAATTTTTTCTTTCATTTCTGAGTTTTCCGTGATCAATTTATTTACCTAGAACTTGTATTGCTCATCCGTGACATCCGAGAACTTGCGTTGAAAAGCTGAGTAATTTATTGTGCACCTTTACATCAGTAAATGTAGGATTTTGTGCTATGTTGGGAATTTGAACATATCCTAAACCCCGATGTACTCTGACTCAGAGTACATCGTAAACTGTCCATGATCCTAACCTGTCTCGTTTTGAAGCATAGCGAGGTATGCCAATTTTACCTCCTTGCTTTGAGGTAGGGCATAATTAGCCGTTATTCAGCATGTTGTTGTTGTTTAAAGTTGATCATATTTTTTAATGCTTTTAGTTTATTGTTGAGTACAAAATATAAGTGTTTCGTTATCAACAGACCATTCTCTTGTCCGTCCAGAGATTGTCGTTTCTCCTGTGGAAATTTCTAGAGAGGAGTTGCTGCTCGTTCACACCGAACGCTACCTGGACAGCCTAAAGGTTTGCTTCAAAATGATTATTTATTAATATATTTAAGTAAGTGCCTGTTGTCTTCGGTTCAGTGATGAATCAGTTTACGAAGGTGGTTTGATGATACATTGTAATGTTGACTGTTTCTCATATTGGTTTCTGTACACGTGTGTTTCCTACAAACTGGATTAATTTAATTTTAGAGTTAATTTTCTCGTGTTCCTAGTATGTGGAACACAGTAGCCAATTGGTTACAGCACTGGCCTTGTAACGCAGAGAGTTTTGGTTCGAGCCACCTCCTCTGAGATGGTTACAGTAGCGCTTAATAAATGCACAATAATAATTAAATAAATAAATAATAATAATAAAGAGTAATAAATATATGCGTAATAATGTTTAACGTAGAAAACTACAGTTGAACGTTGTACAGATTGTGCGTTTCTCGTTTTTCAGTGGAGCATCAATGTTGCCAAGATAACCGAGGTGCCTTTCGTGGCCTGTATATGCAACTGTGTGGTTCAGAGGGTCGTGCTACGCCCAATGCGGTACCAGACAGCAGGATCCATCATAGTACGATCTCTCGTTTCATATAAGAAGAGAAGGAGTAGAGCCAGTGTTTTACTTGTTGAAAAGTAGCTGGGGGGCCGAATTTTTTTACAGATTTCCAAAACAAGACTGCAGCTACCCTCAGTGATATGTAGGTTATGATCAATGCTTCCATCAGGACTACCCAGAAACATAAAATCCATTCAGTCACAAGCCTTAAAAAGAAATGTTGAAGTCAATCTTTTATGAGAAGCATGTTAAAAAATTAGGCCAGTAATTTGATGTATAAACACATACATACATACATACATGCATACACACTGACATACTTGCACGCTGGGGGTGTATATATTCATATATTAATACATACATGTATGCATTCATACATTAATAGATGCATACATACATACATACATTCATACATATGCGCATTCATACATTAAAAAATACTTATGTTAATACATACATACATTCATACATACATTTATGCATTAATATATATTACATGCAGGCATGTGAAATTAGAAACTTTGTCAAAGAAGGTCACTTATCCAACTCTTGCAAAGACCAGGTTGTAATAGATATGGCATAGTTTACAATTGCATTTTCCTCTGTTACTGTAGGCGGCTAATCTGGCATTGGACAGGGGCTGGGCCATCAACATCGGCGGTGGCTTCCACCACTGTTCGGCCAACTCGGGAGGCGGTTTCTGCGTCTATGCAGACATCACGCTTGCGATTCGCTACATGTTTCGAGATCGTGGGATCCAGAAAGCCATGATCATTGACCTTGATGCTCATCAGGTCTGTTTTCTCTTGATATAAATTTTTAGGTCTATGTCAGGTTATTTTTCATTTAGGTCTATTGTAAATATGTCTTGTCAGGTCATTTTTCTCTTAGGTCTGTTTTAGCTATGTTATATCAGGTCATTTTTCTCCTAGATCTATAATTATATCATATGAAGTCATTTTTCTCCTAGGTCTATTTGTAACTGTGTCATATAGGGTCATTTTTCTCTTAGGTCTAAATTTTTGTAACTGTCGTATCAGGTCTTTTTTGTCTACACTTATGTCATATCAGGTCATATTTCTTTTAGGCCCATTTTAACAATTTGTGATATCAGGTTCTTTGTCCATTGCTGTATTTCTCTCGGCACATATGAGGTCATTTTTAGGTCATGGATATAAATTGTTACTGCTTCATTTTTCTCAGCCTCAGCATATGAAGATACATAACCAGTCCTCGCTGATCTTGACACTGACAGTGTACAGTCAGTGTACTCATCATAGCGTAGTTGGCTAGGGGGCACAGCTGGAGTTGAAATCTCGGAATTTTTGCCGTGGTGGGGATTTGAACCTCTGACCTCTTGGGTGACAGTCGTGCATGCTAACCACTAGAATATAGCACATCTGTAAGCTTCAAGATAACCCAGTTTTTGTATGTAGATAGTGAGCGAATTGTTGTATGATTTAGGGCAACGGACACGAGAGGGACTTCACGGGAGATGATCGCGTTTACATACTGGACGCCTACAACAGAGGCATCTATCCAAAAGACGCTGAAGCCAAATGTAAATATGACGGACTGATTTACTGTAATTGTAATTAGTAACTTCTTTATGCCAGTGTCTAATGCACAAGGCATAAACCAAAACCAAGCCATAATCAGGTCAATATCGAGAAGATCAGTCCGTACAACAGAGAGTCAGCTTATGCTGGATAAGCAATTTGAAAGAGTTAAGTTTTAAGTTGAGAACAGTATTATGTTAATCTTCACATCCATGTGATAATAGTCTTAATGTATAGTCCAGCTGTATGTACTAATAAGTCTAGAACCTAATAAACCAGTAATAAACACTTTGGTACACTTTCTTTGTATCTGTTCGATCTACTCAGTGTCTCTCTTTCCCTGTACCTGTTGAACCCCTTCGCCCCAACAGCTAAAACACTGAATTCAGACAGTTTTCTTGTAGCTGCAATTCGTCGTAAAGTTGAGCTGCAGTTTTACACGGAAGATGCAGAATATCTGGCCACTGTTCGCACGTAAGTGCAATTATTTCAACCGCTTTTTACGACTCGTAATGCTACAGAATTCCATTAGACTAATTTATCTGACGACTATAACAGAATAGCTTAGACGAGATCAGAAACATTTGGATTAGCTTGTACTACGGTAGATTAGATCGTATTGGATTAAATCATATTGGATTAGATTGTATTGGACTGGATCACACTGGATCGGATCGAATTGGATTCTATTGGATCATGTTAGATTATATCATGTTAGATTAGACTGTATTAGTTTAGATCATATTGGTTTAGATTGTATTACATTGGATCATATTAGATTAGAATTTCAAACAAAATTTCAGATAACTGTAGCACGTGTTGTGTTTATAAAGTTCTTTTATAATGCCATAGAAGTGTTTGCCAAAGGCATTGAAAGTGGCCACCAGAGACCTTATTACAATGTGCATCTTAACAACAAGATAAGCTGAAGCTATTTTGGATTTTGAGTGGGAGGTTTGGTCCTAAAGGACAGCCAAAGTATGTATGAGGACGCTTAATATAGTGCATTTTAATTACCTCACAAAAGTCCCATAGGTATTTATGTGCATGTAGTGGCTCTCAGGAACCTTACAAGGACACATTTTATGATTTCAGACACGTTGAAGGGGCATTGAACGAGTTTACACCGGATTTGGTTGTCTACAATGCAGGAACGGATATCATGGAGGGCGATGGACTCGGGCTGTTGTCTATTACAGGAGATGTAAGGGGCATCGTTAATATAATATATTCGTGTTTACTGACAAGCTCACTGACAAACCGCAGTAATTAACATTGAAGCATATGACAGTGCAATTGTCAAGATCTTATAGATCACACGTCTTGGCAGGCTGTTAGGCGCTCGCTCATTTTACTGTTGCCCATAGGGAGTGGAAGGCTTAGTCGACCTATAGGGAGCTTACGAGTATCGAACTGACTCTCAAGATCTTATCTTCTTCAAGTAAGAATGTTACCATTCATCTGTCCCCCTCCATACATACATGTAATAGGTATAGTCAACATACTTACATGCATACATACATACATGCATACAATGGAGTTGGAAATAGAAAAATGTGACATTATTGAAGTTGTTGGTCCAGAAGAGTTTGCCATCTTTTCAACGTCTACTTAGAAGAAGTGATTCCATGAGTGGTTCACCCTACTAGAGGCGCTTTATAAATGTTTAAATACAATACAATACAATATCCATGAGAAGCAGCCACAGATGTGAAGGGTTAGCGGCTTTGCTTAGCTTCGGCTGATGAGGAATTATACTGAGAAGAACAGTCCCGTAAGCCATACAATTGCCTTTCTTCCAAAGTGCAGAAGTACCCGGTACACAAATGACAGGGCATCGATGGCACTGAGCAATTGTGCATGAGGGACTTGCTCTAGGTCCTTGCACAGTGACTGCCTGAACTCATGATTGAACCCGTACTCCTCGTGTTCCAGATCGAGTGCTCTATGCAGTCGGCTACAGTGCTAATGTCAAGAGGCGGCCACATATGTATGAACGGTTAGCAACTTCATTTTCTTTGCCCTGCCACATAAGGGCAGGTGGTCGGTCCTCTCCCTTGCTGTTTGATCTTTGTAAAGGGCACTAGGGTGTGTATGTATGTCACCTTGTCACCTTGTGCTGTCAGCTCGTGGAGCTCTAGCGACCGTCCTGGTGAACACACTCCACCATCTCCTATTCGATGACAAGTCTCTCAATTCCGCCAAATTCATGCCAGTTACATCTTGTATCTCATCCATCCATCTCCTCCTTGGGCGACCCAGTCTTCTCCTCCCCTCACCGCACGCCAGCATCATTTCCTTCTCCAGACCATCAGATCGCATAACATGTCCAAAGAACCTTAGCTTCATTCTTGTCGCAGTTTGTTTTAACGACTCTTCATTCTCAACTCCAATCTCCTCTCGTATTGATTCGTTCGTTCTTTTCTCAGTCCAAGATATTCTCAGCATCTTCCTCCATATCCACATTTCACAAGCGTTAACCTTATTTTCCATGTTCTTTGTCATTGTCCACGTCTCGCAACCGTACAGTACCGTAGGAAAGATTAGTGCTCTCACGAGCCTTTTTTTGGTTTCTATGCTCACATGTTTGTCTTTCCATATCTTTTCCAGTCCGGTCATTGCAGCTTTCCCTATAGCAATCCTTCGTTTTATTTCTGGATCACACTTTCCCTCCTTTCCAACCAGTGATCCTAGGAATGTGAAGCTTTCTACCACCTCTATTTCCTCTCCGTCTATCTCAAAACTATCCCAATCTGCTGTTGTCATGACCTTTGTCTTCTTTATGTTGAAGTATAAACCAGCTTTTTCACTTTCTCTCCTGACCCTTCTTATCAGTTCTGCCAAATCCTCTTTTCTTTTTGCCATTAATGTTGTGTCATCCGCGTATCTAAGGTTATTCAGTGTCTTTCCAGCAATTTTTACTCCCTCAATTGCCCCCTCCAGTTCTGCCTTTCTCATTATTCTTTCAGCATATAGATTAAACAGGAATGGAGACAAGATGCATCCCTGCCTCACTCCTTTCTTGATTCTGAAATTGTCAGTGTCTCCGTATTCTGTTCTTATCACCGCTATCTGGTCTTCATATAAACCCTTTAGTAACATTATCAGGTGTTTCGGAATTCCCATTTCAAGCAGGGTTTTCCACATTAAATCATGGTTAATGCAGTCGAATGCCTTGCTATAGTCAATGAAACAGATGTGAACCTCCTGTCCATACTCCCTTTGTCTCTCCATTATCCACCTCATGTTGGCTATATGGTCTCGAGTTCCACGAGATTTCCTAAACCCTGCCTGGTTCACCGGAAGTTCTCTTTCAATTGTGCCTTCCATTCTTTTGTGAATTATTTTCAGTAATATTTTACTAGTGTGTGATATCATTGCTATCGTCCTATAATTTTCACACTCCCTCGCATCTCCTTTCTTGAATATAGGTATAAAGATCGACTTCTTCCAGTCCTCCGGCCATTCTCCAGTTGCCCATATTTGATTGCACAATTTTGTTATTGTTTTTATCATCGCATCATCCCCTGCTTTTATCAGTTCTATAGGTATCCCATCTTGACCGGGTGCCTTATTGTCCTTGAGTTGTCTGATTGCCCATTCTACCTCCGCTTCCATGACCTCCGGTTCCTTTTCATACTCTGTTACGTCAATTTGTTCTTTTTTGACTCGTTTGTCTTCCCTATACAACTCCTCCGTGTATTCTCTCCATCTATGTTTTATCCCTTCTTCATCGCAGATTACATTTCCATCTCCTGCCTTCATTGAGCCCATTCTAGGTGCAAATTTTCCCGTGATTGTCTTTACTTTTGAGAACATTTCCTTGGTTCGTCCCTTCCTTCCCTCGTCTTCCATTTCTCTGCATAATTCGTTTAGATGTATTTCTTTATCTTTCCGTGCTTGTTTTTGGAAGGCACTGTTCAGTGCCCTTACCTTATCCTTTTCTCCTGCCTTCTTTGCAGCCTTCCTATCAACCGCCATGCATATGGCTTCTCTCGATAGCCATGTCGTTGTTGTGATTTTCTTCTTCTTTGGAATGTGCTTATCTGCGACTTCGACTATTGTTTTCTTCATCCTCTCCCATAGGTTGTTCGAATCCTCTTCCTCTTCTATCTCATCTCTCTCTAGTACTTCAAACCGATTCTTTATTTCCATCCTGTATTCCAGTGTGATACCCTTGCAGTCGTATCTGATCAATCGATCTCCTTTCTTTATCTTTTTCAATTTCGTTCTCAGTGTTGCTACCAATAGCTCATGGTCAGTTCCACAGTCCGCTCCTGGCCTTGTTCTCACATCTCTTATTGTGCTTTTCCATCTTTTGTTTATCAGTATGTAGTCAATCTGGTTTCTATGCTTCCCATTCGGTGACGTCCATGTGTACAGTCTTCTCTTAGGCTGTTCGAACCAAGTGTTCATAATTCCTAAGCCATTCCCTTTGCAAAACTCAACAAGTCTTTCTCCTGCTTCATTCTGTTCACCCAGGCCATGACTACCTAATGTGTCTCCATCGCCTCCGGTGCATTGACCCACCTTCGCATTGAAGTCACCTATGATCACTAGTACGTCGCCCTTCGGAGTTCTGTCCACTGTACTTTGCAGGCTGGTGTAAAAACCCTCGTGTTCCTCTTCTAACGATATCGATGTTGGAGCATATACCTGTATAATGGTTATGTTGACCTTTCTTCCTCTGAATCTTACACTCAAAATTCTATCACTCACTGTATCATATCCCATTATCGCATTTGCGCTTGACTTGTCACACATGATTGCAACTCCATTTTTTCCTCTCTCTTTTTGTCCTGACATTATTATCCTGTATCCATTCCAACTGAAATGTCCTTGTCCCTTCCACCTTGTCTCACTTAATCCTAGGATTGCTATGTCTAATTTCTTCATCTCTCCCTGTATCACGTCCATCTTTCCGCTCTGCATACTTCGCACGTTCCATGTGCCCAACTTCATCTTCTGCTTACAGCTCAGGTTGAGTCTTTCCCCTCCGAAAGTATGTATGTAACTGAACTTTTATAAAGCGCATCTTAAGAACCCTTTTGACAGCACTATTGGGTGTAGAAATGTCAATATATATATATATATTTTCTTCTTTTGTTTAGGGCATCATCAAACGAGATGAGATCGTGTTTGAAATCGTGCGGTCGAGACGAATTCCAATTGTAATGCTCACAAGCGGAGGATATCAGAGGAGTACAGCCCAAGTCATTGCCAACTCAATCCTCAATCTTCATGCGAAAAATCTGATCGGCATGGGTCATACACGTGGTATGTGAATCTTGATTTAATACGAGCACTGTACGAGCGCACTTTCTTGGGGGCATTTAAGCTGCGAACAAGCGCTTCATGCGATTTACCTGCAGTTCAATTTTAATTTTGAGACCATGTTAATAAGCAATAAACAGGTATTGATGTATAATTCACCCATAAAGGATGTCTGAAAAAAAATGACCCTACTCTTGGACCCTCCCTAACCATGTCCACATTTGGCATTATCCTCTTTGTGGACATATGCACTCTTGCGGGTTACTAAAGCCTAGATTCGGCTGCTGTGTTGATCTTGCATGGCTAACTGTGCTCTGGTGTGGGGTGGTTTGATTTGTTTAACTAATTAGACCAAATGCACTACAGACTGAAGTTGGCATTTAGTTCAACACTTTAATGATGCAATACATTGGTTTCCCAGTTGCTGTTAGTAAACATTGTCGTTAAGTCTTAAGGCACAGGTTGTACTGAAATAACTACGGAATTAAGCAATTTGTCTGCATTGGGAATGCATGTAATTCGGAAACTGTGAAGTATTGCCACGATGCAAACACAGCCAGAGCAATCCAATGGAAGGACACATTTTTAATGACAGGCCACCTTTTAAAATGACAGTCAAACATTTTAATGACAGGCCAACTTTTAATGACAGGACACTGTTTTTAACGTATAAACCTGTGTTTTCAGAAGATCTTGGCCACTGCATCACACTCGATAGTAGAGCTGTTTAATGATTAAAAGTTTTAAACCACGATTATTCTTGCTGTTAATCACATCATAGGCATAGACTCTGACGGCAGCCGGGACACGTGCTCTCCAATAATTGAGATGGACTGTACACCCAATGCAACAAGTGTAGAATGAATAACCAAATGCCCACCCAATATTTTGGACAAGTTTACGCCAGTGAATCAGATCATGAGAAAATAACAATGCAGTATTGTTGTTTATAGATAGTAATAAAAATAAATAGTATTTTTTTCTTTAAACAAACGTCATATTTTTTAATAGTATTTACTAAGCACTGTTCTAAAATATGAAATTTGTTTAAAATGTTTTGGTTGCCTACGAGTTCACCCAACACAACTGGGCGAATTAATAGTTCCTCGTACATTAGTGTTCAGTAAATTCCTACCCAAAACTGTGTTTGCGATTCAAATTTAATTGCAGTTAAATTTCCTAATCATGTCTTCATGAAAATTTAACTTGTTAACTGTGCATGTTAAATGAAATTAATCAACAGCCCTAATTATTAGAACTCTTCTGCAGAAACACTAGTGACAGATTAAGTGTAATGCTACAATGGATAAAAGGAGATGATACCCTGTACAGTAAATGACTGTGTAGAGATTTCTAATAGTATTTTTCATCACTGCTTTAGGTGGAAGTGCTGTTCAGTCAATGGCAGTGAAGCTGGAACCTTAACAACTGACGCAAAGCCAACAAAGATTCCTTGGATTTAATTTTTGGCCTTCGCTGTATCTGCAGACTAAACTGAAAACAGAAAAAGCAATGAGGTGCAAAGTGTGAATAATTACAAGATTCGGTGAATCGCGGTTCAGAATTTCTAATGACAGTATATATTTTATTCAAGATTTTTTATGGTTAATGGTAATTAGTATTAACGGATGAGTATAAAACACCAATTTTATCAAATTTTCATTTTTCTCTGTGAAGTTTCACCAACAATTTCAGATCGATTTCACGTGCACTGCTGGCACCTGAATGTCAAGATTTTTGCAAACTCCCGTCCTCAAACGTTTGCTGCACTGAAGTGAACCGCATTTACCCAAAGCGGCAGATTTCGTGTCTTTATGCCACTGTTTTTGAAGACATTTTGAATTGGCACAGATGATGCAGAATTATGCCTAAAAGTAACAATGAGATGAATTAGTAAATAACAAAAGCATCTCAAAGGGAACATCAGGTGTTTTAAATGCAATGGAACTCATTATAACACGGTCTTTTTGAGCCATAATATGACAAACTGCATAAATAAGGTCATGTTATGACGAGTTATTTTATTATTATTATTATTATTATTACAGAAGTCTTATATAGCGCCCCTTCAAGGTAATCTACTCAGGAGCGCTCCCAGTCCAACCCCGGTCAAACAAGACAGTTTTAAGGCAAGAGTGGAACAGAGAAGAGCAATTTATCGGGGTCAGGCGCAGCGCTACTGGGAGCCCATTCCAGGTCGCTGGGCCGGAGACAGAAAAGGCACGGTGCTGACGGATAGCAGTCCGTGCGCGGGGGACAAGGAGCTCAGCCTGCGCTGCGGAACGAAGTGAACCACGACGCTGGACAGCCACAGTGGAGCAGCAAAGTTCCCGGAGATAAGGGGGAGCCAAGCCCTCAAGGCACCGCCGAACTAAAGCTGAGACCCGATAAGCAATGCGCTGCGGGTAGGGGAGCCAGTGGAGCACCTCCCGCATATACTCAGAGACCCGGCCAAATTTAGGGATGCCACCCACCAGCCGGGCAGCCGTGCGTAGGACCCGATTGAGGCACTTCAATCGGCAGGTTGGGAGTCCATCATATATGGCGCTACAATAATCGAGGCGGGAGACCACAAAAGCATGAACAAGTGTAGATGCTGAACTAGGAGAGAGGGAGCGAGATATGATCCTGAGCTGTCGCAGCTGGTAGTAACAGCTGCGGCAGAGGAGATTAATATGCTGAACAAATGTAAGCTCCTGGTCTAGGGTGATTCCTAAGTCTCGGACTGAAGCTAGGAAGGTAAAATGTGGGTATTCCTTGGCAAGGTTAATTAATCTTAAGATGCATATCCCCAACCATTTCATACAAGAATTCTTGTTAGAATGGAGCATGTTTCAATGAGTCTCTGTTGTATTATATAATCAGTGCTGCAAAGGTGGTTTTAGTTTAAAGGGTATTGTTATAATGTACCCCCAAACAATTCGCTAAATGGCAGTGCGTTTAAGAAACGAGTGTTGACCTTGTTGAAGCAACCCTGCCATCCATCAATTTCATGGATGCTTTGTCTTTTGATATCTACCTTGCTTATTTGGCTAACTGTTTAATATACTTTTTCTACACCAAACGTTTTCTGGTGCTACGAGTGAGCTTTCGTTGCATACATTATTATTACATGTATTGTTAGTATAAGTTGATTTTTAAAGCGCAAGATAGTGTAACTAATGCGCTTAAGCAGTTGCTAATGAAGTGACACAAATAAATGAGCCTTTGTCATCCTTCAAAAGCCCTCCAGCGATATTTCAGTTCTCACAAAGCACAACAGGCACAGCTTTCCCTAAATGTACTTGCCCTAGATCTGCTGGCTTTCCCCATCCAAACTAAGTTGGAATTTGTTGCAGAATGCAGATAACACTGTCCTGGAACCGATGATGATAGGACACAATCATACACCGGGTATGGACGTGCAAGTCTGTGCATGCACATACATTACTGTGGATTACGTTGCATATCCAATTACCAACCTGTAGCTACAGAAACGTTGAGACAGTCGACGAGGGGGTGTAGGTTTCTGCCCGGTGGAATTGTAATCAGTCGATGACATCTTGATTCTACGGCCTCCGTTAGGCCGCTGCCTTCGTTTCCTGGTACAGAAATTGTGAAGAAATTACAAGAACGCTATGCACCAGAAACCCATTACAATGTCTTTCGTAAATCAGGTCAAGTATAACACCATAACATGACTGGCAAGATCACATTCTAAGGGTTACTTAAAGCTAAGAGTTAATTTAATCTAAGGGTCACTTAAAATCTAAGGGTTAATTTAATCTAAGGGTTAATTTAATCTAAGGGTTACTTAAAATCTAAGGGTTACTTTACGGGTTAATTTAATCCAAGAGTTACTTATATCCAAGGGTTAGTTAAACCTAATGGTTACTGAAGTCTGGGATATGTATTCCCTTGACTGCTAGATCATGGCTCCCAATATACCAGTTCCCACAACTAAGACTAAAATGGTCCATCAGGGATTCAGGGTTGCTGACCTGGAACAGTACTCCGGCATCTACTCCGGAGGACAAAAGTCCCATGTTTAAAAAAAACAGTTGCAACTCTTAGCAATTATGCTGAAAGCACCTCGCTACTGAAGATGCTTTTAAAATTGTCGTAATTACAATTACACAAATGCAAGTTGAGAACGAAATGACAAACTGACCTGAAAAGCTTTAATTACGACATAAAAATTACGATACGAATGAAAAAACAACTGACCTAATATGAGGATCGTATTTCGTTTTAAGGATACATCCTTCAGCGAGACCACTTGTTCTGGATTGGACTTTGGAGAGCTAGTTGTTCCAAGCAAGTCCCAGCCCCTCTCTTTAAAATCCTTTGTATAAGCAACAAAAAACAGTTCAAAGGCTCATAAAAAGTATGACTCGTAAAGCAACGAAACAGCATGCAGAGGAGACCTGAAGATGGTTTTATTATTATTACACATTTATTAAGCTCCACCGTCTAGTGACCAAGCATCTATTGATGAAACTACAATTCTGAGCGAAGGACTTGCTCAAAGACCCTGACAGTGAATGTCTAGAGGTGGCTCACACCTGTACTCTCTGCATTACAAGGCGACGTCTCCAGCCAATCGGCTAATAAATATGGCGCAGTAGCCGATGTGGTGGGGCACACTGTAGCTGATGGCAGATGGTAGCCGATACGTTGGAGCACTCAGACAGTACAGATTTAAGACGATTACTACACAAAGACCTTGAACAAGTCATATGCTCACAATTACATCATGTTGCAGAGTCCGATTACATCTTGTTGCATATTTAGTATATTGACCATACAAGTGCTATAAATGCAAAATAATTTCTGTGTGAACATATACTTGTATGGAGATAGTGGTGCCACTTATTTTACAAAACTCACGCAAAAAATCTGTCTGAAACAGTTTATGGTAACTTGCAGAGATAAAACAACTCTGCTTCTAGGAAAACTAAACAAACAAAATGGTCTCCATGGTTTTTTCAACTCTCAGAACTTTATACGTGACCGTATAGTTTGCTTCCAGTTTATTTTATGTACAGTTGTACATAGTTTGTTTCAGTTTATTTGTTTTCCGTAAGTGTCTTATTTTAAACATCGATAGCCATCCAAATTTAACCTGTGTTAATATGAGACCCTATTTAAGCAGGATGCTTGGTCCTTTCTGGGTCTCCTCTTGAATCACAGTTAGTCAAACACAACCTGTAAATTCGTACGTAAAGAGCCTGTATGTCACCGAGTAAGCAAAATTCGATATGTTAAATTTTCTGGGATCAATAAAAAAATTGATTGATTGACTGACTGAAATCCGATCGTGTGCCTCTTACGACTGCTAACAGGTACACAAAATGTAATCAAGATGGCAAAAACGTTAGATAACAACATGGCCCAACATGGTTCATACTTCAAGAAATTCGACGAGATCTGGAATGGCGTAGATCTTGCTGATCTCCATCGCTCCGGAACTTGATTTGCTTACGACCGGAGTCAGGGAACAACTGAAGCAGACAAGCAGAGACAGAAATTAGGATCTCAGTACAACACGCTTCTAAAGAACCCAAGTTCTTATTAAATTTGTCAACATTTTTATAACGTAGACGCTCTATTCTTAGATATCCAGATACTCGAGCCCATTCTGAGCCGGAACTCGACTAATCGCAACTTTAAGTTCGAGATTTCTAAATTTTCTACACTGATCAATAAGCTAAGTTGTTGGAACCAGGTTATTCACAGGTGCTCCGTCAAAACAGTCAATCGACACAGTAAGGTCAAAATCCAAGGGTCAACCAGGCAGATGGCTATGGAAGCTGGTGTTGGAATTGGAACGGCAACAGTGAAAATGGGAAAGATAATGTATATCATATAATGCAAGCCCTCTAGCAACTACAGCTCTTGAATTCTGGTTTAAGAATCATATTGGATGAAGTACAAACACAACAGAAATGAAAAACCAAACATTTCCTTACAAGTTATGTAGCCCTAAAGTGAATTGCACCTCGATAAAAGGGATTTTTGGGTTCAAGCGTAACTAAAGTCACACCAATATAGTTTTACGAGAAGATAGTCTAACACGGTGGCAAAGCATCTAACCTATTTTCCTTCACAACGAACAGTTGGTCAACTCCGAGAAAATACGACGATCTTATAACAGCACCAAGATTCATTGGATCCTAAAGAAAGTGCAGATAACACTAATTTAATTTTTTACCAGCACTCAATAGCTTAATTACAAATTTCTTAAATGCTATGAGAAAACAAAATGTCTGTTAGACAGAACTTGATGTAGGAATTGTTTTCAGTATTACAATATTACATCAGAAATTAGATGATGTTTTCTTACAATTACAATTAGCGCCTCTGAATGGTCTATACCGCACGAGGCGCTTTATAAATGCCATATACAACACAATACAATTACATAATTACAATGCATTATTGCAATTACATAAATACAATTACATAATTACAATGACACCATTACAATATTACAATTACATAATTACAATTACATAATTACAGCTGCATAATTATAATTGCATAACAATCACACGATCACAATTACATGATCACAATTACAGTATTACAATTATAAAATTGTACTATACAGTTAAGAAACACACCTGTACGGAATCCAATATGACAAACAGTCGAGGTTCCAAGGTGTTGTTAGAAGAATCTTCGTAAAACGATTCGTTACTGAACAGCAAACAAAAGTTTCTTACTTCAATTCAAAACTACATACTGGTAAATGGTTTTTGAGAACTAGTCTCTACTCAACTAACATTATTACAAATTTTAATGGCTCTGAAGTAAAAGCCACAAGAATGTCAGACGCCTTCTGGTTGTTACGTACACGTGCAGGACTAAGTACTACTCAATCTAGACCGTCTTTCGCAGAATTGCGGCTTGAGCTACTCAGCTTTCTCTTCCCCTGTTCCAGAAATGCCTGAAGTTATTGTGTTAGTGATAGGACTGACTTGGGTTGGGAGCGCCTCTGAATCGTTGAGTGGCGCTTTTATAAATGTTCGATTACAATGACAATTACAACGTACCTGCCGAGTGTCTCGTAGTCCAAATGACCTGCATCTAAGCACACACCCTGTTAACGAGAAACAATACACCAGATGACAGGCCAGTGCAACAATGAATTAATTAAGAAGAGCAGTCCCTTAAGCTAGCTCTGAGGTAGTCATGGGTATGAACTGTTAATGGCTTCATTTTCTTCCCTTTGATGTATACATGAGGATTGGTGGTCGGTCCTCTCCTTGCCGCCTCATCTTCCCACCAAAACCTCTGCCCTGGTGGAGATTTAAACCCAAGCCTCTTTATTGACAGTCCAGCATGAAACCATTAATAATAAAAATAACTTAAAGAAAAAGAAAACCTCAGTCGATTATTGATATAGCTGATACCAATTACAAGACCGATTATTTCATTATTTGTTTAGTGATGCACCAATGTTTCTATGGTGCCTAGTAAATAGTTCAATGCTAAATATAAATTAATAATAAAAAATCCATATTTGTGCTCATTTTTCTTATGTAACAATTATTGTACAAAAAACAAAAAATCTCTATTTATTTATATCAGCATTTTCGCCAGCTGCAGCGAGACGTCAGCAGGTGGCACTGTAAAATTTTTTTTAATTGGCACCGATTATTTTAACTGATACCAATTACAGCGATGGTTCTAATAATCGGCCCAATTATGGTATGGCCGATTAATGGGTACACCTCTATACAATGATGATCGTTTTACTTCAAAGAATGAATGAATAAACAAATATAAATTATTAATTATGTCTCTGTAACAAGTTGTTCATACCTGGTGGGGCCTGGCTTGCGAAAGAGACGTCAGAAGCGACTTATTACATGCTTCGAAATTGACTTTTTTCTCTCGAACCAAAGACATGAGCTGCTGTAAGGCTGGTTTCTCGGACTCCACGAGACTGTCTCTTATGTAGAACTTGTGGAACTCTCGTCTGTCAGCCAGAAGTGCCAACAGCGCAGAATGAATGCCGTACAAGATTTCGCCCTTCACTGCTGGTGAAGCCTTCAGTCTGAAAATGAGGACATGCTTAGTTACTCTTCTGTTAAATTTCACGCACAGCGCCATCCTTCTTTTCCCCGAGTCATGAAACATTATTCTTATTAGTAGCAGTATCATTTTTATGATTCCCAGGATTGTAAAAATTACTGAAGATGGGGATCGTTAATTTCTGGCTGACAAAGTGCTGATCTATAATTATTATTATTCGTTATTGTAATTGTAATTGAAAAATTATACAGAACCACTCAGAGACCCAAAGAAATCAGAACTAGAATTAGATCAGTCAGCAAAATAGCATGCAGTTGCAGTGACTGGCCCAACCATTATTATTATTTCTATTTCATCTCAAGGTATGTATGACCGACTGACTCAGTGATTGATTGATTGACTGATTGATTGACTGACTCACTCATTGCTGGATTGACTCACTTATTGATTGATTGACTGACTCACTGACTGATTGCCTGAATTGACCGATTGATTGACTCAACTCACTGACTGATTGACTCACTGAATGATTGACTTACTGATTGATTGACTGATTGATATAATCACTAATTTGTAGACTTACTTTTGTGGCAACTCTTTACCTAGGCCCGTGAGACCATAGTTGTAATTTTTTGTCTGCTTGTCGGCCACCCACTTCCCCGACCGCACAAAATTTTCCGAAGCAGCTGCTCGCTCGGTGTTTCTGAAGTTCTTGCGACCTGCAAATACACATGGATATCTTTTAGGTAGTGACTAATGTAGTGACTAATTTTTCCACATGTTTCGATAGTGGCTGTATCGGACATTGTTTGTTCAATAAAAGGATTAAGTCAATTCAACTTGATTCAGTTGGTGCTATGTGATCAGGGCAGCCACCTTTTCCATAGTGCTCATCATCCGTAGTCTGTGTTCAAGTTCTGGGACCTCACAGATATTAGTGGAATGATCTTACCATGGGTAGCTGATGTCCAAGATTGTGGGACATGGTAGCAAATTGGTTAGATTGCTCACTTTGTAACATGGACATTACGGGTTCTTGAAAGCCTCCTCCTCCGAGGTTATTGTGTTGGGACTTTTGAGGGGTTCCTAAAATGCGCTTTATAAAAGTCTAGACCAGACCTTGAGCAAACCCTTCACTAACAATTACTGAGCACAACCGATTGATGCTTGGCCATTAGATAATGGCACTTAACAAGTACATATTAATAATAAGTAATAATAATAAAACGAACAATAAGTAATAATAATAATAATCAAAGAAACCACCAACCAGCAGAAAATTTTTCCTGCCCCGAATTCATTTGGTTTTCATGTGCATGTGTCTGCCAAAAACTTGGCTCTTCATCAGCAAAAGACTCCCGAGATGATTTGAAATTTGTCTGCCTGTCGGCCACCCATTTCCCAGACCGCGCAGAATTTTCCGAAGCAGGTCCTCGCTCGGTGTTTCTAAAGTTCTTGCGTCCTGCAAACAAGCACGGATATAATTTTTTAGGTCCATACGTAGCTCCTTTTTTCAATATTTTAAGACAGCAGCTATTGGACACTGTTTGTTCATAAAGGATTCAGTCAATTCAACTTGATTCATCGGGTGCTATGTGACCAGGGCAGCCATCTTTTTTGCAGTACTTATCATCTGCAGTCTGTGTTCCAGTCCTGGGATCTCACGGGTATTTTTGGAATGATCTTACTGTGGGGCATAAGAGCTGATTGTAGGATGGTAGCAGATTGGTTAAAACGCTAGCCTTGTAACACGGAGGTTACGTGTTCAAGCCTTCTCCTCTGAGACGGTTACTATGTAGGGACCTTTTGATGGGTTTCTGAAAAGTGTTTCATAAATGAAGCCACACTTGAGCAAATCCTTCACTAACAATTACTAGGCACAATCGACTGATGCTTGGCCATTAGATAGTGGCACTTAATACACAATAATAATAAGTAATAATAAATTAATAAATAAAATGAATAATAAGTAATAATAATCATAGAAACCACCAACCAGCCGAAAATTTTTCCTGCCCTGAATTCATTCGCTTTTCACGTGCTTGTGTTGGCCAAAAACTTGGCTCTTCATCGCCAAAAGACTCCTGAGGTGATTCAAAATTTCTCCGAAATCTGGTTTGTTCTGACATGTGTGTGTCATGCACCGGCACTGTGGGCTTCGTAATGCGAGGTCTCTTTCCTGTAAATGCCCTTGAGTCACTAGACTCAAACTCCGATTCATCTGTTGTGGAATTTTCCAATCGACGCTGTTTTCCCGAGGATTCCTGTTGTGTTGTTTTGTACCATGAACCTCGGCTTCGATCGCCTGCATCTGACAATGTGCAACTCCTTGTAAAGTGGCGTGATATCTGATGTGTGGAAATGTTCCTCGGCAGTCGTAGGAACAATTCGTGCAATCGTACGCGTATCACAAAGAGCGACATCTTAGATTCAGCTGAATGATGCTAAGTCTGGCTGATCAGTATGAGCTACAAATGAAAAGAATAATAATAATAATAATCTTCGTTTAATATCTTCAAACTGACAATTACGCAGTATGATTACAAATCAGTATGAACAGATGTTCACAAGTTATTACAGGAGTCGAATTCAACTGTATACGACAGCCTTGCAAGGCGCCCATCACGTCCTACATCTCATTTTCACAAACGCGCCATCTCGCGAATGATAGGCTGAGTGGACCTTGGGAGGGTTGCGGGAGGCGATCCCGCTACCTACTGCACTTCACGCCAGTGATGTTACTACTACTCTAGGGACACGTAATGCATGATATGCAATATAGTTAAACGTTTTAATAATTGTGTGGTTATAAAAACATGAACTGGAAACTGAACTGATGATCCTACGCATACAATAACTGTGAGGTCGTTCCATTTATATCCAACAGTGGCTTACAATCGTGGACTGTTGCGTCACCTCGAAGTACTCATTGATATGCTGCTTAGTGCAAGATGATACAGGCACTACAGAAGTGTTTAGATATTATTTGATGTCACTAATCGCAACCTCGTCAGAACTTTAAAATTAATAGTGGACCTACTGATTTTCGTAAATCGTAATACACTGTACAATTAATAAACCCATTTGCTATCTATAGCGTTGTTGCTATGCATCAAATTACATCACTCTATAAAGGTTATCCTGATAGTAAGTCTAAGCTAATAAAGAAAAATATTGAAATTAATCACTAACTTTAAAGGTGTTTGCTTCAAAGCATGTTTTACTTGACCGCCATTGATCCAAGTCTTAGCAAAATAATAGTTATTGCATTTAATATCTGTAACATCCGTTATAACGACTGCATAGAAAATAGTGAACGCCTATCATTTTTCTTTTTTTTCAAAAACATTTGAGTGAAAACGTAAAAAATAAAAAATACAATATATAATCCATATTTTCCCAGCAATACCTATGTTCTACATCATAGTAAGCGCTCGTGAATAAGCTGGTGACCTGCGCTTCACTTTCTGATGGCGTTTTAGAAATTTGGAGTTTATGACCACAGTATAAACACAGTATAAATAATTACGACGTACTGTGTAATTATTTATACTGTGTTATAATGTCGTCACAGTGGGCGGGGCTTAGTTATTTATAATGTCACACATTCTGACTGCAGCAGCGGCGAGGAGTCGACGTACTGTGTAATTATTTATACTGTGATGTTGTAGCGTTTGAAGATATTTGATGTGATGGGTTCCGGTGTATCGACGTGTAAAAGCTCATATTCAAAATGGCGGTCGGTCACACATTCTGACTGCTGCATCGGCCGGGAGTCGACATACTGTGTAATTATTTATACTGTGTCATGACTGCGATTTAGAAACTGCGATTTTACAGTATTTAGACGTATGATTTGTATTACTTCGATTTTTTGCAACATATTCGAAATAAATAAATTTGATTTGCAACTAAAAAATATGCAAGTTTTTCTGGTAAACTGGCACTCGCATTAGCATCTCGGATATAGGCCTAACTTTAAAGCAGAAAACGGCAGCATCAATTAAGTAACAACTTAAGATAGGCCTACTATTTGATTAAGTTCCATGAATACGCTGGTCTTTCTATAAGCTGGTGTTTTTCTACGTCAGCTTTTGTTTGACTCTATCACTTTTTGTGATTTTATTGAATTACATTACCTAGGAGCAGTCTTGTTGTCAAGACCTTAAACCTCAAGACCAATACCAAGACCAAGACCTTGAACCTCAAGACCAAGACCAAGACCAAGACCTTGAACCTCAAGACCAAGACCAAGACCAAGACTTTGAACCTCGAGACCAAGACCAAGACCTTGAACCTCAAGACCAAGACCAAGACCAAGACCCAAAAAATCGCAATCGGGTAAAGACTTCTAAAATTGTCAAATCGGAATATTCGCTATTTTAATGAAAACATGAGTCTTTTATTTTATTCAAACAAATTAACTTTAAATGCAACCTGCAGAGAAATCCGAATTTGTATTCAAAAGTCCTTCATGCAAACTATTATTCCAAATGCCTTTTGTATTTTATAAAAACCAATTCGCTCAGAATTTTCTGACCAAGACGTGCCTGGTGGGCCTCATAAAAATTCCGCCATGTGAAAAAATACGTTCTACAGGTGCTGAAGTCGCCGACACACACACACACTTACACAGAAGCTTTTCAAGCACTTGATGTTATGCACAGATAGTGAGTCCTTTTGAAATCTTCCCATGGTTTATCATACCGTCTGATACAGAATAACTGTTGCTGCTGCCAATGGGTTTTCCTGACCAACAAGACTTGTATCCATCCATAGATATCGGTCGTATGATGCAAGCAGGCTTGATACAGAATTCTTGAGTTCTGTTAAATGACTGTTCATATTGACAGCCGGTCTTGGTCTTGGTCTTGCGAGACCAAGTCCAAGACTTTGAACCTCAAGACCAAGACCAAGACCTTGAACCTCAAGACCAAGACCAAGACCAAGACTTTGAAAAACGAACTCGAGTGCACTCGAGACCAAGACCTTGGTCTCGAGGACAACAAGACTGCCTAGGAGCGATATTTGTATCACAATTCGCTGACTCTTGGCCTTGGTGATAACTGAGTCTGATAGCTCTCAGCCTAGACAGTGTCGCAATAAAAATTATTATACTAAAATTGAGTTTCTACTTGGTTGATTTTCATGTTACCAGTTATATTCCTCTGTGTATCATCGGGTTAGATTAAAACTTAAAATTCAGCTGGTAAAAATAGCTCTGCATCATCATGCTCTGCACACAACTATTATTTTCATTCTTGTTTCTCGTTCTCCGGCGTAAACAGTACGTTGCTCTGAATTTGCTAAAGTGACTGAGAAAGGGCGTGACTGTATTAAACTTTAGCTAAAGTAATCCAAAAATGGCGAGCGATACTAAAGGCGTTCCAGTTGACATGGAGCTAAAGAAGGTTAAACAAAAATTTTGTGAGATTTCGACTCATCGCAAGTGTGAATGTGAGCGATATTAGAGTGCTTGACGTGCTGGGTTTGCCCGACAGCAGCGTCAAATACCGTATATCGGCATCATGTCTAGCTCCAACTGTTTCCACCAAAATAAATACGTCAGTCTGGTATCAGATGATAATTTCGTCAGGCTGTCTTATAAGCTGTTTGCATTGGTTGGGTGACCTGTTCCTTTTGCAGAATCGGGGAGTCTTTATTGGGTGGTTACTGAGAAGACAATCTGAATATAATCTTAATTGGCGGAGACATCATTAAGAATTCCAACATATTTTCAAATAGTGCGTTACTATAGTGTAAAATCTAAAAATTATGAAACTGACTAAAATTGTAGTACAGTAGCACTAGGTCAGAAAAGTGCAATGTTAGTAGTGCTTATGTCAGGTTTCAAAGGATGCAATATAAATTTGTCTTGCGTACATTTGATACAGTGTAAGCAAGAGTTTGTCATGCTATCGTACAATGAACAGGCTTTTCAAGAAATGCAAGCGAAAATGGTCTCCACGACACAGCAGCTGCGAATGTCCGACCTGCAGATTGAACAGTTGAAACGCCAGATCACGCACACTCATCTGGTCGAGAAGGAGGTTGCAACTCTCCCAAAGGAAACAAAAACATACGAAGGAGTTGGCAGAATGTAATTGTTTTCCCCAGATGTTATTCATAATTGCTGCTTTTAATTTGGAAATGTAACTGTTCTTGGTGAATGAGCTTTTTCTGTTGCCAGACCAAGGTTTTGTAACTTTCTCCATGTACATGTTATTCTGCTCAGCGACTGGTATCATTTTGTTCTCATCTAAAGAGTTGCCATTTTTGAAATTGCTTGTCCACCATAGGACTGCCTCTGTGCCTCAGTGGACTGATCTTCAATCAATCAATCAATCAATCAATCAATCAAATCCTTTATTGAAGCAGTTTAAAAACAAAGAAGTATAACATAACAGTATCAGCATTTGCAACAAAAGGAGACCCAGAAGGGATAAAAAATCCTGCTATGTAGGACCACCACCTAAGGTTCAATACTATCATAATAAATGTCATTATAAAAGTCTTTCAATCAATATTCTAATCAATTGCTTCGATCAAGAAAAAAGAAGTGAACAAGATAAATCTAAATTAAAACTTAATTAAATGGTATAATGTGGAATCCAAAACAAAATTAGTGCAATTGCAGAAAACGGTTAACATTATACAATTATTAATTGCATTAGACATGACACGAGTGCACACAAACAAATGGTGAAAAACAAGAAAAAACACGAATATCACGAAGAACAAGTTAAGGAATCGAATACTAAAATAAGCAAAAAAGAAATGATAATCACATGTCTGTGCAAGAAAACTCAATGATGAAAATTTCAAACACAACAAAACTAAATGAGCTATGACTCCAGTAGGAGATACTGATCTGATTTCAGCTTGGTTTTAGTGCACCATCACTTGAAGTCGAGCATTAGACACTGGCATGACAGAAGTTAACAATTAACCTTCATGGTTGAACACCTCCATTGGCTCCCTCTCTCTGCCCGTATACAATTCAAAGTGCTTATTCTTGTGCTTAAATCTCAGCTGGGTCTTGCTCCACAGTACTTACGTGATCTGTTTAAACGGCCTCATTCTGCTGCTTCGCTGCGTCGTCTCCGATCTTCTGATCGTCTTGACCTCTTAGTTCCTCGTGTCAGGACAACTATGGCTCAGTCCAGGTCCTTTGCCTGCATAGGTCCCTCACTTTGGAACCGACTTCCTCCTTCTGTCCGCACCACCATTCTCTCTGGTAGCGTTGCTTCTTCCTTTTCTCACCTTAAATGCTGCTTTTTCTCTCGGGGTCTCGCGCACTGGGAGCGCCTCTGAATGGTATATACCGTGAGAGGCGCTTTATAAATGCCCATATACAATACAATACAATACAACAAATTAGTAATAATAATTGTATTAGTAATAATAATTGTATTAGAAACTACCTGGCAGACAGTTATCTTTTATATGCCTCAAACTCAGGTTTAACAACTTTGTGTGTGTAGTATTTAAATACTTAAAATAAAGATGCAGGAACGGGGAGAAATTCTCATAAGTGAGATTTTAGCTGGACTCATTAGAACATGGTTTGGGCGTGAAGATACTTCCTTAGTGGGAGAATTTTCTTAAGTTGCTTGGACACTGGACCTCTTACATGCAGAAGGATTGACTATGCAGTCATTAGCGTTGATTTCATATAGAAATTGTAATATGTAACTTCTATTGTGCCGGTGTCTAATTCACAAGGCATCAACTGATGACACACCAAAAGCAAGCCATAATGAGGTCAATATTCAGAAGACCTCTCTGTAAGACAGAGAGGCAGCCTATGGTGGATAAGCAATTTGAAGGAGGTAAGTTTTAAGTTGAGAATGAAATGACACAGGTGACTGAGCAGAGCGCACAGACACAGGGGGAGAGTTCCAAAAAGTAGGTCCAGCAAACGAAAACGCTCGTTCACCAAGAACAGTTCGTGATTTAGGTATGACCTAAGATAATCAGATGACCTCGTTGAATAGTTATAAGTCTTGGGCATAAGAGCTGATTTTAAGTAGTGTGGCTGGCTAGAGTTCAGAGTTTAAAAAAACTATAGAAATTAAAGTGAGTGATCTGATACTGTCCCTTTTGGGTTTACTCGTACGTACGAACTATTATAATAAAATATAATAAAAATCAAACTTTTAATTGAAGTATGGATATGGCTTAGAGAAGTTTATTGGTGTTTGGCATTTGTTATTTTTGCAACTAGGTTTATTCTTCAGCCTGTGCCGGTCATTGAGAAGAATTTGACAGAAAAAGTTAAGACATGTGAAGAGAAAATAAAAACCATTCAGGTTTGTGAATCGGTCGTACATGTGCCAATTACTAAGTACACTTAATTGGTCTTATATGTGCAGTTTATTAACATTACACATAATAGATACTAATAGATCGTGAATTGATAAAAATAATTTTGTTGCTGTCTTGCCTTATGTACGTGCTTACAGATCTGGTTGTAGGCTTGCATTGTTCTTATGAAAAATCAGGCAAGAGGACGGATCTGCAGTAATTTTGTATGGAATTTTATGGGGTATACAATAGTGTAGTGGTTAGTGTGCTGGACCGTCAGTCAAGAGGTCGGCAGTTCAGATCTACAGGACAGAAATTTGAAGATTTTTGCTCCACCAGTGCCCCTAACCAACATAGCTATAATGAGTACACTGACCGTACACTGTTGATTTTGCTGTCCCCTATGCGCGTACTGCTATGGCGCAGCGTAGGGCATTCTCCGTGGTGGGTCCTACCGCTTGGAACGACCTCCCTCTCTCCCTTCGTTCTCTCCCTAGAGACCTCTCAGGTAATTTCAATGGCCTTCTTAAGACCTTTGTTTTTGACCGGGCCTGGGTCGGGAGCGCCACTGAGTAGATTTCTTGAAGGGGCGCTATAGAAGTTCATTATAGATAGATAGATAGATAGATAGTGGGATGATCGGGCATCAAGAGAGGGCTGGCCACCTGCCTTCTTATGCCAAGACTAAGAAAATGAAGTTGCATGCATATCATACCCAGGGCTTAATCTTAGGGGTGAGGGATCTGCTCTTCTTTGTACGGATGTAATTACTGCTGGCCATAACTGCTTATATTAATATTAATTATTCGTTAATACCGTTAGTTTGATGATGACATGGAATCTGAAGTTTCTGCATGTTTATTTTACTCCATTTTAGGGTAGCAAGTCTTATCTGGAGAGGAGCTTAAAAGAAAGCGAGGAAAATCTTCGGGAGTTGGTCATGTCAAAACAGCGAGAACAGTCTCACTAGGTGATAGAACAAGACGATGGTTGTCAGAAACTTCACATTGCAACTCACAGAAAACTGTCCGTATAGATTCTACCGATCTTTTAATTGTAATGAATGTTGAAGCAGTTTCTGTCATCTGTCGATAGAGTTTCCTTTTCGCTTGCTTTGTAGAGTTTTAATAAAGTTGACGATATGGAGATGGTTACTTTGCTTTTGCCCATTATAACGTCTGGTTAACACTTCAACGACGAGCTGCATTGGTTTCCCAGTCGCTTTGATTACCAGTGTGTAATCTAGTCCCCCTGTTCTGGGGGGGAAACAAGGTTTCTCGGGGGGAATTTCCCCCCAAAAAGGTCTCTGCCTTACAATATTGCTGAGTTCTGGGGGGAAACTTCAATCCTGGGGGGAAATTCCCCCCCCAAAAGACGTCTAGATTAAACACTGTTTGATTACACTCTCATCGTTAAAGTGTTGAAGCAGAAACATGTGGCCACGTCACTCAGTTATAATTCTTATTTTCTGGAATCACTCATCCATCTATCCATCCATTTGTCCATCCATCCAACTGCCTGTCTGTCCATCCATCCATAATGGATGGATTGTATAACGCGAGTTATATCCAAAGTTGCAGAGCATGAGAGTAATTGTATTGGCATAGGCTTTCACTACCAGTCCTAGCTCAGCTTGCTGCAGAGCAAGGCCTTTGAACTTCCATTATGCAAAATAAGTACGTGTGTACTATGAAAAACAAATTGTTGTGTATGAGCTTTGCACACTGGTTGTTTGAATAGACCTGTAGCTTTAAAATTCGGAGTTTTAATTCGATTACACATGCATTACTCTCACGTATGTACAGGTATAATTATTTATATATATATATATATATATACATGTAGATTGTTGATTGCTGTTGTCTAATCTAATTTCTAAATTCCAATGAAATGACTTGTTCAACTAAGTTGATTAGACGAAATGCAACGAACTTAAGTCTCAGAAACTTCGTCTGATTGGACATGTTCTATTCGCAATGGCGTCTCGGATCTTGGTTCAGCGTCTCTATGGACTGAATTCTACTCAGAATCGGTCTTGTTGTCCTCGAGACCAAGGTCTTGGTCTCGAGTGCGCTCGAGTTCGTTTTTAAAAGTCTTGGTCTTGGTCTTGGTCTTGAGGTTCAAGGTCTTGGTCTTGGTCTTGGTCTTGAGGTTCAAAGTCTTGGTCTTGGTCTTGGTCTTGAGGTTCAAAGTCTTGGTCTTGGTCTTGCAAGACCAAGACCGGCTGTCAATATGAACAGTCATTTAACAGAACTCAAGAATTCTGTATCAAGCCTGCTTGCATCATACGACCAATATCTATGGAAGGATACAAGTCTTATTGGTCAGGAAAAGTTGGAAAACCCATTGGCAGCAGCAACAGTTATTCGGTATCAGACGGTATGATAAACCATGGGAAGATTTCAAAAGGACTCACTATCTGTACATTAACATCCAGTGCTTGAAAAGCTTCTGTGTGTGTGTGTGTGTGTCAGCGACTTCAACACCTGCAGAACGTATTTTTTAACATGGCGGAATTTTTATGAGGTCCACCAGGCACGTCTTGGTCAGAAAATTCTGAGCAAATTGATTTTTATAAAATACAAAAGGCATTTGGAATAATAGTTTGCATGAAAGACTTTTGAATACAAATTCGGATTTCTCTGCAGTTTGCATTTAAAGTTAATTTGCTTGAATAAAATAAAAGACTCGTGTTTTCATTAAAATAGCGAATATTCCGACTTGACAATTTTAGAAGTCTTGACCTGATTGCGATTTTTTGGGTCTTGGTCTTGGTCTTGAGGTTCAAGGTTTTGGTCTTGGTCTTGGTCTAGGTCTCGAGGTTCAAAGTCTTGGTCTTGGTCTTGAGGTTCAAGGTCTTGGTCTTGGTCTTGAGGTTCAAGGTCTTGGTCTTGGTCTTGGTCTTGAGGTTTAAGGTCTTGACAACAAGACTGCTCAGAATCTACTCTCCCTCTAGTCTATGTAATTGCAGCTGTTATATAAATTTTTAAAGTGCCACTCGGAAAGGTCAGTGGCGCTCCTGACCAGGCCAGTGTCTTTTCTTAGTGCGTTGTGTTAGCAGCGTTATCGAAACCCAAACACAAGGGAACCTAACTTGCCCGTATACCGTGTGCGCTGGCGGCATGGGCGGCGATCCCGGGGGGTTGAGGGGGACAAGACCCCCACCTTTAGGAGTGGGGGGACACGCCATGCATCGGACCCCCAAATTTAGAAGATACACCAAAAAAGGTCAACAAATGCAACTGTGTGTGAGGGCGAAAACGAGTTTTCAGTGCCATTTTGAGCAGAAAAGTAGTCTTTTAGCAGAAGTGTCCCCCCAAAATGTAAAGAATAAAAGAGATAAAATTGTGTAAGAGAAGAAAAGAAGGAAAAAAAAGGAAGAGGAAAAAATTCGTTGGAGAGGAATTCGGAAAAAATAAGGTTGTTGACATAAGGAATGGTGATTCAGGAAAAAGTCATGAAAGTAAGGTTGAGGACTAAAAAAAAGGTCAACTTTTTTCCAAGATGAGATATGTGATTTTTTTTCGGTTTCTGGAAGACGAGATCGTAGAAAATTTTTGAAAGTTTACGGAAAAATTTTTGAAAGTAGGGGGACAAGATTTAAAAAAAGGTCGTCGACGAGATCGTGGCCGACTTTGTCCCCCCACCTCTCAGGCAAGATCGCCGCCACTGGCTGGCGGCGATCTTGTTTAACAGTTGGGTAGAGGGAACACTTGAACTGATCATTCTGGTCAAAAATGGGCTTTGAACTGACCTGGTCAAAAAGGGTCACAAATTTTTCACGCTTATGCGCGGAAAAATTTGTCGATCTTTTTTGGGTGTTTCTTCAAAATGTATGGGGAAAATGTATGGTGTGTCCCCGCACTGTTAAAGGTGAGGATCACCGCCCATGACCGTGTGACGAAGTACCGAATCCGTCAAAAAGGCAGTTTGCTCCTTTCTTCTGCTTAGACAAAACTGCCCATCATCCAAAGTCTCCGGTCAATGTGCATGTATCTATATACCCTTCGGTTACCTGTATACCACAGGAGTACCCTCGTATTGTGACGGTGGTGTCCGGTGACCGCCATTTTATGGCCCTGTGCTGTTTGGAAAGTTCCGATGTTTCCTTTGATGTCAATGATTTACGAGTGACTGTTCTTTAGCTAAATCGTAAATTAGGCCTAACATGCAGTTTGTTATAGATCTGCGAGTGACCTTGGAGTGGCGGACAAAGCATAGGGGGCCTACAAAATTCGTATAGGCTATAGGGAATGGGAGGGAGAAGGGGTTGGTCATTTTTTAGGCAAAGTTACGTCCCTGCCTGCTACCAATAGTGTACCTTTGTATTTCAACCGACAAAATTACGGGAATTAAACTGATCGAGGGTCAAATTGGACAAAGGACAGTAACAGCTAGGGTTCTTTGTTTAGGGAGATAGAGGAGAAAGTTGCCCCGATGCGAAATTTGGTAGCCCTTACTTCCTAGACCAAATGTACACGCCTTTGATTATTCTAAGCCCCTCAGCTAAGTAACTGAATAGATTCTGAAGGGTCAGGGTCTTAATTTTAACGACTTTTTCAGTAGACTGTAGATCCTATGTAAGGCGCCTGACGCTGCATTCGTTACATACTGTGATGTGGACACAGTAAATTGGTAATGGCATATCGAGTGACCATGCGAGCGTCCCGTATTCTCAATATCAAAAGTTCGCAGCCCTAGTATTTTGCTGACCTGTAAACTTTCAACCTCAACTCTTTTGAAACTGAAGCACCGACGCCAACATCATTAAACGAATCGCAGACAGCATGACGCTGAACAAGCTGGCCTTCGATCGAGGATATATTTAACTGTTTGACCGCGTAGTGACCGGTGAAGCTACATCAACGTATACGTAAGCTTATCTACGTCCAATTTACGGTCCAAAGGCAGCACAGAAACCATGAATGTGCTCCAAAAGCGAAACGCGGCATATCAGCCAGAAAAGCCTAACCAATGAGCACCTAGCAAACAATAATTTTTGTGCGAATTTGTGTTTGAGGACAGTCACTACGTTGAGCAAGAGAATTAGAAGAGGGACGTAAGTATAGTCTAAATTATCTTAATTAAATTTAATTATTGACGACAGGCATCCTATCCAGGGTAAGCTTATACCCTCGACTACAGCCCTGCTAAGAAATATGCTTATACATTGTGCTAGTTTTTGAGTGTGTTGGCGATAACAGCTGTTTTGTTGTTTCTCCAATGCGCATCGCTAAAGCTTCTGCTAAGGGCACATAATAATAATAATAATAATAATAATAATAATAATAATAATAATAATAATAATAATAACCGTTAACCGTTCCGGAAATTACAACTAATTTATTTTCTAAGACCCTGAGGGAACGAAGTACCTCAGGGCAAAAAAATTATAATAATAATAATAATAATAATAATAGTAGTAGTAGTAGTAGTAGTAGTAGTAGTAGTAGTAGTAGTAGTAGTAGTAGTAGTAGTAGTAGTAGTAGTATAGTAGTAGTAGTAGTAGTATAGTAGTAGTATAGTAGTAGTAGTAGTAGTAGTAGTAGTAGTAGTAGTAGTAGTAGTAGTAGTAGTAGTAGTAGTAGTAGTAGTAGTAGTAGTAGTAGTACTGTAGTAGTAGTAGTAGTAGTAGTAGTAGTAGTAGTAGTAGTAGTAGTAGTAGTAGTAGTAGTAGTAGTAGTAGTAGTAGTAGTAGTAGTAGTAGTAGTAGTAGTAGTAGTACTACTACTAGTAGTAGTAGTGGTAGTAGTAGTAGTAGTATTAATGATAATTATATAAATAATAATAATAATAATAATAATAATAATAATAATAATAACAACAACAACAACAGCAACAACAACAACAACAGCAGCACAGTTACGTTTACATTTTACTTTTAGTAGGAGGCAACCAAGGTAGGAGCGCATGATTACTCGTAGCAAAAACACCGGATTAAATCTTTTAGAATCAATATGTTGTTATTTTCTTTTACAGCTCTGCACTCGTGGTTTACTTTTTAAGTCCATCATTTCGCATCGATGGATTACTTGTCTTGGCCGGACTACCTGATCCTGGTGGCATTCTTTGTCATCTCACTTGGGATCGGCGTCTACCACTCCTTAACAGGTGGTCGACAGAAGACAACATCCGAGTTCATCATGGCAAATCGTACGCTCAAGGTCCTTCCGACCGCCTTATCCCTCCTTGTCTCCTTCCAATCGGCTATCATGATACTCGGAGTGACAGCAGAGATGTACAGCTACGGCTCGCTGTACATTACTTTGATGGCGATCACATTTACGCTGGCCATCATTCTCTCAATGCAGGTGGCCATTCCGTGGTTGTACCCCTTGAAATTAGTCAGCGTTAACGAGGTAGGACCAAAAATTGGTTAACACAAAATATTTTAGATATGCAAAAATCTCTAATGCAAAGAATCGCATATCGACAAGGTGTCGTTCTTGTATATTTGTTTGGTTATGTTTAATCATCAGCCAATCTGCTGCAATTGGAGTTCTTCCAGTGCTTAATATATGTTCTAGCGACGTTGTGCCGGGGCAAACGTTAGAAGGTATACGATGCTTATACGACGCTATTGGCGCGAATATATGAACGTATTGCGAGTTGATTTAGATCACAGATGTAGTAAATCATCTGCAGGATTATATCGTACAATCACTGGAGTCACTAAAACTCGATTATTTTGATGATTTATTCAGGGGCGGCGATAGTGGGGGAGGGGTCCACCTTTAACAGTGAGGGTGACAAAGTATACAGTTGTCGCCCGATGTTTAAAGAAACTTTTTTATTGCCATTTTTGTTAAATAACTGCCAAGTGGAAACTTCATAACTGAGACCAGGCAGCTGACACGTCAACACGTTGCCACCAGCAACTAACAAAAATTAATGAGTTTTTTTACATATAATTCTGTTTTATTGTTTCGCAATAATTAACTAACTAATAAAAAAATCAGTTAAATTTAGATTTGAATTAGTTTGAATGTAATTATACAATTTTATGAAAATGCATAATCTACATGCCGTTACAAAGTGCTTGCCCCTTGCTTTATAAACACATTTTTCGTGCACAAAAAAGATCAAAATTTTTTTCCGCGCGTTAAATATTCAGCATAGGGCTCTAGCCCCTCCAAACCTGAAATCCTGGCGCCGCCACTGATTGGCCTATGTTCTGTTTTTCTCTTATAGGGTTAATTGCAAGACTACCATTTACTGGTTAATCTGAACGATTTATTTTAAAGTGTGTTTAATATTTTTACTTCAAAACACGCTGTTCAAAAGTCTCGTAGGCCTCTATCAATATAGGCCTACACACTGTGAAATATCTCAAGACTTCTGTCTGATTCTAGTACTTTGAGCGCCGCTTCCATTCGAAATCTGTAAGAATACTTGGAGCGATCATTTCAATCTTCTTCGGGGTAAGATTTTTATAATTATTTTGCTTTAGGCCTATAGGTAAATAATATCCTGCACTACACCATATAGAATTTTATAAACCTTACCTCAAATTCTACTCTGGGGTAAGATTTATGGAATTAGTTTGTTTTAAAGGTAAATATCTTACATATAAGCCCCAATTCAGCTAAATTGCCAAAAAAATATTATGACAGTTCTCGTTTGTCTTTCATATGCCGTTTGTCTTTAAAAAGTGAACGTTGGTAAAATTAGGTTAAAGTGAAACTCAATTTAAAAGAGTAGGACCAATTTTTACCTTATTTATGCCTTTTTATATCTTTATATGTACATTATTGCGCAACAAACAGTTCTTGTAAATTTTCGTTGTGCTATATTAGCAGCATCGGGAGTCTATCAATTTTCTTTAGATTCCTTTCATAGCTAAATACAACCTAAATGATCTAAACATTTGTTGGTTGATTTTCAATAGATTCTTTACATGGGGACGGCGATGTATGCCCCTTCGGCAGCTTTACAAGCAGGTCTGTTGGCTAGTTCATGCGATGTTCTCATTTATTAATTTATACAATCTCTCCTAAGGTGTATTTACGGATGAAATCTGTGCTTTTATGATTCCTACAGATTATCATATTATAGAAATTATTACATGGTTCATTTGGTACTCACATAGGAAGACGCAGACCTTTGGAAGGCAAACAGTTGACACATCTTTGAATTTGCGTACCAGGGATTGTTTAAACGTGCAATGATACACAAAATGTGCAGTGATGAAAGGCTGTTAACCGTTGTTTGTACACAAAAAGAATTGTAATTCCTAATTATATTTATGATTTTTATGTGCTCCGGCGCTCGTCATGTGCAGTGATAAATTTTCCTTAAAACATGCCCTGTTGCGTACCAACCGCAGTCAAAGTACTTCTTAATACGACGACCAGTCGCGGTTGAACGTAGATTCTCTAACGGCGCCACAGAACTTATTGATTATAGATGGACTAGACATGGAAACAGACAAAACGACTGCCTATGTTCCATTCAAGCGCCGTACCATTTCGCTACCGCTGCTAAAAAAAAGTTTCCGGCTTTTGGTTGATAGACTGCTTTTTAGGTCTGTAAAATTCATATCATTTAACACTATAATTCCAAAAAGAAATTTAAAAATGGAACGCGTGTTTGTTGAAAATCATCTTCTGTAAATGAATGTAGCGCGACAATCTTCTAAGCTTGAACTTAGTTAACCAGACCCAAAATGGGTTCTTGTGGACCTCAAAAGAAAAAATTGTGGTACCCAGATCTTTAATAACGGCAACAGTAGCCTACTATCGAACCACCTGTACCGTATCGACGCCCGTGAATTTCATTATGTGTGGTTTAATAGCATCGAAACTATTCGCTCATCTTATTTCAAGTTTATGTCCGAACTGTTGGTCATATTCATTCATATCGGACATTAAGGAGAACTACTCGGAGGTGCTCCCAAATCAGACACGGCTGAATAGAGTGGCGCATATGATGCAACCTGTATTAATTCTTGCTGAGTAAGTGACAAAGTATGTCAGATAAGAAGTAATCTGAAAGTAATTGAGTAATTTGTATTAGCGCGATACAAAAGCCCACACTTTGCAGTCAAATAAAGCATTTTTTTCAATAATTTGATGAATATCATTTAACAGGTCAAAATTCAACTTTAATTTGCATTTCTACATACAACTAAGGGGGAATTTGAATTAGCGTATTAAGCAACGCGAGCAAATGAGATCATAGAGTAAAAAATGGTTACTTGTTTATCTTTGTTTCAGCAACTGGACTTCCTATTATGGTCTCGATTCCTGTCATGGCTGTCGTTTCCGTAGCATACACAGCTCTGGTGAGTACTTCTCCAAATTACTTCACTAAAACACAGGAATGCTGTGAAATCTTCATCATGGCTCTTGATCAAATTGATATGTCAACTATATAAAAAGTTGCATATCTGATGGGTTCGCCTGTTTTCAATTTGGCCAGCATGAGTCTGAGTGCTGCTTCTCGGCTCATTGTTGCAATTTCTTATCCGTAACTAGCTGCTTCTCTGCTTTTGCGGTCTGATCTTCTGGAAATTGAATTGCTTTAGTCTTGGTGCTCTGTTGATGGATGTATTGTGCGTTAGACACCGGCGCCGCAAAAATTAGGCCTAATGATTAAAAATATTAAATAAAGTCACTCATTAAGATCAGCATTTTTCGACGGAATTTAAATATTACAGTAGTTGACTTTACTTACGTTACAGGGTGGAATGAGAGCCGTTATCTGGACAGACGTGTTTCAGAGTGTCATTATGTTCGGTGGACTACTTGCGATTCTTATTAAGGTCAGCCATCTAATCGGTGAAGTTATGCAGCTGAGTTGTAAAAACGCACAAAGTACCAGCCGATGGCACCAAGTATATCGATGTAGATGATCAATGGAACAGTAGGCATATACTTATTTTAATCGTAAACGTGTACCGCGTGCATTGTGTTTTAAAGGTAACACCAGGGTGGAAAATGTCTGGGCGTTGGAGTGGTTCAACCCCTAGTCTTTCTTAAGACCCCTCAGTTAAGTCTGCATTGCACACCCTAGGGGTAGATTCCAACCCCCTCAATTGTGATACTGTGAAATAGCATTATTTGAATCTGAGTCTCTGACAAAAGGAAGACATTTCCATTGTGTATCATGTATGCATTATTGAATTTTTCTGAAGAAAGGAATTGATTTTGATTCGAGTCTTACTTGCAAGACTGCTAGCGTTGAAATCAGCTGCTTTCAAATTTCGTTGACATCAGTTTGCAAAATACGGATACATATTACATGCCTGCTTGTGTAAATACTGACATTTATCAAGTTACTGGTGTGCTACTGTATATCTTGATGCTGACAGGGTCTGGTCGTGGTTGGAGGAGTTGGTAACGTCTTCCAATTGTGCTCACAATCGGGGCGACTGATCTGGACTGAGTACGTTACATAGAATGGTTTTAATGTCACGTAGTGTGGTACTATGCAATGTCCCGCAATGATATGTGATTTTAGTCGGTAAAACGCAATTTACCGTCAATGTATTAATGTAGCTAAATAATGATATAATAATATAATATTGAGCCTCTTAAGTGGTCGTACTTTTGGGTTTCACATATTAGTGCGTTACTAGGACGTCTGAATAAATGAAGTCACAGACGCAACAACCGTCATCAGGAAACCTCTGACAGACCTTACTTTGACAATAAAACGTATCAACAAATATGACTGGTGTCAGTAAAGAGTGTCAACTTAATCATTGGCGTCAGTGACGCATTCCTCTCCAAAAATATGTGCTAAGATGCTTATGTTAACAATTCAGTGCAACAAACGTGATATTCTTAATACTCTACACAATGATACATATTTCATCATGTCTGGTCCTTCAGATGGAGTCCTGATCCGACAGTTCGACACACATTCTGGGGATTTCTATTCGCTTATCCTCTGACTTGGTTCAATTTCTATGGCTTATCACAGCCCGCCGTACAACGGTATTCAGCAATAAAGACTCAGTCACAAGCAAAACTGTAAGAAAAACATTCATCTTCATATATTACTTTACCACGTTTATTAGCCTACTCTTCCTATATGATTATAGAGTCTTAATGACCTATAATTATACTCACAACGTAGACATAGACTAATGTAAATTACCTGCCATTCATTACCACCGCCACCACCAATAACACCAACAGCAACACCAAAAACACCAACACCACCACCGACACCACTTCAACAGTAACAACCAACATTATCTTTACCGTCTAAACCGTCATTGTCGTATCATTTCTAAATAGCATGTTGTATTATGCATAGTGTTGTTTTAGAACCGTTTTCCTGAACCTGCCAGCCTTTTTCGTTTTACATGTGACTGTGTGCTTCATTGGACTCACCGTTGTTGCCTACTACACTTCAATACGCTGCGATCCTCTGGCCAATCACGAAATCGGAAATGCCAATCAGGTTCATACATGTGTAACCTTTCCATGGATCTATCCATGAATGATCATACTTTCACGTTTATCTAGTAGTATTGTATAAAACGATCCCTGCATATGAAAGCATGGTGAGTTTGATGACAAATCGGTCGGATTAAGTCACCAAGACTAACTAGCTACTCTGTGTATGAACATTTGAACAATTTATATCAGCTGATCAGACCATTATGCCTTATATTCGATTATTATGCTTTATAAACCAAGTGTTTCGAAACTTGCAAGTTAGTAGAGTCATGGCCCTCAACGAAAAGTACGGAGTTCTGGCAATCATAGGATGTGCGGATTTTTTTCTGGATAAGTTAGGCTGATTTATTTATTGATTGATTGATTAATCTTACAATGCTTATTTTTCAGTTGCTCCCTCGTTTCGTCCTGCAAATATTTGCAAATGCTCCTGGTTTTGCTGGACTTTTTCTGGCAACACTTTACGGAGGAGCTCTGAGGTTTGACATTTATCGATCTGTCTATCTGTCTATCCATCTAGCCACAGGGGCGAACACACCAGCTCAACTTATTGACAATCGATCAGATCAGGATACTTAAAGTAGGCGACTTTAGACTGTCTACCGCTTTGAACATAATTTACTCCTCCGATGTTTAAGGAATACTTTACTCTAAGGCCCGATGTATACACACTCACTACACACGGATTTCTTATGCAAGGCTCGCACCAACTCACGTAGGTTCAATGTTAAATCTCCAGTCGCCTCGATATGGAACAAGTTCCTCCTGGAAATCTGACTCTCCACTAATCCACAGGAATTTTAAAATAGACTAGGCACCTTCCTCATTAACGGCTAAAGCAGCTAAATATATTATAGTTACTTGTGTATATTGTATTGTACTGTATTGTATTGTATTCGAATATTTATAAAGCGCTTCTGGCGGGAGGGCCGTTCAGAAGCGCTCCCAGTGCGAGGGACCCCGAGAGAAAAAGCAAGTTTTAAGAAAAGTAGAACAGGAAGAGACGCTACATGAGAGAATAGAAGAACGATATTATCCTGTTATCACTTGTTACTCCAACTTAATATCATTCTCTTGTCTTTCCTTTGTAAACGTCTTCGAGGTCTTACTGTTTCTTAACTACATGTACACATTTATCTTACGTTTAACTACTTTACATTACAAAGTCTTTGTGTGGTATATTACATTTCCTGCGTTGTCTTATTTTCTCCTATGACATGAATAATTAATGCTTGATAGGTTAGTTATTGTCTAATAGCGTTGAGCTATATTGCGTTATGATTACCATCCTTATCGTTTTTCAATCGTTTTCATAGGCAAACCTCATTGATCAATTATTGTCCTATATGCAAGGTCAGTAAGTAGGAGCTTAATTGTTCGTTTGTTTGTGTGTATTCATGTAGTTCAGTGTCTTCGTCACTGAGTGGAGCTGCCGCTAACTGTTGGGAAGACATTCTCCAATGGAAACTGATGCACTGGACTGAGTCACACAAAGCTCTGCTCAACCGATTCCTAGGTTAGTTGATCTATTCTGTTAATCATGCATCTCGTAGTTAATGTTGCAGAAGATAATATCCAACATGTCCAACGTCCAAACATACCGCTCTATGCGCCATGCTATCACGTGCCTCTCATGTATCCACCCATATCCTCAAATGACCCCTCTGTCTTTACCGGTCAGTCACTGTCTCTATCTCTCGCATTCTCTCCTCATAATGTCCTCATATGGTCCTCCTATATTCTCATCGGTCCTTAACTATCTCTGTCTGTCCTCATCTGTCGCCCTGCATTTATCCGTCCTCAACTGCATTTAATGTATAAGTATCTTAGTTGTTTTACCTGGATACCGTTCCCATTTTTTCCATCACTTGTTACTCCAACTTAATATCATTCTCTTGTCTTTCCTTTGTAAAAGTCTTCGAGGTCTTACTGTTTCTTAACTACACATTTATCTTACGTTTAACTACTTTACATTACAAAGTCTTTGTGTAGTATGTTACATTTCCTGCGTTGTCTTATTTTCTCCTATAACATGAATACTTATTGAACAATAATATTGTAGTCGTTTTGTTTGGCATTGCTGCCACCGGATTTGCTTTCTTGGCATCTGCCATTCCTGGTCCAATTTCTCAGGTATGCTACTATCATCTTCAACGTGTCTTTTTTATTTTTAATCGAACCATGATGGTGAATATACACAAACAGACGAAACAAATAAACGAGTAATTTTCTATTAATCCACTAGAAATAGGTAAGTTCAAAGCTGTTCATCAAATTTATACTTTGAACGGTGTAAATTATGATTTACTTTTTCTATAAGATAATTATAATCGTTTAACACTGACTTAACAAATTTAGGTACAACACTAAACATAGTTAACGAAATAAAACTATTTTAGTTTGATCTTAGTTAAGCATTTAGAGACTATTAAATGACACATTGACGCCTATAAAGTGGTCTTCATACGTCATACGTGTGGTGCCATACGGCTGTCCTTGGTTATCCCAGGTATTAAGTTTGATTTTGCCTTTTGCACAATTAGGTCGGGATGTCGTTGGGCGGAGCTTCGACCGGTCCGATTTTCGGTTTGTTCATGCTAGGAGGCCTAAATCGATATGCCAACTGGAAGGTAGGTTTACAGTAGGCATATAGGCTATGCAGTCAAAGAACCAGTGATTTTCTCAGTCAGTAGTCAACTTTAACGAAATTATTTGTCATAGCAACAATCACTATCACAGCAAAGGGACCAATACAACAATCTCATAATCGCATTTATTCCTAGGAAAGAAGCCGAATTGTGAGGACCAATTCATTTACAGTCAAACAAAACCCGTATGTCATTTCGGATTACCATCGAGTGAAAATTTATAAATCAAGCGGGATTCCTAAAACTATTTTGCGACGTACTTGACATTTATAATTTCAGTTGTGAGTATGGCAAGACAGGTTGAGTCTGAGTACGATGAAAAGTGTTGACGGTGTACACAGGTCTACCACTTATCTCCACTATTATAAGTACTTTGTGCTATTAAATGTATCATACGTGTTGTATCAGCAAACATTTAGAAACTAATGGAATTAGCAAAATAGTGAACAAGCATAGGCGCCGACTTCTTGGGGGCCTTGGGTGCCAATGCACCCAGAGAAAAAGTTCAGTGGGGGCCTGGCACCCAGAAGAATTCGGACCTTGAATTAAATTTTTTGTGGTATTCCTAAAAAAAGGTCGTCACATTTTTTCGGGGGATGAATTCCTAAAAAAGTCGTAAAATTTTAGGAGAGAATTATCTTAAAATATGCACTGGCACCAGGGGCGGATCCAGGGGGGCCAATCCGGCCATGTCCCCCCAATTAAAAATCTGTTTATGTTTACACATGTAGTAGACGATAAAAAATGACGAAATAATGTATAATGAATTTTCCGGATGACTAAAAAAAGGTCATCAGTTTTTTCGGAGATGATTTCCTAAAAAAAGTTTCGTTGGTCCTTTAAAACTTTGACAAACCTTCTGGATCCGCCCCTGACTGGCACCCAGAGACAAAAGCAAAAGTCGGCGCCTATGTGAACAAGGTTTATTTCTCATTTAGGTGGACTACATTTTCATCATGCAGTTGCTTGATCACAGAAAATCCCTGACCCTTCCTGTTCCATACAGCTATCGATTAACTCGTTGACTCCGCAATCTTGGTAGTACTTTTGATCCACACCTCTCCCTTTCTAACCACATCTCCAATCTCTCGCGCTCCTGCTTCATGCACATTCGTGACCTCCAACGCATCCGGCCCATGCTTGAACTTAAACCGTCCTTCACCATTGCTACCTCCATTGTTCTTTCAAAGCTCGATTATAGCAATTCCCTCTTCCTCAACCTTGAATTCACCCAAATCAAGCAGCTGCAGTTTCTCGAAAACTCTCTAGGTAGAGCTGTTACTAGAACGCCCAAACATCACCAACTCACTCCCATCCTCAAATCACTCAATTGGCTAAAAATCCCAGAGCGAATCCGCTTCAGTCTTACCACTAACCTAAAACCCCCTACAACATTCCCAGCCCGAGTACCTCCGTGATCTCTTCACCATCCAGGAAACCCGCTCCACCCGATTATCCTTCTATCTCAGTATTTTTCGACTCCCAGTCACTACTTATCTCAAATCATCAAACACAGCTCCACTCCTCTGTAACAATCTCCCTCTGAGTTCCGCAGATTCACGGTTCCTCTGTCATCACTGCAACCAGTCATCCGTCCTCCTCCTCATGCTCCTCTATCTACCATCCCAGGCCTTCAACTCAAAACTTGTTTCACCTTTTCAAGAACTTCTTCTCTGACTCATCTGATTCCAATTATTCTCGCCCTAAACGACACACGCTTTAACACCTGCTGCTCTGCCTTCTCTCTCGATGTGGCCCACTGGAAACCGGACTCGGACCTCCTTTGGAACCCCTTCTGATTTGAAATGGCGCTCGTGAATAGGCTGGTGCCATGCGTTTGGCCTTCGAGTGGCGCTTTTGAAGTTTAGAGATTACGATGACGATTAAGTTAATGCATATTATGGAGCACTTCGAATTGTATCTCCTGACGGCATCATATTATCCAAAGTTATTCTAGATTAGTAGATTACACTAGACCTATTGTACATTAGACTTTTGCTTGTTTCAGGGAGCACTAATTGGCGGAATTACGAGTATCATCGGTAGCTTTTGGTTGATCTTTATGTCTTTCACGCTGAAAAGAAGACATCCGTCTTTTCCTCCTCTTAGCATCGATGGATGCACGAAACCCAGTAATCTTACCTTCTCAAATTATGACGACACTAACTCCAGCTCCATCTTCCACTTCCTCGACGAATCTCCGATTAACTCAACGATGACGTACTTACGTCCACAGACTAATCAAGCAATTGAGGTTACGTGACTATTCTGTAATACCAAATAGAGTTAATAGAAAAAAAAGCAATGTGTAAAAGTATCAGTTATCAATGTTCTCATCTTGTGAGCCCTGGTGTCGTCATTATAAGCCTACGTCTTTTACATATAACGAACCTTGATAATAAAGAAAACTCATACCCAAATACGTGTAATCATGGGGTTGTATTATGTGTACACTTCCACACTGTACAGTGTAGGCCTACAGTCTCTAAGCGAGTGCGACTCAAACATCCGTTCATCAAGGGTTGAATGACACTATCACAAATCACCAATTTCACACGATGCACCAAATTGTAAATGTGGAGACGACCACGGAAATAAATTGTGGCAATTAGTCAATGTGAAAAGGCATGAAGTTTTGAGAGAGATTAGCTTACAACTTGGTTTGTCGTTAGGTTCCTCTGCAGGGCTTAGAGAAATTCTATTCAATTTCGTACGTCTGGTACAACTTATTATGGATGATCGTCACAGTATTCGTTGGATCCATAGCATCTTTTCTACTCAGTAAGATTTGAACGACTACTTTCTTAATTTAACTTGGCAATTAAAATCAACAATAAAAGAAAGACCACTTTGAGAATAGTTTTCCGGCAGCCGTAGTACTTTTCGTTCTTCTTATATGTTTGCTCATTAGACTCATTGGATTTATTATGCACTGAATTCACTACTGACATTTCAAAATTTCAGTACCGTAATTTGCCTATTATTAGTCCTACCTAGGTGTCTGAAGAGCGTCTACTACGTGATGGAGTTTTAAGAATGGGTTGTAATATACGTTTGTATTGGGTTTATTTTGTGTTGAATTGAAAGAAGAAATATTTGAAAAGTGTTGTCACTGTGTTCGTGTGAAGTGACGCCCACGCACTAACATAGTGAAGTTAGCCATATCAGAGGTTGAGTAAAATAAAGGTATAGATTAAGTAGGTGATAAAGCAGAAGTGAAAATTATAGCGTAAAGAAGAGTGGTATTGACAATGATTTTGTTTAATGTGCTCCCTTGTTAACAGAAGACCGGATGGATGAAGAAAAAGTGGACGAGAAACTTCTGATCAATTTCAGGCAGTGTTTCCGGTGCAGAGGCCACTCAGAAACGTCAGCTTCGAAAGTAGATTCTCATGTCAACTGCAAGACAGTGGTACTCAATATTTAGTATTCGTATACTTGATCAATTTGACCAATAAATGAAAAAGACTTCTTTGTCATAGCAGATCATTCAATTTGATAGTCACCGATAACAATAAACCACGTCTGGGCTAGAGGTATAAGATGCGCTTCTCAGCGTGCATTATTGCTTAAAAGCAATGTACCGGCCTGGCTATCTATAACTTGATTGTTCACCCATTCTCAAGGAATAAAGTGTTGCTTGCCTTGTTCATAGACGAAGTCTAAACTATCTATAAGCTCATTTTTGAGCCGGCTTAAAGATGTACCACGAGTAAAAATAGAAAGAGCTCGTCTTTTAGCTCTAATACTGCCAAGGTCTTGTTTAAACTAATATTACATTTTATGCTTTTAATTGATTATATATATTTTGGTTAAAATAATATGAATAAATTACCAGAGGAAATGCATACTAATAAAGTCTTTAATCTGTACTATACAGGTTGTACTTCAAACTGAAGCGACCGAGATAATGAAGGAACCGATCGAAATGCATTCCAAGCAAAAAGTCAAAGAGATATCGTCTACAGCCAGACAGACAAACGAAGTGACAAACGAACTGACAAACGGAAAGAGAGAGGTGTTCCTTGTGAATACAGAAATAATTTAATTGTGGTCACCACGTGAAATCTATCCAACGACTGCTTGCAAAACCTGCCCTATCTCATTACACTTTGGCAGATATCAGTTGGAACTTTAGCTTATAATAGGAGTCTTCCATTTAGATTAAAACAATGTCATAATTTGCTGTCGTCTGATTCCTTGAGATTTTTTCGAGCTAGTTGGAAACATTCCCTGCAATAGTCAACTGGAATCGTACGTTGCTGAAGTCAACGAAATATTCTTCAACTTTAAAGGAACTTTCTCTCTAAAAGAACTTCGTGTAGATGTTAGTTGGATGCTTGCCGTCTGCTATGAGTTAAATGTACGAATGTGGTGCAGTGTCTGTAAACCCACTGGGGGCGATGACAGAAATGCCCCACTGATATTCCGAAACCAGTAAAACAGCTCTGTGAATGATGCGCACAATTAACCGTTGGTTTGTGATTGATTCCGTAATGTTTCGAGGAAATTAACTTCCAGGAGGAAAGCGTCACAAAACGGTAGTCTTTAAAATTAAAGCGGCAAATTTGTTCTTGATGTTAAGTTCTTTAGCTTTCACAGTTATCTAAGACAAAGACTGGCTATTATACACAAATGCCAAATGGAAGCGTCTTATGATCTACCGCATGGGATAATACACATCACACTTTGTTGAGAATTTATTTAACCGTCCCATTGACATTTCGTATATAATTTTATGTAGAATTATTTTATTGAGCAACCACCTTGTCGCCTTCTGTATCTTTCGAGGGTAGAGCAGATGGCACTAAGTCTATGCACTCTCTCTGATGCTGCCTACAACAGAAGTCTTTGGAGGATTTCCGCGATCAAATTCACAAATTATGTTCATAAATAAAATGATAACAAAATCTACAGCTGCTTCAAATTAAAGATTAAATTGTTTTCCTATTTAGGCCTATAGTGGAATGAATAAATTATACTTATATGGAAGTCTTCTTCTCTTCAGGTTCTCTGCCACTCATCTCGGTGCTGAGCTTGTCGCTGAAGCCTGCTGCATCCACCCGTTGTCATCTGTCTGGGTCTTACTCTTGTCCTCTTTCCCTCCATTCTGTCCTCAATGAGTGCTCTCGACAGCGAGTCTCCTTTCAGGACATGACCAATTTATTATCTCTGTCGTCTCATTACTATATATCTACCACGGATCTTTCCCTCCAAGCCCATTTCAGCATCCCCTCGTATGTTATGTGCTTTATAGCGGTAATATAATCCAGACTTATATTTCTTTTAGAAATTAACAAATTTTGTTAACAGTTTGACTCATAAAGCTACAGGTGTCGTAAATCTTAGACATTCAGTTCTTTTTACCTTATACTAAAATATCATTAATGCAAAGTTTGCTTGTTGAGCAGGCAATACCAGAGTATCAAGTTGACAACCAGATGATAAATTTAAAAAAAGACTATGGAGTCCTCTATTAACGCCTACAGGCTACTTATTATGAACTCACCTTCGACCTTCGACTTTCTAATGGGTTCCACGAAAAAGGTTCTCGACAAATGGTTCACCGACTAATGGTTCATGGACAAATGGTTCACGGACTTGAATTTGGTGCTTGGTGTCAATAAACATCTTGTCTTGTCTTTACTCAATTAAAAAGTCTCATATCAACATGACATATATGGGCGTCGAACCAGCAGGATATACCCCGTGATCGATCGAGTCGAACTGCTACGATCGACATGGCTCGGCCGACGATCGATTCGATCGATTATGTCGATTAGTCGACCTGTCGTCGACTCGATCGACTTGGCAAATAAACGATCGATTTGGTCGACTTTGTTGACTTGGTCTGTGGTCTCTTGGCCTAAATTGCTGACGACTGTTGCATTCTTATATTGCAGTAGGCCTTACCTAAATTACTTATGAATTTCATCCATTCTCTTCATCAAACTGTCAAACTGTAATTGAACTGGTAAGTAAAATTTTAGGTATATGATGATGATATCGTGTTTGGTTGACTTGAGCCAATATTTACAAAATTCATTCTACGCACTCCAGACAAAAAACTTCAAACTGGTCAAGATTAGCCTACTCAAGTTAGCTACTACAGTAGTCTGTAGTGCATACGTTAAAGTTAAACAGAACAGCAAAATAAAGCTACCCCAGTAGGCCTATACGACAATTATTACAGCTATCATTCATTGTCATGTGATTATTCATATTCATGTGATGCGCGCCACTGCAGCTGTCAGGATGCTTTATTGCACGCCCGTGTAGTGGATTTTGCGAGCGGACAGGAGCGCGAAGCCCTGGAGGGAATATATAGCTCGGAGGCTAGTACGTCAGAGATACTTACCTTCATCATCTCCCTCATTTGAGGCACTTTGTAATAATGCCGACGCTAGTCTCTGCTAGTACTTAGCACAGTCCCTGCCATGAGATTGTATTACATACTATGCTGCCGCCGATTAAACTCACTTGCCACTCTCTGCGCCCACGACCTCATAACCGTGAGATTCAAAGGCATGATAACTTGTCTCATAAATGCTTCTCGCTAGGATGCTATACAAATAACTATGCTCTCTCTCTCTCTCTCTCTCTCTCTCTCTCTCTCTCTCTCTCTCTCTCTCTCTCTCTCTCTCTCTCTCTCTCTCTCTCTCTCTCTCTCTCTCTCTCTCTCTCTCTCTCTCTCTCTCTCTCTCTCTCTCTCTCTCTCTCTCTCTCTCTCTCTCTCTCTCTCTCTCTCTCTCTCTCTCTCTCTCTCTCTCTCTCTGTCTCTCTCTCTCTCTGGCTATTTTACTCCTCTCCTCTTCGATCCCCCTTACGTCCCACTTGTCTCGTAATAACTTGTCTCTAATATAATTGGTTATATTATTTAATTGCTTGGTTATTACAAGTCTGCCATGTTGATTGTAATATATTAACCATGTACAGCGCTGTGCGTTTCCTAGTGATCTTTAATATAGAATATACTTACTTACCTACTTACGTTTACAATGTTTGGACAATGAATAATAGCTGCAATAATTGTCGTATCCTGGGGTAGCTTTGTTTCGCTGTCCTGTTTAACCTTAACCTATGCACTACAGACTACTGTAGTAGCTAACTTGAGTAAGCTTTAGCAGTTTGAAGTTTTTTGTCTGGAGTGCGTAGAATGAATAGTAGCTAACTTGAGTAAGCTTGAGCCGTTTGAAGTTTTTTGTCTGGAGTGCGTAGAATGAATAGCAGCTAACTTGAGTAATCTTGAGCCGTTTGAAGTTTTTTGTCTGGAGTGCGTAGAATGAATAGTAGCTAACTTGAGTAATCTTGAGCCGTTTGAAGTTTTTTGTCTGGAGTGCGTAGAATGAATAGCAGCTAACTTGAGTAATCTTGAGCCGTTTGAAGTTTTTTGTCTGGAGTGCGTAGAATGAATTTTACAAAGATTGGCTCAAGTCAACCAAACACAAACATCATAATACCTAAAATTTTACTTCCCTGTTCAATTACAGTTTGACAGTTTGATGAGAGAATGAATGAACTTCACAGTCCCCCGAAAGCCCATCTGACCTCAAAACCCGAAGAGCGTAGGACTGCCTTGCCTTAATGATAAGGTGTCTGATGTGACTAGACTAGAGAACCCAGATTTCTGATTAAGCTCGACACCCAGAATATTAAGAGTGTGGACCCTAGGGATACCATCTAGAATGGAAGATGGGGGCGCACCAATGGCCCACTAGGGCGCGTGGATTTTAGGCTTATTTCACTGGACTTGCACATATTAAAGCTTAGGTCATAGCTGTGTGCCCACTGCCCAGGCAGCAATGTGCTCGAATTCCATCTCAGTGGTAGTGATGCTTGATGCGGGAATTGCAAGGTAATGATCATCGGCATATTTAAAAATGCTGTTGCTTTTGTTGATTGTTTTTAAGCCTGAGTTTAGTCTTCAGCTAATCTACGTCTATTGTAAATTCTGTCAACTGTTAGAAGTTCTGCAGATATTATGTGCAATCGCTCACAATATGCACAGTTAGTTGTTGAGCAAAAGAAAATTATCGTGTACAAAGACGAGTTTGGGGATTGGGTGACGCAGCCGTCAAAAATAGTAAGTAAAAATTTCAGAGCGAGTCAAGACGAGGAAACAACGATCGACTCGACTTGTCAAAACATTTGATCGACTCGACTTGCAAGTCGATCGAGTCGAAGATTTTCGACCAACTTGATCGACTGACTCGATCGATCACGGGGTATACAGCAGGACGACTGAGGAAAGAGCCGACCTCGACACCATCAGAGGTATGAGTAAAGGGCAAGGCAAATGATTCACGAATAAATAGTTCACTACCTTTCACGATCTTCCAGATTCTAGTTTGAGCTATATTTTCATCGATCATCCACCTTCTAGTTTTAATTTTACTATGACATGTTTTCATCGCTCATGCAGTGTAAATGTTATGAAGTAATTTCCACTAAATCCCCGGTTTCTGAAAACATAGCTCAAACTAGAAGCTTGAAGAACGATGAAAATAGACCTCAAACTAGAAGTTTGATGGCAGATGAAACTATGGTTCAAACTAGAAGCTAGGTGACGATAAAATACAGCTCAAACTGGAAGCTGGGTATATAACTGAAACTAGAAGATGGATTCTCGATGTCACTGATTCTCGATGAAAATATTGCTCAAGCTAGAAGTTGGAAGATCGTGAACCATTTGTCGTGAACCGTTTGTCGATGAACTATTTGTCCGTGAACCACCTAATCAGGTGTTTTGGCTCCACGTGTGTGCGTGGGCCGTCATTGGTCAATTTTCTAGTTCTTTGTTCACTGCTTTGTTTACTGTTGATATTTCTCTTCTTACTGACATTTAGCATCACATATTGGTTAGCGCCGAGTGCGCCTCTGCTGAGATTTTTCGTGTTCATTCTAATTGCAATAGTCTGTTGAGATGATACAGACTTACTGCCCATTACTCCAGCCGGTGTCTTAGTTATCGGGGAGGGGATTCAATCCCCAGCTCTTCTCATAGACGAAGGGTACTCGTACCCCACTTTTTGGACTGGAGGGTACTGTAGCCTCACTTTTTCTACCCAGAAGAAACAATTCCCATTGTTATTTTCTCGGAGGAAGGCCTTTATTTGAGCCCTCAAAACTCAAACAACTTACTGAGCATAATCATCACGTGGTCACCATCATTACCATCATCTTCATTGCTATTATTATCATTATCATCGTCATCATCGTCGTCGTCGTCGTCGTCGTCATCATCATCATCATCAACATCAGTAGGTATGGCGCATAAAAGGCGTCATTATAATTACGTAACAGTCCCGAAGTAGAACAGATGCGAAATTTGGTACCCCCTTCTGTTTAGACCAAAGTTACGTCTCTGACTGTTCTAACGCCCTCAGCTAAGTAACCGAGGAAACGTTGTATGTCCGATCTTAAAGAGGAAACTACAATATCGTGGTGTACGTATTCACTTCATCAAAGGTTGTTCTTGTTTTAGCACACTAAACTCCAACAGCCGACCCTAATAACTTTTACAGAGTGGAAACAGAAACGCGGACAGTTAGGTGACTGGAATTTAACAAACGTTAGGCCTATGCTCTTGAAGTTGATTCTAAATTATATATATAGAAATCAGCTTATATATAGGCCACTATGTTTATGACTAATTTTAACGACTATTTCAGTAGACTGTAGATTCTACGTAAGGCGCCTGACACAGCATTCGTCACATACTGTGATGTGGACACAGTAAATTGGTAATGACATATCGAGTGACTATGTGGGCGTCCCGGATTGGCAAAATCAAAAGTTGGCAACCCTAGTGTTTTGCTGACCTGTAAACGTTCGACCCCAACTCCTTTGAAACTGAAGCACCGACTCCAACATCATTAAACGAATAGCAGACAGCATGACGCTGAATAAGCTGGTCCTCGATCGAGGATCTCTTACTGTCTGACCGCCTGGTGACCGTTGAAGCAACATCAACGTAAATTATACACCTACGTCTAAAGGCCACCACAGAAACCACCAATATACTACAAAAGGAAACGCGGCATACTCGTATCAGACAGTAAAATCTATACAATTACAACGTAGCAAACATATTAATTTTCTTTTGCGACGTCGTATTTGAGGACTACGTTGAGCAAGAGAATTTAGAAGAGATACGTAGGTATAGTCTAAATTGTCTTAAATCAATTTATTCTTGACAACAGGCATCCTTTCTAGGGCCGTCCTATCCAATAGGCAGAGTGGGCACAATTCTTAGGGCCTACGAAACTTTCAAGGGCCTACACAAATCTGGAAATCTTAAAATGAGATATTGAACGATTGACATGGAAAATGGAAAAAGGAAAATTGCAAAATAATAGCAAATTAAAATTTAATAACTTTTGTACTGAAACAGTTTAATTTAAGCGGTGCTAGCCTACACTACGTGAACATTGCTGCTCTTTGCATTAGCAAAATCTGACCCCAATAAATAATGTTAATGCGTTTAGCGCTAATGCAGAGTTGGCAGTTTAGCTGGGATCTACGAATGCAAGCGTGCCTAAGGCCGAAGACGACCTATCCAGAGCCGGATTTAGGGTGGTGTGCCCAATGTGGTGGGACCCTTTTGTGCAGCGGATTTTGATAAATATTTTTCCAATAATATGTTGTTATTTTCTTTTACAGATCTGTTATCGTGGTTTACTTTTTGAATCCAGCATTTCGCATCCATGGATTACTTGTCTTGGCCGGACTATCTGATCCTGGTGGCATTCCTCGTCATCTCACTTGGGATCGGCGTCTACCACTCCTTAACAGGTGGTCGACAGAAGACAACATCCGAGTTCATCATGGCCAATCGTGCCCTCAAGGTTCTACCGACCGCCATGTCGCTTCTCGTTTCCTTCCAATCGGCTATTATTATCTTGGGAATGACAGCAGAGATGTACAGCTACGGATCGCTGTATATTATTTTGATGTCGATATCATTAACGCTGGCCATCATTCTCACAATGCAGGTGGCCATTCCGTGGTTGTATCCGCTCAAATTAGTCAGCGTCAACGAGGTTAGAACAACAACATCGTCACCAGATAATTATGTTAGACTTGCAAACCTTTCTAGAACAAAGAATCGCAAATCGACAATGTGTCGTTATTTTTGAAGAGTAGCCTACTTTATTTGGTTTGTTTTAATCATCAATCTCAATTGGAGTTCTTCGAATGTTTAACATTTTAACGACGAGAGTGTACTAAAAGTGACTGTTAAACAAATGCAGCTTGTCGTTAAAGCGTACGCTGCTCAAAATAAGCTATTGGCTTACATTATCTAAACGTCCATAGATAAACGTGGAAATAAACAACTTTCTGTTTAATTTTAGTACTTCGAGCGTCGCTTCCATTCGAAATCTGTAAGAATACTTGCAGCCATCCTTTCGATCTTCTTCGGGGTAATATTTATGAAATTACTCTACCTTAGACGGTAAATAATGCCTTTAAGATGTTTCGCTAAATTGCCAAATATTTATTATGACCATTTTCGGTTGTCTGCAAGTTGAACATCAGTAAAATTAGGTTTAATTAAAAATTCAACTTAAAATGCTAGGACCAATTTTTACTTCATTTATGCCTTTTTAATGTCTTCAACATGTACATTATTGTGTAGCAAACAGGTCTTGTAAGCTTTCGTTGCATTATCGGGAGTTCAATCAATTTTCTGAAGTTTCTTTTCGTAGCTAAATACACTTGGGTAAGGGATATAAACATTTTGCTGATTGATTCTCAATAGGTTATTTACATGGGAACAGCGATGTATGCCCCTTCGGCAGCTTTACAAGCAGGTCTGTTGGCTATTTCATACGACGTTCTCATTTGATAATTCATACAAGCTCCTAAGGTGTATTTTTTACACCTCAGACTATCATATTATGGACAAGATTGCAATCGTAATAATAATCTGCAATTTCTAAGGCGCCATTCAAAGCATAACGGCCACTCAGAGGACCAGATTATTCACGAGCGGTGCTTCGTATCCGACGGGTTGTCCAAAGATCGATGTCCATAGCATCAGCAACGTAACTAGGACTTTTTGTCTGGGGGGCTTAAGCCTTGAGCATGGCAACATGAATACAGTACAGTGTTAACCCTCGGGCTACCAAGGGGGGGTGGTTACCACCCCCCCTACGTTTTTCTACAAATTTTTTTTAGCACATGGAATATAATTTTGACATTTTAAGTAGCTGTAAGGGTCCATTTGCACACATTTTGAGGTAAAAGTCGTGATGATATCCCACACCATAAAAAAGTTATACCCGATATAGCCTAGGTACCCCTTTTGGAATCAGGAATTTCTCTCGTCAGCTGTTAGCTGTTAGCTGTTGTCGACTATAAAGGTATTAATTAGGGGGAAGGAGGACACAGTCGATCATTTTTTAATTTTTTTACAGTTACAAGTGGTTTTTAACACCTACATATATTTTTTAAAGCTCAGTCTGTAGTATAATCATTCCTCCACTTCATAAAACGTATTTATGATAATTCTGATGCAGGGCATTTTGGCTATCATCATTTTCGTTGTTAGTCCAAAAGTGATCAACTGTGTACTACCGTAGTACACAGTTGATCACATGACAGTACACAGTTGAACAACATCAGAAGTGTATTATAAAAGTTTTAGAATACTCTAAACTGGCAGTAAACATAGTTAATAAACTTAATGATAGGCCTGGGCTATTAAGACCTTCAGAATGTTATTAGGTTTCTTAAGGTTAATGTTCATAATCAATTGCTTTAAAAATAAAACTGTATTTAAAAAATATTAAGGTAAGATTGAAAGTACATTTATTAAGATAATGCAGCCACTCGGTTATTGTCATTTTTCACAGTTTTCGCAAATTTAGCATTCATCTTCAACTGTGCACGCAACATGTGCCCAGTTTTGGCAGGTTTTAAGCATTGTACGGAGTCTTTGCCTTCTTTCCTACCAGTGTCCAGTGGTTCACAGCACACCAAACATGACCACTCACTTTTTGCCTTGGCTATTGAACTACCTCCACTTTGATGCTCTTCCAATTTTACCCTTGGCTAATGATTTGTCTGCGTGTTTGTCTCCTTACACATGACCTATCCTCAGTTGGCGTCATGTCCAATTTTCTTTTCCTAGCAGGGCATTTTCTCTCACTTCGTGCCCTTAGTTCATTCTCTAATGCATCTATTACTGGTTTGGCTGTTAGTATTCGAGTCATGGCTCTCTTTCGAGTGCCTTTGGTTGCCTTGCTGGCAGCTGCTTTAGGGAACGGGCGAACCTGTTCAGGTGTTGCAATGGAACTCGGTGGTGTAGTACACAGTCGATCAGTGATCGACTGTGTACTATACCACCGAGTTCCATTGCAACAAGTGATCGACTGTGTACTACCGTGCATTGATCGACTGTGTACTACACCATGCGATGTTCATCCAAAGACACATAGTGATAAACCCATGGCGCGTTTTATTTTTATCACTTATCTATTAAATACCCAATGAAATTATGTTTACAAAACATATACACGTAAATACATAAGTTATACATACCTTGTGTAAAATTCGGCCATGCCATTAGGCAAAAAATTACTTTAAAGAACCAAAAACATAAAAATGTGAAAATTTCAGTTTCTGTCTGCAATAAACAACCTAAACGACGTTGCAGGATGAAGCGACTCGTATTCAGTCTTGCTGACCTATTTTTATGTCCCCATGTAAAGTATATTGTAAATTAAGTGATGTGATCGACTGTGTACGACGATCGACTGTGTCCTCCTTCCCCCTATTCTTTCTGGAAGAGAAACAACTATGCCATTCTTCAGAGGGAATGTAGGGCTATATTTGCTTGCTTAGTAATGTCTTTTGAAAACCGGAAGTGATCATAATAAATAATAATTCGCTTTTTCAGTGTGAAAATCATTGATGCAACATCACAACGTAAACCGATATGGTTGGGTATGGGGAAGGGCTATAAACAGTTGAAGCAGAATGCTAACAGAGTAAAGCAGTGCTGTGAAGTGTTTGAAGAAGCCGGTTTGCAGGATGCATTCGCACAAAACAGTAAAAGTAACTTGCAATAACTGACGTATTTGACTGCCGGGAAAAATTACATAATTTCTTGTTTCATGTTGATATAGCTGCACGCCTTTAGGTTTTGCCTGTAACTAAAAAAAACTTGGGAATAGTTTGTATTGTTGAAAATTAAGCCTCATTATATTTAGAATATTCTTGGATACATAGTTCATTTTCAAAACCCACATCATTTATATTTTTTTTATCGAAACAGTACAAATTGTGTGGGATAATATCAGATATCGTTAAATGGACCGGTGCCTTTGTTAAAAACTATATAATTTCGAGATGCATTCATATATTTTACAACTAAATATACCATTCTTTTCAGAAATGAATGCTGAATCAAATGCTATATTACATGATATGATATTTGAAACCAAACACGAAATTCCGGGGGGGAGTGGTAACCACCCCCCCCCCTTGGTAGCCGATGTCGCAAGAAAAGCTTTGTAGCCTGAGGGTTAATACGAATTTTTAGCCGTAAGCATACAACGGCTTGATTTATTGGGGGGGGGGGGCTTCGGCTTCGTTGGGGGGGGGGCTTAAGGCTCCAAGCCTAACGCTAGTTAAATCCTTGCATGGGATGTCTGAGTCCAGTTGCCAAACAGACCAGAGAGACAGAGCACCTGTTACGGCAGGTTTCGCTATCCCCAGCATGGGTTATTGCGGTCCTCAGCAGAAAAAATGTTGGTGGCCTACCCCGAGCTCCTAACGGCAACTACCGAACCATTTGTACCGTGCCGACGACCGTAAATTTCATTAAGTTGGGGTTGAATAACATCAAAACTATTCACTTAAATGATTTCAAGTTTATGTCGGAACTCTTGATCACACGATGCAAATTGTATTAATTCTTGCCCAGTAAATAACTAAGTCAGATAAGTAGCAATTAGATAATTAAGTAATCTGTATTAGCGCGATAGGCCTACAGAAGCCGAAACTTTACAGTCAGCCATTTATAAAAAAAAACAAAAAAAAACAAATAAAGCACATTAATGTTATCACTATTTTGATGCATTATTATTAACAGGTTAAAAGCAGTGATGGGCACTAAGCTATTTTTTTTAGTTAAACTAAAACTATTTTCCAACTAAAAAAAATAGTTTAACTAAAGTTGGCAACTGATTTTGGAAATTAGTTAACTAAACTAAAAAAAAGTAGTTAAACTTTTTTGCAACTATTTTCCAACTATTTACGACAAACATTTTTGCAATAAAAGACGTTAAGTGAACTGTAATAATGCAAAGCGTCAATGACAATTTCACCTTCAAACTATGCAATGTGCACTGTTCTGGCATACAGTTACATGTGCACTGTAAGTAGTGTATGAATTTGAAAACACAGGCTGTAAATGCTAAAACCATGCAGTGTTAAAATGTTTTTTTTGCTGACAGTGTTCAATGTTCACTGTGGAAAAATAGTTGCATATTGCTGATTTTTTTAGTTAAACTTTTTAGTTAGCAACTAAATTTTTTTAGTTAAACTATGGTTTTAACTAAACTATTTTTTTAGTTAAACTTCTTCCTTAACTAAAATTTTTTAGTTAAACTAATAGTTAGCAACTTTTTAGTTAACTATTGCCCATCACTGGTTAAAAGTCGAACTTTTTACGGTTTCACTTAAAACTAAGCGGGAATCATTGAAATTAGTGTAGGTCTATTTAACGTTTTGCATACTCATAACGCGAGCAAATGCTTATAGAGTAAAGAAGGTTTCTTGTTTACCTTTGTCTCAGCAACTGGACTTCCTATTGTGGTCTCGATTCCTGTCATGGCTGTCGTTTCTGTAGCATACACCGCTCTGGTGAGTAATTGTCGAGATACTTCACTAAAGCAGTAGAAGAGGAAATGTTCATAGACGTCATCATGTAGCATTTTAACGTACATTACATTTGAACGTACATTACTTGATCAGATAGATATATCAACTATAGAAATGCGGCGCATGATGTTTTCACTTGTTTTTAATTTGGCCAGCGTGAATGTGGGCGCTGCTTCTTGGATGATTTTTGCAATTTCTTATCCGTCACAGGCTGCTTCTTTGCCTTTGAGGTCTGCTCTTCTGGAAATTGAATTGATTAAGGCTTAACTTTGACGCTCTATTGTTCGATGCCCTTAAGAATTAGGACGCTGGCGCGATAGGAGTTACTAATTAAGTAATGATGATTAATGATACCATTGTCCGTCTGCCTTTTCCTTGAAATCAGAATTTTTGACGGATTGTAAATATCACGGTTGTCAACTTTACGTTACAGGGTGGAATGAGAGCCGTTATCTGGACGGACGTGTTTCAGTGTGTTATTATGTTCGGTGGACTTTTTGCGGTTCTTATTAAGGTCAGCATTCATATATAGCAGAAGTTTTACAGCTGAGATGTAAAAACGTAGAAGACACCAGCCGAGGACATCAAATACATGTAGATCGTATATAATTATGATCAATGTGACAGTATAGATAGGGTCAATAGGCCCTACGTATATTAATCGTTTAATTTGTATCGCATGCATTGGGTTTAGAGGTTAACACCAATAATACCAACCAGTTTGTACTGAAATTTCGAATCAGCTTCTAACCAAATTTTCCCATTTTGTCCAATAGAGTGAAATGAATTTGATATTTAATTTAACCTAATTCAATCTAAAATTGAGTCTTCGCGTTTAGAATTTTATATCTTGTGATGTTGATAGGGTCTGGCGGTGGTTGGAGGAGTTGGTAGCGTCTTCCAATTGTGCTCTCAATCGGGGCGACTGATCTGGACTGAGTATGTTACAGTCGTTTTAATGTCATTTAGTGATGCAATGTCCCGCAGTGAAATGTGATTGAAGTCGGTTAAAAGCAATTTACCACCCACTTATTATCGTAGTTAAATGATGACATAATGAAGAGCCTCTTAGTGGTCATTATTTTAGGTTTTCACATAATTAATATTCGTGTGACCTCTGAGACATGAAATCATAAACGCACTAACCGTGAAACCTCTGACAGTCCTCATGCAGTTTGAAGATAAAAAAACGTGTCAACAAATATTACGGGTGACACGGACAGGTTATGACTTACTTATAAGCTTCAATAACGCTTTCTTCCCACACCATCTTCTAAAATACGTATGCGAACAATTCAGTGCCACTTGCGTGATGTCCTTATAATGCTCTACATAATGAAACGTAATTGACCATGTCTGTCCCTTCAGATGGAGTCCTGATCCGACAGTTCGACACACCTTCTGGGGATTTCTATTCGGTTATTCATTGACTTGGTTCAAAGTCTATGGCTTATCACAGTCCGCTGTACAACGGTATTCAGCCACAAAGACTCAGTCACAAGCAAAACTGTAAGAAAACCGTTCATCTTGATATATTACATAATGACGTGTATTTTCGTATTTCTTCCCACATTTAGACCTATGTATCATGACAGTATGTGAACTTATCTGTTATTCTATACTGCTTTGACTAAGCTCCTATCTCTTATCCCTATCTCCTCATCCTCCCCTGAATTCCCTGGTTTCCACGATTTGGCTTTTCGAGTGCTGTATAAATAAATATAGAGATTGAGAATACGCTTTGGATTACGATACCGACCCTTAAAATTAAACTACACTTGTGAGGAAATCAACATATTTTCAAAATTACTTAGTAGCCATAGGCTACAAATGTTTAGCAAATACTTGTCACGCAGCCTTGAATTAAAATATGAAACATTAAAAGTGTGGTTGCACGTATATGCTTCCAAGTCATAAGCATAACCATAACCAGTGCTTTTTTTCAGCCGGAACGCGCCGGAACGGCGTTCCGGCACCTTTTTTCGGCTACTAAAAATAATTTATTTATTTCAATAATAAAAACAATAATTTAGTTATTTTAATTTAATTTCAATGTTGTGAACTGTTTTTAGTGTTTATTGAGACCCCTCCCAACCACCAATCCATTTTTCTCAGGATTTTCGCCCTTCCATAATTGTTCAGTTCCGGAACCTATTGTTCAGTTCCGGAACCTTGTTTTTTAGAAAAAAAGCACTGACCATAACCATAGGTTTTTGTTCTTTCTGACAGCAACAGAAGAGGAACAATATGGAATAGCATATGAACAGAGTAAAGAGGAGGGGGTCCAAGAACGGAGCCATGGGGAACACCTAGAAAGATTGGAACCCATTTTGATCTGGAGTTTCCTGAAATGATCATCTGAATACGCTCAGTTAAATAAGATCGAAGCCAAAGGAAGGGAGTACCCTTGAGGCCGTAGGAACACTCAAGGCGCTGAAGCAAGATTTTGTGATCAGCCATGTCAGAGGCTGATGGGACATAAAACAGAACGAGCAAGGGAACTTGGAACTTGTCAATGGCTAAGAAAATGTCAGCTAACATAGAAATGTTATATATTGTATATGGTCATTCCATTGAAGAAATTGAACCCCATAAACTGCAAGAAACTTAACAGAGGCAACTTGTGGTATGAGTGCGCCATTGAAACTAATACCATATTTCGATTAACAGTGTTAGCTGTTTACGATGAGAGGAAAATAAAACGAAATTTGTTTTGTTTACGTTGAGAGATAACTTATTTGTTTTAAACCAATTTTTTTTCCAATTCTTGGTTCATAAAAAAAAGTTTATTTAACGATGTACTTTGATGTGCATCTTCTTGTTTAATCAGTCATCACAATCGTCGACACCACCACCACGAATATTGTATTGTATATTGTATTGTATTTCAAAACTTATAAATGCCTCTACCCAGTGCCCACCAATCAGAGGCGCTCCCAGTGCAAAAGTTTTCGGGAATAAAGGCAAGTTTTAAGACAACGAAAAGCTGTGGCAGGACCAACAGATAGTACTGCAGCCCAGACCGAACGAGGAAGCTGATTCCACAGTGAAGGCCCAATACTGACAACACCAACACTACCAATAATATCACCAGCACCTGCACCACTACCACCAACACTACTTCAACAGCAACAACCACCATCACCTTTACCGACTACATCGCCATTGTCATCTTTATTTATAAACTAGTGGATTTGCCCGTCATCATGACGGAAGAGGTAGGCATGGACGGAAGGAGGGAATGAAAGAGGGATGGAGGGATAGACAGGTGTAGGGCGGGAAGGAGGGAGGCATAGACATACTTACTAGCCGCTGTTTGTCTGTGCTAATACATATGTGCTAATACATATGGGAAACCATATTAATGGATAGTATGTACTGTGTAATTATAGAGCCGTTTTCCTGAACCTGCCAGCCTTTTTCGTTTTGCACGTGACTGTATGCTTCATCGGACTCACAGTTGTTTCCTACTACACTTCAATCCGTTGCGACCCTTTGGCCAATCACGAAATCGAAAATGCCAATCAGGTTCATTCATGCGTTACCTTTTCCATGGATCCATCCACAAATGCTAATACATACTTTCACGTTTATATGATATAATTGTATAAATCGATCCATGATTAGGAGGTCATGGTGAGTTTGAAGACAAACTGGTTGGGTTGAGTCGCCAAGACTTATTGGCTGCTCTGTGTATGAACATTTCAACAATGATTTAGTAGTTTAACATATCAGCTGTCTAGACCGCTATGTCTGTGGTTCGATTATTTTTTGCTATAATATTATATGACAAGTGTCTAGAAACTAATATGGCCCTGAATAAAAGGGCCGGATTTCTGACAATCAAAGAGTATGTGCGGATTTGTTCTTGGTAAGTTAGGCTGATTGATTTGACACTATAGTCTCACATTGTTTATTTTTCAGTTGCTGGCTCGTTTCGTCCTGCAAATGTTTGCCGACGCTCCTGGTTTTGCTGGACTTTTTCTAGCCACACTTTACGGAGGAGCTCTGAGGTTTGACATCTATCTATCTATCTATCTATCTATCTATCTGTCTGTCTGTCTGTCTGTCTGTCTGTCTGTCTGTCTGTCTGTCTGTCTGTCTGTCTGTCTGTCTGTCTGTCTGTCTGTCTGTCTGTCTGTCTATCTATCTATCTATCTATCTATCTATCTATCTATCTTTCTAGTAATCAATCTGTCTATCCATCTGAATATTTGTCTCTCTGTTTGTCTATATATCTGTGTATCTATCTGTCTATCATTTCTCTCCAAGGTTTTGGAGCGTATTGTTGCAAATCAGCTGATTGTTTATTTAGATAAGAATGATTTACTGCCCTCACAGCAATCTGGCTTTCGGAGGAATCACTCAACACAGACACTCCTAATCAGCCCTATAATTCATTCATTCATTCTGGAAATTTATTTAGCGCTTCTTCAAGAGACCTACTCAAAGGCGCTCCCAGCCCAGCTACGGATAAACAAATAGGACTTGAGTTAAACGTCTTTTGTCTGACCTATGCGGTGCCATGGATGCCGGGCTGATATCTCTTTTGGCCCTCTTTTGACGTCAGCTCGGCTTTTGACACTGTTGACCATCACATTCTCCTCCAACGCCTCTCTGTTTCTTTTGGGCTGACTGATGAGCCACTTGAGTGGCTTCGCTCCTTCTTGTCAGGGCATACAAACTGTGTAGTTTTTGGCTCCTCTAGATCTGGCTGGATTGAGAGTATTAGAGCCTGAGGTAGATGACTGTGAGTGAGTGGTGGCACGGGCGTCTATTTCATAGAAACCTTGGAGCAAATGCTCCATCCAAAAAATGGGGGGGGAATTGTCAGTGTATTTGCCATCATTATTGGGGGGGGGGCGAGAGGAAGGGGAAGAGAAGGGAAGGGAGAGGATGTTGCTCCAATGACTTCAGGGGGATAGACGCCCCTGAGTGGTGGAATTGGAGGAGGAACAGAGAAAATGAGGAATTCGAAGGGAAGTTCGTTCCAGAGTTGAGGTGCAGTGTGGGATATGGATCGGTTAGAGAACTTCAGGCGTGTAGTGACTGGGGGACGGGAGAGAGTGAGATATCAGGATGAACGCGTAGTCGGGTTTGGCTGGTGTTGAAGAGTTCGCGAAGTTACTTTGGATGGGAGTATTGTAATGAGTTGTAGGTTGGCGACAGCACTTTGAAGTGGATGCGTTCAGGCATTTTCAGTCAGCGGAGTGGTTCAAGAACGACAGTGATATGGTACTGCTTAGATGTCCTGGTAATGGCTGGGGGAGAGCATTTTGGATGAGTTGTAGACGTTTAATTTGGATTTTAAGGTTAAGGAAAACAGAATTACAGTAATCAAGCTTACAGTGGACAATTGAGGTAGCGATAGTGGATCCGTGTTTTAAAGTCTTGCGTTGATGAATTGTCCGATTGCGAGGTTAGTAAGTAAGAGCTTAATTGTTAACTTGTTCGTTTGTTTCTGTGGATTTATGTAGTTCAGTTTCGTCGTCTTTGAGTGGAACTGCCGCTAACTGTTGGGAAGACATTCTCCAATGGAAATTGATGCACTGGACTGAGTCACGCAAAGCTCTGCTCAACCGATTCCTAGGTTAGTTGATCTATTCTGTTGATAGTGCATCTCGTAGTCAGTGGTGCAGAAGATATGTCCAACATGTATAATGTCCGTACAAACCATTCTATGCTCCTTGCTATCACATGTCTCTCATTCGTCTTCCAATGTTCTCAACTGCCCTCTCTGTCTTCATCACTGCCTCTATCTGTTAGTCACTGTCTCTATCTCTCCTCCTATGTCCCCATATTATCCTACCATGTTTTCCCCGTCTGTCATTCTCTGCCTTCATCTGTCCTCAACAGCCTTTACTGTAGTTCCTGTAGCTGCACAGTTGTTCCCATTTTCCATCACCTGTTTCTCCAACTTATTACCATGCTACTGTATTTTCTTTGTAAACGTCTTCGTGGTCTTACGAGGACTCTTTCTTAACTACAAATTTAGAGATTCTCTTAATAATGAGGATCCAGTTTTAGCTTTTAACTACTTTACATTACATAGTGTTTGTGTAGTAATGCATTCCTACATTGTCTTATCTTCTTTGATGATATCAGCATTAATTGAATAATTTCAGTGGTTTTGTTTGGCATTGCTGCCACCGGATTGGCTTTCCTGGCATCTGCCATTCCTGGTCCAATTACTCAGGTAGGCTAGGAACATCCTCAGCGTCACCTTTATCGAACCATGATGGTGAGTGTATACAGACAAACAAAACAATCAAGCCGAACAATATTCTACTACTCCAATAGTTAAGATTAGTTAAGTTTATTCCTAGAATTAATCCAAATAATACTAGCCATACATCTTGAAGCCGTTACCGGTACGTGGATATTGGGGGGGACCCCGCTTAGCGGGATTGTATCCCTTTGGGGCCGCCCATTGCTACCAATAGATAGTATCAGTTTAATTGTGCTCAAAGTTGATGTGATTTTGTTGTTATTGCTTGCAATAAACCTTTTTTGATTTGATTTGAATAGAAATAAGTAAGTTCAGAGTTGCGGATTAAATTTATACTTTGATCGGTGTAAATTATAAATTACTCCTTCTACGAGATATAGTATTGTAAGACTGACCCAAAAAATTTCGGTACCACACTAAACATAGACAGGAAATAACATTATTTTATTTTTATCGTAGCCACAACGGCGACGTCATAAGGTCTGTTTCTTAGTAATGAATTTAAAGATTATTTCCTGACACAACGACGCCTTTATGAAATGGTTTTCATAATTCATGCTTGTGGTACCATACGGCGGGATATATGCAAAGCACACGAGAATATGACTTTGCTTTTGGAGAGGTTATCCTTGGTCCTAATTTTGATTTTGCCTTTTGCACAATTAGGTCGTGATGTCGTTGGGTGGTGCTTCGACCGGTCCGATTTTCGGTTTGTTCATGCTAGGAGGCTTGAATCGATACGCCAACTGGAAGGTAAGTTTCAAGGAAGCGTAGAGTAATGGATAACACACTGGCGTGAAGAGCTGAAGGTACCAAGATCGAACCCCGTAGATCTCCGTAAGGTTTTTTCAGCCTTCTACTCGCTTGGTGGCGGTGGTTAAATGAATAGTAGGCCATGTTGGCGCCGTGTGGCTGCCGCTTAAATACAGATATTTTCAACTCCTGTAAAACTGTTATCATGTGCTTCTACTGTCTACATGTATGTGTGGCTGTGTGGCTGCGGTTTCTAGTAGATGTTTGTTCACTGTACAGCGCAGTGCGTTTGCAGCCGCTTAATTAAAGAACAAGATTATTATTATTATTATTTGTTGTTGTTGAACCAGTGATTTTGAACCAGTGACTTACTAAAGCAACAATCACTACCACATCAGAGGGACCAATGCAACAATCTCACGCGATTGCCAATTCGCATGTGTTCCTTGGCAAGAAGCGAAATCGCGAGGACCAATTCATTTACAGTCGACAAAATCAGTCAGGCAGTGAAATTTATAGGCCAAGCGCGTATCTTAAACCAGGCTCCGACGTAGGTGATACATGGAATTTCAGTTACGAGATTAGCAAGACAGGTTGAGCCTGGGTAAGATGAAAAGTGTTCACGGTGTGCACAGGTCTACCACTCGTCTCCTATGTCAGAAATACTTCGTGATCATTTGTGTTGTATCTGCAAACTCTTCCATGGTAACAGAATAGTGAATAAATGAATTAATTACTACTCATTTATGTGCACTGGATTTTCATCATGAAGTTGCTTGTTCACAGAATATCCCTGACTCTTCCATATACCTATCGACTAACTCGTCTTCTCTTACCATTACCTCTGACTGCCCCGCGCGCAATCTTGGTATTACTTTTGATTCACACCACTCCCTTTCTAACCACATCTCCAATCTCTCGTGCTCATGCTTCGTTACCTCCGCCGCATCCTGCCCATCCTCGACCTTAAAACTGCCTACACCATTGCTTCCGGTACCTCCATTGTTCATTCAAAGTTCGATAACTGCAATTCCCTCTTCGTCAACCTTGAATCCACCCAAATCATACGGCCGAAACTCTCAAAACCTCTCTGGGTAGGGCTGTTACTAGAACCCCCAAACATCATCATCTCACTCCCATCCTCAAATCACTCCATTGGCTAAAAATCCCAGAGCGAATTCACTTCAAAGTCCTACCACTAACCTACAACTCCCTATAATATTCCTGCCCAAGTACATCCGTGATCTTTTCACCATCCAGGAAACCCGATCCACCCGATCCTCCTCCTCTCTTTTTCAGTCACTTCTCATCTCAAGTTCTCCTACCGAGCCATATCCAACAATGCACCACGCCTCTGGAACGATTCCCCCTAGTTTCGTAGATTCTCGGTTCCTCCACCATCACCATTGCAACCCGTCTTCCACCCAGGGGGTCTATCCCCTAAGTCATTAAAGCAACTTCCCCTTCCTACTCTTTTTCCCCTCTCCCCTTCCTTCCCCCGTAAAATGGTGGCACACACACTGACAGGTCTCCCCCCAGTTCTTGGATGGAGCATTTTGCTCCAAGGTTTCTATGGTGCAGACGCCCCTGCCTCCATCCTCCACCTCATGCTGCTCTATCTATCTCCCCGAACCTTCAACTCAAAACTGATCTCACCATTTCAAGAACTCCAAACTTTAGTCATCTGATCCTCCGCCTTCCCATTCTTCTCGCCCTAAACGACACCCGCTTTAACAGCTGCTTTGCCTTCTCTCTCGATGTGGCCCTCTGGAAACCGGACTCGGACCTCCTTTGGACTAATCTCTGGAAACTCCCTCTGATTTGACGTAGTGCTCGTGAATAGGCTGGTGCTTTGCGTTTAGCCGTCTGGTGGCGTTTTAGAAGTTTAGATATTTCGATTATGATTAAGGTATTGCATATGATAGAGCACATCGAAGTGTGTATCTCCATATTGCAATGAATTCAACGTTATTCCAGATCACACTAAACCTGTTGTATAATTATTTTGTCTGTTCCAGGGAGCACTAATTGGCGGAATTACGAGCCTCATCGGTAGCTTTTGGTTGATCGTTGGGTCTTTAACGCTGAAGAGAAGACATCCGACTCTTCCTTCTCTCAGCATCGATGGGTGCACAGCCTCCAGTAATCTCACGTTTTCAACCTATGAAGATCCAAATTCCAGCTGCATCTTCCACTTCCTCGACGATTCTCCGATTAACACAACGATGACGTACATCCGTCCACAGACTAATCAAGCAATTGAGGTTACGTCACTAATCTGTAATATTTTGAAGCGTGTATTTACCTGTTACGATGTCTCATGATACCGTTGATTTTCGTCTTAAAAGTTTGTTTTATTCTCTGTTTTTGTGAGGCAAATTAGGGTAACAAATACGATAAATGGAGGTAAAGTAAGGTAAAAAAAGTAAGATAATGCTCTCGGATTCAATGATATAGGGCCTAGTCTAGGCCTAGTCTAGGATATATCGATTCAACAGTCAGCTCAGAGTCACTGGAATCTATGTACCATGTCTCTGTAAGTGTAAAAGTATCAATTATCAATATTATCATCTTGTGAGCTCTGGCGTCGTCATTATAGCTACGTGTTTACATATAACGAACGTTAATTGTAAAGAAAACTCATACCCAAATACGTCGTGTAATCATGGGATTCTATGTACGCTTACAGTCTCTAAGCGACTGCAAGGCAAGAATCAAGCATCCGTGCATCAAGAGTTGAATGACGCAATCACAAAACCATCAACTATAATTATACGGTGCACCAAAATCTAAATGTGGAGATGACTACGGAAATAAAATGTGGAATTAGTCATTGGAAAATACACTACGTTTTGAGAGATTTTGTCTGATAACCTGTTTTGTCGTTAGGTTCCTCTGCATGGGTTGGAGAAATTCTATTCAATTTCGTACATCTGGTACAATTTATTATGGATGGTGGTTACGGTAATCGTTGGATCCATAGCATCTTTTCTGCTCAGTAAGATGTGACTACTTTCTGAATTCAACTTGGCAGTTAACTTTGACAATAAAAGAACGACCTATTTGAGTTTAGATTTCCGGCAGCTTTACCTGTTCTGAGTATTTTTCGTTCTCTCTATAATATGGGGTTTCTTTTGTGTTGAATTGAAAGAAGAAATATTTGAACAGTGTTCGCGCTGTGTTCGTGTGAAATTCTCGACTGAATGAAAAGTGTAGATTAAATAGGTGGGAAAGAATTAGAAGAAGAAGTAAAAAATAACAGTGTAAAGAAGAGTGGAGTTGACAATTTTATTGTTCAATGAATTATTCTCTTCTTAACAGGAGACCGGTCGGACGAAGAGGAAGTAGACGAGAAACTTCTGATCAATTTCAGGCAGTGTTTCCGGTGCAGAGGAGACCCAGCATCGAAAGTAGATGCTCATGTCAACAACAAGACAGTGGTAATTAATATTTACAGTGTTTGTATACTTGGTCTATTTGACCAATTGATGAAATGGACTTCTTTATCATAGGTTGTTAATAAAATTTTATAGTCACCAATCACAGGTATAAGATGCGCTTCTCAGCGTGCATTGTAGCTTAAAAGCAATGTTCTGGCCTGGGTATCGGGTATCAATAACTTGATTATTCACCCATTGTTAAGCAAGAAAGAGGAGTCGCCTGTCTTATTCGCAGACGAAGCATAACGTGACCCGGGTTAAAGATGTACCTTGGGTAAAAATAGAAATACGATCTACGATAATAATATTAATTATTGCTCTAATACTGCCAAGGTTCTGTTTGGATATATATCACATTTTAGGTTTTTATCTGATTTATTTATATCCTGATTAAAATAATATGAATTAATTACCAGAGGAACTGCATGCTAATAACAGTCTTTAATCTTTACTAAACAGGTTGTACTTCAAGCTGAAAGGAGTGAGATAGTGAAGGAACCGATCGAAAAGCATTCCAAGCCAAAAGTCAAAGAGATATCGTCTACACCCAAACAGACAAACGAACTGACAAACGGAAAGAGAGAGGTGTTCCTTGTGAATACAGAAATATTCTATTTATGATCACCAAATGAAACCAATCCAACGAACTGCTTGACAAACTTGCCCAACTCATTGCACTTTGGAAGATATTAGTTAGAACTTTAGCTTATAGGAGTCTTCCGGTTAGACCAAAACAATGTTGTAATTTGTTGTCGGTTTATAACTTGAGAGTTTTTCGAGCTAGTTGGAAACATTCCCTGCGACAGTCAATTGGAATAGTGCGTTGTTGAAGTAAACGAAATTTTCTTTAGTTTTTAAACGAATCTTGTCTCTGAATGAACTTTCCGTAGACGTTTGATGGATGGCTACCTGTCTGCTAATAGTTAACTGTGCGAGTGTAGTGCAGTATCTGTAGACCGTCTTGGGCTATGACAGAAATGCCACCCTGATATTCCGAAACACATAAATAGCTCTTTGAACGATGAGCGCAATTACGTAACCATTGTCTTGTGATTGGTTCCGTAATGTTGCGAGGAAATTAGCTTCCAGGAGGAAAGAGTCACAAAACAGTAGTCTTTTAAATTAAGGCAGTAAATTTGTTCCTGGTGTTAAGTTCTTTAGCATTCATAGTTATCTAAGACTGGTTATTATACACAAATGCCAATGGAAGCGTATTAGGAAGGACCACGTGGGATAATGCACACCACTCTTTGTTCGGGATTTACTTAACTGTCCCATTGAAATTTCGTAAATCATTCTATTTAGAGTTATTTTACTCAGCAACCACCTTGTCGCCTTCTGTAGATTTATTTAAGTTGGAGAGTCGAGAAGATGGCACTAATTTTATGCAGTAGAAAGTTTTTGGAGGATATCCGCGATCAAATTCACAACTTATATGGATAAATAAAACGATTTACGAAATCTACTGCTGCTTAAAATTGAAAGAATAAAGTGTTTTCCCATCTAGATTATACGGCAGCCTTCTTCTATTCAAGTTCTGTGCCACTCGCTGAGCTCCTCCTTTAAGTCTGCTGCACCCACCCGTCGTCATCTGCCTGGGTCTTACTCTTGTCCTCTTTCCCTCCAGTGTGTACTCAGTGATTGCTCTGAACAGTTAATTCCCTTTCAGGATATGACCAGTTTCTTTTCTCCGTAGCATTCCAAGCCAAAAGTCAAAGAGATATCGTCTACACCCAGACACATGAACGAAGTGACAAACGAAGGGACAAACGATAAGAGAGACGCACTGGTCATGAATACAGAGATATCCTAACCATAGTCACCACAGGAAACATGACAGACGACTGTTTGCAAAACTCATCCAACACTTACGCAGAAAACGGGTGCAACTTTAACTTCTAACTATCTTCCGTGTAGGTCATAACAATACTGATTGTCATTTGCGAGTGTGTTCGAGCTTGTTGGAAACAGTCCATGCGATCTAGTCAGCTGGAATCGTACGATTCTGTTGTCGGAGACTGGAGAAATATTTTGATTAGTTGTATGAAGTAATGGATCTCTTATTTGATTTAGGCTTTGGAAGACATCCTCTTGCAATTTCTCAACAAACACACATGTTTGTAGCCAATTTGTAGATGGTGAAACATAAATATAAAGACTAGGGCGTGCGTACTCTATGGACACAGTTAGTTGTTTACCTGCGACACCTTAAAGGTGACAGAACCTGGCTATCTAACACGATTTTTAGGTGCAACTTACGACACGAGTCGTCCCCTATTGCGAAAGTTACAGTAACCTCTAATTAATGACTTTGTAACATCTGAAATGATTGTACCACCAGTAGTGGGTTTATTGGTGTAGTTGGAGTACATTTAGGCTTCTATTATAAACTCAGACTACCATTTTGCATGTCTTGTGGGTCATCATTAGGACGTCTGTAAAGAGAGGAAAGGAGAGGTCGCCTAGATGAGGACGAAGGGAGGTGTTTGTGCCCGATGCGGACGTCCGCTTTAAAGGGGTAGGCCTACGTAAGTAACTTCAGTCCAGCCAGTGCCTTTAATATCAACTTCAATCTGACAACAGACACTTGTTTATTGTGTTCAATGCTATTAGTCTATCTGCTGGACCATTGTCTTCTATTATTATACTGCCTTTACGTTCTATATACTGACTTTACCTTCTATATATACGGTCAGTATAATATAGAAGGCGATGGCGAGTCGGGCAGGGCAAAAGGTATCTCTGAACGATCTGAAGGATTCATCTAATCTCTCAGCGTTAATTAATTCAACACCAAATACAATCAACATTACAGTTATTGAAAGAAATTATTAATCGCCATCCAAAGGTAAGACCTAAAGATAGGTTCTGCTGATACGATCATTTATATTCCTTCTGTGGATATCAAGACAAAAGTTCCTGCAAGCGAATAACAGTACCTTGAAATGAAACCTATATATATATATATATATATATATATATATATATATATATATATATATATATATATATATATATATGGTATATATATAGGTTCCTGACTACTCATGGACTACTTGGCCGCTCAATGTACGATGTGGTGACAGCTACCACAGTGACGAGGATGACGTACGCTGCGTCCGCTTGGTGGGGTTATTTGGGGCAGAGGGGACGTGAGAGACTACAGGCAATTTTTAGGAGACTGATTAAAGCTGGTTATCTTCCTGTAGACTACCCTAGATTCGAACAATTGATCCGTACTGCTGATTCTAAACTTTTCACGACCGTCCTTACATGTCCTACACATGTGCTTCATGTGCTATTACCTCCTGTTAAGCATACGGGTTATACTTTGCGACCCCGTGTTCATAATCGGGTTCTCCCGACTGCTGACAGTCTAGCTCGTAAATCTTTCATAATTAGGATGATTTTCACCGGAATATAGGCCTTAGTACTTTAATCTGGACGTGATATACATGTGTAAACCAAAATGCGGTTAGCAGTTGGATTAATAAAGGATATACTTACTTACTTACTTATATATTTTTTGTATAGTCAGACTATTTATTCAACTATACATGTATTAAAAAACATGTACAATGTCTGGTGAGTGCTCAAAGGTGAAAACCTCAGAGTTTGACCTCAGACCGACAGACAGACAGCCAGACAGACAGACAGACAGACAGACAGACAGACAGACAGACAGACAGACAGAAAGACAGATACAAACCTATTTATGTACACACAACACGCATTTATACACCATTAGGACATAAATATCTATATTATATCAAACATATGGAACAATACATGTATAGTTGAATAAATAGTCTGACTATATAAAATATATATATATATATATATATATATATATATATATATATATATATATATATATATATATAGGTTGAAGAAGCGTTAGTCTATCAAATGCCACGAAATATGGGACGACATGTATTGATTCTTTGATAGCACTCGTGGGTTGTGTGATATCCTGCAACTGCACTCGTGCCTGTGAGGCTGCGGTGGGTTGCTCCTTCCCTACTCATCCTGCAGGGACGTCAGTTGAAGCTGGGAATTCTTCTTCGAAATATATGCAACTGGCAGAGCAGCTGTTGTCGATGGTTTGCTGACCGTAATCTAATCCAATCCTATATATTCCATTCCAACCGAGACCAATAAATGACTTCTTCAAGAAGTCAGTGGATTGAATTAATAATAATAATATTAATAATATTTATTCTTTAATTAAGCGCCTGCAAACGCACTGCGCTGTGCATGTACATGTTATGCGATAAATCTTAACTACTAACCGAACAGACAGCCTGCAATACACGGCGCAAATTGCAGCCTACAAAGCATGTCCGCCTATAGGACTCGATCTCTGTACCTCTCGCACTCTACGCCAGATGTTATCCAATGCGCTATCGTGAACAACGTCTGTTCGTCTGTAGGATAAACGGGGACATGATCAAGTAGCCATGACGTCTCGCATCTTGACTTGATTATCTCTTGAGATTAATGGACCCCGCTTTTACAAAGAAGCGACCTTCAATTTGTCGCCGCTTTTGTGCGTTTAAATACCGGCACATTCTATGGCTTCTCACAGGCCGCTGTACAACGGTATTATAGTCGGCCACAGATGAGACAAGAACAACCCAACGTTTGCCTAGAGGTAACTTAATCCCGTGACTGTTAATATTTGATCCGTGCGAACCACACCTTATCAGCTGTTCTGTTTAGACATCACCGCGACACAATAAGACTAAAAGACTGCAGGGTGGTCATAGTCCAAAGTCTCCGGGCAATGTCTAGCTTTGTTCTGCTAACAATTGCCTATCTTTGAATTTAAACTAACGGAAGTGGTTTTCGCGCAGAACGCTGTTTACAAGATTTAAATTGAGAAAGGAAGGGATAGTATGCTGTGGTAGCAAAGTGGGATTCATAGAGAAAATAGGAAAACGTTGTCCCTCCCACTGATTCAGTCCATCTTACACTGGAGACATGTTACCCCATTTTTGCTTCCACCCTAACCTAGTCTAATGATTTCTAGAGTGGCTTATCAAAATGTCTAAGACATTAGCCAATGGTCGCTGTAATTCCTCACTTAGTCAGACTATCTTCCACTGAGGTGATACATTTTCCCCAAAGAGCCAACATTACAGAAATCAGGCTACAGAGGGCAAGCCGAGAGAATAAAACACTGAGGAGTCATAGAAGACCGTTGTGGCTGTTTACGTCAAGACAGTTTAAACACTTCAACTGTGTAGCCCATTACTACAGCATCCTTTCAAATGAATTGCACACTGCATGACGCATGCTGGCTCTGATTGCAACGGTGACCCGTCAAAAGAGCGCCCGACAAAAGAGCGCCGACAAATGAGCGCCGACAAAAGAGCGCCGACATAAGAGCGCCGACATTAGAACGCCGGCGAAAACTTTATATCGAGGGTTCAATACCGAAACTGGTATTAGCATTCAAGGTTGAGGGACAGCTGAGAGATTATCGAATCACTCAAACATTTATCAATGATTGTTACCAATTGCGTTATATCAACTGGTATGGGAAATAAACAAGTATTTTATTTTATTTTATGTTACATAGTTGAGCGCCGACATAATGATTAAATCGCGTGGATGACGCGAACAGAATTCTGGTATTTGGAACGGAAGAAAACATGATATGCTTTGTATTCTTGTTCGTTGCATTTCGCTAAAATTTTGTTTATCTCTTTTCAATACATTCCATTAAATACATTAAATTTGTATTCTTACACTTCGGTTCCAAGACAAATGGTTCACCGACGAATGGTTCACGGACAAATGGTTCACTGACAAATGGTTCACGATAAATAATTAATATTTTAAATATTCATCGAGAATCCAGCTTCTAGTTTGAGCTATATTTTGAACGATCTTCCCGCCTCTAGTTTAAGCTATGTTTTCATCGGCCATCTGCCTTCTAGTTTGAGCTTTATTGTCGATGAAAATATAGCTGAAACTAGAAGCTGGATAATCGATGAAAATATACCTCAAACTAGAAGCTGGGAGAGCAATAAAAACATAGCTTAAACTAGAGGCTGGATGAGTGATGAAAACATAGCAAAAACTAGAAGGTGGATTCTCGTTGAAAATATAGCTGAAACTAGAAGCTGAATGAGCGATGAAAATATAGCTCAAACTAGAAGATGGATTATCAATGAAAACATAGCTCAAACAAGAAGCTGGGTGAGTGATGAAAATATAGCTAAAACTAGAAGCTGGATTATCGATGAAAACATACTCAAACTAGAAGCTGGATGAGCGATGATAATAGAGCTCACACCAGAAGCTGAAAGAGCGTGAACCTTTCGTCAGTAAACCATTTGTCGTGAACCATTTGTCGGTGTAACATTTGTCGTGAACCATTTGTTCGTGAACCATTTGCCGGACACCTTACAGTTCTTGTCGGCGCTCTTATGTCGGCGCTCTTTTGTCGGCGCTATTTTGTCGGGCGCTCTTTTGACGGGATGCCGATTGCAACTGCACTGCATCACTGATGGTAACTCGTGCAGTTGCACCTGCAACTGGTGCAGTTGCACCTGCCACTGATTCAGTTGCGCCTGCACCTTGTGGAACTTCAATCGACGAACCTTGGTCGACGACCGAAGTAGCACCGTTAACGTATCTAGGTCTCTATCTAAAGGGCAACAACCGAACTTGTCATTTAACCCCGAAATAGTTTGACACAGAACACGCGCACCAGCCAGAGTAGTCTAGACATTAGGTCCCTAATAAAAAAAACATTATTTCGCTAAATCGAGTTGACAGTAATTCCTTTGAGTAAGAGGATCAGGTAAAGACGCTGGCATTAATATTCTAGCTAAATAAAAATTTTAGTGAAAGTCATCGTTTGAACAAGACGTTCAACCGACGAGGGTAAGTACTCCAACTTAACCTGAACGGTGACTAAGAATATGTTTGTGTAACCTAACCACAAAAATCCATAAACACCATTGCCAACAGTTCCACCGTAGCACTACGCTGTCTCATCCGATTGGCCCCCTCCCGGATTCTGATCTGGCACCAAAAAATGACCAAAGGCCCTTGAAGACTTGATTTGTATAGCGCCTCTGCAGCTAGTCTGTCTGACAAAACTGTGTACAGCGCTAAATAATTTAGGAGAACTACATTTACGGGGAACTTTAGCCGATTGGTTGGAGTAAGCCTACACGGCTTGTAATGCGGATAATGCTACGGGTTCAATCCTCCTTTGAGTCGGGTACTGTGCAGACACCTTGACCAGGACCTTCAGTCTCAGTTTCTTCGCGCATATTTACTTGCACACGTGATAAATGCAGTATAATTATTATGTGGTAACAACAACAACAACAACAACAACAGCAACAACAACAACAACAACAACAACAACAACAACAACAACAATAATAATAATAATAACTATAATAATAATAATAATAATAATAATAATAATAATAATAATACTCAAAAAATTTTAGTTTTGCAGACAAATTTTAAACTCGAAGAATCATAATGTATTATAGTAATAGTACTACTACCAATGATATTAGTAATACTAATTTAAATTCACAATTCCATTCATATTTTGATTTACCATTAGTAGAAAGCAACAATGGTAAGTTTTTGAAACATTCACAGCAGAACTCTCTGAATTAACGTTTGATAGCTCTTTTAAATATTTCGTGTTCGTTTACAACCTTATTGTCAAGGTTTGTTTTATTACTGCAGCAAATCGCATCGATGGATTACTTGTCTTGGCTGGACTACCTGATTCTGGTGGCATTCTTTGTCATCTCACTTGGGATTGGCCTCTACCACGCCTTAACAGGTGGTCGACAAAAGACGACAACGGAGTTCATCATGGCAAACCGTTCGCTCAAGGTCCTTCCAACGGCCTTGTCTCTCCTTGTCTCGATGCAATCGGCTATCATGATACTCGGAATGACAGCAGAGATGTACAGTTATGGATCGATGTATCTTATCTGGACTTTAATTACAATAACGTTGGCCATCACTCTCGCCATGCAGGTGGCCGTGCCGTGGTTGTACCCGCTGAAGTTAGTCAGTGTTCACGAGGTTAGGACTGCAACATTGTTATCCGACAATACTTTAGATTTGCCGCAATCTTTATTGCAATGTATCGCAAATCAAAAATGTCTCATTCTTGTATGGTTGACTGTTACATTACCTTTTTGTAATTAATCTGCATAATTTATTTTTGGGTTTGAGTTCTTGGAGTGTACAATATGTTTGCTTCTAAAGCACCCGTTGCTCAGAATACACCGTGGAAATACGTTAATAGGCAAACTGTGAAACATCCAAAAACGTTCTGTGCAGGGCATATTTTAACTGTATAACTAGTGGGACAAATGTCCCAGTAGTTTCAGGATTTGTCCCAGTAGTTTTAGGATTTGTCCCAGGCAATGTACGTTTAAAGTATAACTAGTGGGACCAATGTTGCAGGAGTTTTAAGATTTGTCCCAGTAGTAAATCAGTAAGAATAAAAAATTTTGAAGGTGAATTCCCTAGAAAAGGGTCATCAACTATTTTGGGAGATCAATTCGCCCGACTTTGTCCTAAGTAGTGTAAATCTCTTAAAATATGCACTGGTTCTGTGTGATTGTAGTATCTCGAACGACGCTTTCACTCGAAATCTGTAAGAATACTTTCATCCAGCATCGCAATGTTCTCAGCGGTGAGATTAATAGATGAATTTTTTGTTTGTAAAGTATATAATTTCTTTCAGATATTTCGTTCAGTCATTAATTATATATTATAAGGTCAAGTGTTTATTAGAAACATTGCAAGTCAGTAAATATGAGGTTTAAAAACTCAAGTTATAAGGCGAAGACACTATTTCGTTCTGATTTCGTACTTTCTATGTCTTAAAAATGTAGGCTATTGTATAATAAACACCTCTGCAAAGCTTACGAGGCGCTAGTATATTGCTTACGAGGCGCTAAATTATATACTTTACAAACAAAAAATTCATTATTGGAGTTCGTTCAATTTTGCGCTAATTCTTTTCATAACTATAATAACGATGTACACTATCCTCACATTTGTTGGTCGATGTTCAATAGATTATTTACATGGGAACAGCGATGTATGCCCCTTCAGCAGCTTTACAATCAGGTTTGTTGGCTATTTTGTTAAACTGTCACACAGTTCATTTAGGTAAGTAAGCATTTTGGCGAGGAAGCAGAATGTGGTAGTATATTGCATTGTAAAAACGCTAAGAAGCTACAGGAGTTAACGGAAATATATTTGAAAGGAGGATTAACTTTGGCACGTTCTTATGGGGAAAGATTTACTGCCACTTCAAATGTCCATCGACAGGTCCTTTTGAGGTGCGCCAATTTGGGAGATAGGTAAGACCGGAATCTAAGGGCAGTTCCAGATTAGAAATGGCGATTTATTACGTCAGGTTATAGATAAGTCCAATACGTGCTGATTTAACTTAACTACGCTCTCCCTGAAAAAGTTCGATATAAGGAGTTATTAAATAAGTTTTGGCTAGAGGATGCAGGTAGAACCAGCTTCATGGCTAAGACGAACATAAAAAGTCTTCACTAGAGATGACGCACATTAGTCCTCCAGAACCAACAAGAATCCCATCCATAGTCGAGGACTACGGACACCCCAGTGTAAAGGTGGTAGCAAACACATGATACAGGCCGCTCATGCATGCAGGAACCAGCTGATCGGAAACCGGACTTGGACCTCTTTTGGACTAAACTATGGATTATGGAACCCCCTCTGTTTTGATTTGGCCTTCTGGAAACTGGAGTCGGACTTCTCGTGGATTACTCTCTGGAAACACCATCTGATTTGACGTAGCGCTTGTGAATAGGCTGATGCCCTGCGCTTGGCCTTCGAGTGGAGCTTTAGAAGTTTGGAGATTACGATTACGATTACGATCAGATGGTGATAGGAAGAGTGATGAAGATCGGGTTTGGAGTCGATCAGACACTATTGTTAACCTCTTGAGTTGAATAAATGGCGATGACATGGAAGCCATTAGATTAATTTAGATAAAAAAAGACATACAGACTGCCGATGTTCCATGCAAAGCATCATTCATCTCGCTTTCGATGCCCTTATAAAGAATACTCTCTGGTTGCTTGATGATAGACTGCAGTTAAAGACAGAAAACATAATTAATGTTAATGATATGATGTCCTATTGTGTAACTGTTTAAGGTCTAACTTTCTTAACGATCCCAGAGAGAATTGGTAGCACTAAAAGTGAAGCAATCATGGGAACCAAAGTATTAAACAGTTTTTTTTATAATTATAACGCGAGAAAATGATCTCCTAGAGTAACGAAAGTGGTGATGATGGTTATATTAAAGCACGTCGACCTGTTTATATTTTGTCTCAGCAACTGGAATTCCAATTATGTTCTCGATTCCTGTCATGGCTGTCGTTTCAATAGTATACACAGCACTGGTGAGTAGTTGTCGATCGACTTCACTAAAACAATGAAATAGGAACTATCCTTAAGCATCACCATAAACAATAATTATCCTAGCGAGACATCGACCTTTAGAATGACACATGTGGTGGTTTTTTAATTGACCAACTTGAACCTGGGGTACGTTTCTCGCTCGACTGGTTCAATTCTCGGATTGGGATATATTTCTGGCTTCATACTGAACGTACTTTAGATCCACATCAAATGACAGGACCTTTCCTCTCAACTCCAATTTCTAGGCAATTTCTTATCCTTCTTTTCTCTGTTTTCTGTCTCCACAACTCCTATAACTTTCTATCTGCCTCCGTCTCGTCCTCCATATCTGCATTTCAGTCGGATTTTAAGTATTTTACAATAATTGATTTTACGTTACAGGGTGGAATGAGAGCCGTTGTCTGGACAGACGTCTTTCAGAGTGTCATAATGTACGGAGGACTACTTACGATTCTCATTAAGGTCAGCAATCAAATGGAGACAGTTCTATAGCTGAATTATAACAGTGTACAAGTTGGTACTGCGCAGGTCAATGAAGCAGCACATACACATTTACAATCACAGCAAACGACAAAAGGCTTCTTTAAATTGTCACTGTATCGATTTTAACCTGTTCCAACATGCACTGAGTTTTGAGGTAAAAACCAGTCTATTACCGAGTTTTAGCTGCAATTTGTAATAAGCTTTTAACCTAATATACTCTTATTTATTCCATTGCTGTGAGATGAATTTGGAATTCTAATGTTCTGATTGAATGTAGTATTGCATATTTACCGTCAATAGGAAGTGATTGGTTTTCTTGGCGAGAAATGTTAATTTGCCAACATAATTGATCAACCAACCGGGCGTACGATTTGTCCGCCTGTGTAAAGGCTGATAGTTATGAATAAAAGTAACTGATGTACTATTTCCTTTGATGCTGAAAGGGTCTGATCGTGGTTGGAGGTGTTGGTAGCGTCAACCAATTGTGTTCGCAATCGGGGCGACTGAACTGGGCTGAGTACGTTACATTGAATAGATTTGATATGCTGGAATGTAACGCAATGAAATGTGATTTAACGCGAAGGAATTGAATGTAAGCTACATGTTTTAATTAGGCCCTACAATTGAATAATGACAATATACAGCCGTTTCACATTGTGGTCGTACTTCTAAGGTGTTCACTAACTCGTGCGGTACAATGATCTATCAAAACTGAAGCTACAGACCCAGCAACCGTCATACGACAACCTGTGATAGAGTATAGTTCAGGACTGAAAGTTTTCAACAAATATTACGAACAACAGTAATGAGGGTCTACTTACTTACTGACGTAATGGCGTTGTTCTCCAACGAATGCAGATAACTTACGCTACTTTATGTTAACTCATGCTAACATACGATAATTATGTTACTTATGTTATGTTAACTTATGCTAACTTACTTAACTAAATATATTACTAGTTTGCACATATTTAACGTTCTTAATCATGCAATGAAACGCAGTTTATCATGTCCGTCCGTTTAGCTGGAGTCCTGATCCGACAGTCCGACACACCTTCTGGGGATTTGTCTTTGGCTATTCTTCGAATTGGGGAACATACTATGGCTTGTCACAGGCTGCTGTACAGCGATATTCAGCCACAAAGACTCAGTCACAAGCAAAACTGTAAGACAATATTTCAATTTAAAGTAATTTATTCAATCTCATGAGCACACGATCTTCAGAAATGTTAAAGTTGGGATGACATAACCACAGCCACCAACACTACAACCCTACTACCATTACCACTTGCATCAACACCGCCACTAAAACAATCACCGCCACCAAAGCTGCCAGCTTCGTCATCGTCGTATTCTTTTAGAACGGCATGCAATATAATTTACTGTGAATTGCAGAACCGTTTTCCTGAACCTGCCAGCATTCATCGCGTTGCACCTGCTCATATGTTTCAATGGACTTATCGTTGTTTCCTACTACACTTTAATACGCTGCGACCCACTGGCCAATCGCGAAATCAACAACGCCAACCAGGTTCATTCTGCTTCTGTCGTCCTTGTGCTAATGATGATACTTTTTTAAAGAATGTGTTTAAACGTTTAGTTGATAATGGCTATGCGATAACCACCGCATGAGAAGGAGAACATGGTGAATGTGGCCGATAACACAGACTAATACCGTGAATTAGTAACCTAGGATTTTTAACTGTCCCACATATATGGATAAACGTTGAACAGTTAAAAAAATCGGTTGCACAAAATCCCTTGGGATTGAAAAATAAATACGGAAGCGTTGGTATGGAATGACTATAGTCTTCGCAGTTGCTTTTATCGGTGCATTGAAACGATGGATAGGCACAGATAAGCGCTGAGAAAATCAGTCTCTCTGTTGTCTCCTATATATATTTTGGCAAGGCGGTAGCCGAGCAAGGCAAGGCCGTCTTGGTTTATTGGATCCATAGTTTCAAAAGTCAATGGCACAAAGCAATACTAAGATTATGGCAGCACATTGGATGTTTATATAGCAATTTTTGAGCAATACTCGGTAGTGAGTGAACGATTTTCTGAAAGTCTTTACATATTATCCGTCTCAGTGGCTTCGAATAGGAAGCAATGGAGAATGTGTGTCATGGCGATCGCTAGAGCTCCAGGAGTTGACAGCACAAGCCAAGCCTCAGTGGTGGCTCGAACTCGCACTGTCAGCGTTTACAAGGCAAACGCAATCAACAACCTGCTGCCATGTCCCACAAACCACTACCGTGCTCGATCTTTCAGCCAAGTTCCAATTGTCTCGAAGCTTATAAAGACGTAGGCCTGAATAGAAATACAGAGTCATGACAATGAAATATATTTGTGTCAATTCATGAATACTGAGCGAAGTGACTGATGAATTGAATGATCATATAATGTAAATCTTGCAGTTGCTGCCTCGCTTCGTGGTGCAAATGTTTGCCGACGCTCCGGGTTTTGCTGGAATATTCTTGGCTGCTCTTTACGGAGGAGCTCTGAGGTACGTCATCTATCTATTCATCTGTCTGTACGTCTGTTTTGTTTGCTTGTCTATCTATCTCTCTGTCTGTCCGTCCGTCCATCCATCCATCTGCTATCTATCTATCTGTCTGTCAGTTTATCTATTAAGGCTAAGACATGTTTCATCTTGTTCTCGTATAGTCCATCATTCTGATAGTTTAATGAATTCTACCTTCGTCTAAATGATTCTACGAGGTGCAAAGCGAAGCTGTGTCATTGTTTTTGTACAGAGAGAAACTTATTTGGGTAGAGAGGAAGAAAAAGGCAGACAGAAAGAGATAGGAAATTAGAGGGAAAGAAAAGAGTAATAGAGGCAAAGTAAGAGAGAGAGAGAGAGAGACAGACAGACAGACAGACAGAGACAGAGACAGAGACAGAGACAGAGACAGAGACAGAGACAGAGACAGAGACAGAGAGAGAGAGAGAGAGAGAGAGAGAGAGAGAGAGAGAGAGAGAGAGAGAGAGAGAGTGAGAGAGAGAGAGAGAGAGAGAGAGAGAGAGAGAGAGAGAGAGAGAGAGAGAGAGAGAGAGAGAGAGAGAGAGAGAGAGAGAGAGAGAGAGAGAGAGAGAGTGAGAGGTATCGACCGAGGGGAGACAGGGAGTTAAAGTCCTTGGCTTGACCTTCCCGGACTCTGACCTGGCACCGGAACGGATAAGGCGGACATGGCTATTGCGGACTTGATTTGATATAGCGCCGGTGAAAAGCTGGTCTCCCTGACTTGGCGCTGACAAATTTCGGAGATATACATTTACATTTACATTTTAAAAAGGAAGGCAAGGGAGAAATAGGGAGAGAACAGAAATGGGGAAAAACGGGAGGAAAGACATAACAGAGAGGCAGGGAGAGAGAAAGGCAAGAGGGAGAAGGAGAGTGTAAAGAGCGTGCCAGGAAGTCAGAGCTCAATTGTTAACTTGTATTTGTTAACAATTGTAAATTTGTCGTTTCTTTGTTTGTTTTTACTTAGTTCAGTCTCAACGTCGTTGAGCGGATCAGCTGCAAACTGTTGGGAAGACATTCTTCAATGGAAACTGAAGCATTTGACTGAGTCACGCAAAGCTCTGCTCAACCGATTCCTAGGTTAGTTGATCTATTCTATACATAATGCCTATGATAGTCATTGGTTCAGAAGATTATATCGAACATTTCTAACGTCTATGTATACCGTTCTCTGTACCTTGCTATCATCTATCTCCATCAGCTCTCATGTATCTATCTGTGTACGCATCTGTGGGCCACTGCCGTCATCTTTAATGTATTGCCTTCATCTGTCTCCTATATCCTCATCTGGTCTTCCTGTGTCCTCATCTCTCTTTGCCTCTATCAACCTCATCTGCACCTGCATGTTTCATCCGTCCTCATCCTCTCTTAGCTGCTTTACCTGGTTATTTCTTCCCCTTTTCCATCACTTCCTTCTCCAGCTCAATCATCATTTTGTTGTCTTTTTTATTGTAAAGGCTTTCATTGTCTCTGAGAACTGTGTCTTAAATGCATATTCAGAGGTTATCTGGCCCAACCTCACTTCACGTTATATTGTTTGTATTACAATGTCCTGCGTTGTCTTAACTTGCCTTGTCTTATATGTTGCGCCGTATGGTAGGGCATATAATGCTAATTGAATAATAATTGAACACTAATTGAATAATTGCAGTGGTCTTGTTTGGCATTGCTGCCACCGGATTGGCTTTCATGGCATCTGCCATTCCTGGTCCAATTACTCAGGTAGAGTACGTACGATCATCGTCTTATCGAACCATTGTGGAGAATATTAACGTTAGACTCAGATAGACCAAACAATGAAACAGATTAGAAATGTAATATTCCACTAGAAACAAAGAAATAGTAAGCTAAAGGTAGCGCATTGAATTTGTACTTTTGACGGTTTCAGTCGTGAATTATATTTTCTATAATAATATATCTTACTGTAAAGTAAACTCCGGTACAAGAGTGAACATTGCAAAAAAAGAAATTGTAGCTTCAGCAGCAACGTTATTTGTAAGACGTAAGAAACCCATATGGAAAAATTCCAACAGGGCTCTAAGCGACCTATATATGTTTTGCCGTATGGTGGGACATACAGTGTCGATGTGGGTATATTACATTGCTGTTTAGGATGTTATCGACAGTCTGAAATAATTGATTTTGCCTCTGTATGCATAGATCGTGATCTCGCTACTTAGTGCCACCACGGGTCCTGTCTACGGCTTGTTCGTGCTAGGAGGTTTGAATCGATATGCCAACTGGAAGGTAGGTTTCAAATATGCATACTTATAGTATCAGTGGTTTCTATTATTTTGTCAAGAGTCATCTATAACTATATACTTCAGATTATCTTCTATCATAGCAACAAACGCCGTCACATCAAAACTCTCCTTTGGCCCGATACAATAATTATAATCTACTTAATTACTTATGATTGTCAAATCGCATTTCTTCATCGAGAAGAGGCCAAATCAATGCGCTCAACACCTGCAGCCAACGATATTGAAACTCTGTTCCTAGAGAATTGTGTATTGCGAAATGCAAGAACGAATTCAGACGAGGAAGAGCTGAAACGTCCTGAGAATGTGCACAAAATTAGCTCTGCACAGGTTTTCCACACTTCTCCAAAATAAAAAAAGTTTGGTAGAATTAAATGTATCATTGACGTTATTTCTGGAAACTCTTCCTACCCTATGGAATAGTAAAAACTGCTCACATCTCGTGAAAACACTCTATTTAATTTATTATCTTTCACTGACCAGAACTAAACTTTACGCTTATTACAGGTCGTTCACGCATCATATCCTGAGACCAGCATACTGTAATAATTCTAACATTTCACCCCAATTTCACAAGCAACTTGAACTTGTTTCAGGGAGCACTAATTGGAGTAATTACGAGTCAGATCGGTAGCTGTTGGTTGACCATTGGAGCTTATACGTTGAAGCGAAGACATCCGACTCTTCCTCCTCTCAGCATCGATGGATGCATGGCACCAAGTAATCTCACCTTTCCAAACTATTACGACACCAACTCCAGCTCCACCTTCCACTTTCTCGACGAATCTCCGATTAACACAACGATGTCTTACTTCCGTCCGCTGGCAAATGAAACAATTGAGGTGACGTCATTATAGGCCCAATTATTGTTAAAGGCCTGTTCAGCCTTTTCCAAGTCTCACTATGCAATTGATATTCATTGTGCTAGATTGCGGTAGAGAAAGGCAAGACGAGATCACGAGAGATTAAGATGAGGTGAAATGAAGAAAATAAAGATAGGTAAGGTAATGCAATCAAATCTCATGCTGCAATCTACGAGAGGCAACTATAAGCTCATTCATACAACCTCTGATAGCTTGTCGTTGCATGTATTCGCATTTTTCTTTCTGGATACTTCGTTGAAACGTCATTATTCTTTTTTGGGGTCTCGCAGAAAGCCGTAGGCGGCTTAGCGTTTGCAGTAAATGGAAGCTGTATACTTTGTCTCTGTTAGTTCAGATTGACAACTGCGCATACTGGCATCTAGTGGTGATCATAGTTGGTGTGCGGTGTACAGTCTCAAGCGAGTGCAGTGCAATAATCAAGCATCCATTCATCAATGGTTAGATGACTCAACAGCCAGCTATTAGTTTTGCATACAACACCAAATTCTAATTGTGGACACGAGAATAATAAAAATGTTGACATATCCAGTGTAAAATAAACGAAGTTAAGAGTGAAATCAGTGGCGCCGCCATACGCCAAAAAGTGGACGCAAAGTCGCAAACATATTTAACACACAAAACATTGCCAGTCATTTTGGTCAATCAGTGATCATCATCATTGATGTGATAATGAAGCATAAATGAAAGTTACATATGACTACCACTACATAGACGAAAAAGCTTAGTCTTAAACCTTTAAACTCAGTGTCAACGCTGACAGCGCAGTTTCATGCGGTCATAATTATGTGAAACTTTCATCATGCCATTTGAATGATTTGGTCACTAACAATCATTGTCTCTGCTGAACACGCGGAATGCTAACTGTTTAACCAGAAAAAGTAGACGCAAATACGTCTATTGCGTCCGCGTGCCGGCGCCACTGATTGAAATTATTCACCCGTTACTTTGTTTTGTTGTTAGGTTCCATTGCAAGGATTAGAGAGATTCTATTCAATTTCGTACCTCTGGTACAACGTCATGTGGATTACAGTCACGGTGGTCGTTGGAAGCATCGCATCTTTTCTTCTCAGTAAGATATTTATATATATATTTATTCTTTAATTAAGCGCCTGCAAACGCACTGCGCTGTGCATGTACATGTTATGCGATAAATCTTAACTACTAACCGAACAGACAGCCTGCAATACACGGCGCAAATTGCAGCCTACAAAGCATGTCCGCCTATGGGACTCGATCTCTGTACCTCTCGCACTCTACGCCAGATGTTATCCAATGCGCTATCGGACTTTCTGAATGTCATCTGGCAATCATTTCGAGCACGGTCTTTAAGGAATATCAACGTCTGAGAATAGGGCTGTAGATTCTCGGCAGCTTTGACGGTTCTTCGTCATTACATCAATGCTATCACTCTGGTTACATTTTATGCTTTCGTAGTTCACTATATTTCTTAAGAAATATTGAATAAACCATAATTTGCCTAATATGTCTACGTCAACATAGGCTAATGCTCAGTGAGTCTCTTGTATATTTCTGCATTTACTTAAAGCATCGCTGGTGGATCATAAAGCAATTTGATACTGACCTTAAACAATGCAGCCAACAGTCCACTCGTTTAATGTAACTATTTGTTTCGACAAAATACTTTCGCTGTAGATTATCTCTAACCTTTGGGCTTAGCATGACTTTTTCAAAATGTCAGATCTGTAGGACTTAAATGAGAAGGATTTAAATATTATCAAATCAAATTCTATTTTGTTCACCAATCTTTGAAATATTAAACAAAGAAACGACTGAGTAGAGTAATAAAGTAAATGTCAGTGTTCAGTTTGTTCCCTTCTTGACAGAAGCCCGGTCGTCAGAAGAAAAAGTGGACGAAAAACTTCTGTTCAGATTTAAACAATGTTTTCGATGGAGAGCCGTTTCAGAGTCAGAGTCAGCCGAGAAAATATCATCTCCTATCAACTACAAGACGGTGGTTAACATTATTAGCAGTATTGCATTCTTAGGTCATTTGGCCGACAATGAAGGGAATTTAAGGGAGGGAATCTAAGATCTTGAAATCTGTAATACTGATGACAATAAACACATGTCCGGGCTCGATATAAACTGCATTAGGCGCGGGCACCACTGTTTAAAAATGTGTGCCGACCCATTTATCCAAAGGGTGATTGTCCACCAAATTTGATCACACATTAGGCTGTTAATAACTATTTTGTTCAACCACACTATTTTAAAGAAATTTTGATAATAATAGCGTAATCGTAGTGTGTGTAATCGCAATCCTAAACTCCAAATTTCTAAAGCGCGACTCTAAAGCTAAGGTAGAGCACCTGCTTATTCAGGAACGCAGTGGCTAATAATACTTTGTTCAGCCAGTGCCTTGAGAACGTCGGCCATCGTGTTTCAAGAGCCCCTATACTCTTTCTCATAGACGAGGTCTATAGTACCCAATAGCCTTATTATCTGTTTTGACAATCGAATTAGGCTCTTGATAGCATAGCAGTTCAGTCCGTCACATTTTTATTCTCTAAAGCCGAATTGCAGGACTTATTCCAGACCCAGAGTTACTAGTTCACATTTGATCCAGAACTAAAACCTACTCCAAGTACAAATGGAAATTTTAGGACCTATTTACAATTATAGTAGTAGTGGTGGTGGTGGTAGTAGTAGTTACAGTAGTAGTAGTAGTAGTAGTAGTAGTAATAGTAGTAGTAGTAGTAGTAGTAGTAGTAGTAGTAGTAGTAGTAGTAGTAGTAGTAGTAGTAGTAGTAGTAGTAGTAGTAGTAGTAGTAGTAGTAGTAGTAGTAGTAGTAGTAGTAGTAGTAGTAGTAGTAGTAGTAGTAGTAGTAGTAGTAGTAGTAGTAGTAGTAGTAGTAGTAGTAGTAGTAGTAGTAGTAGTAGTAGTAGTAGTAGTAGTAGTAGTAGTAGTATGTTGTAATAGTAGTGATAATAGTAGTAGTAAAAGTTATTCTTATAATAATAGTTCTAATGCAGACAAGATTCGCTCCTAAAATGAACTTTCATTTGATTTTTTGAATGATAATTCATTTGCTGAGGATGTTTTTGAATGATAAGCCCATTTATTGATTGGCTAATAATATTAGTATAATTGATGCAACGTTCATGATTATTATCAGAGCAACAGGCAAACTAAATGGAGTATTTTATCTTTACTGAACAGGATGCATTTCGGGCTGAAGTGAACGAGATATCGGGGGAACCAGTCAAACCATATCTGAAGCCAACCCCAGAAGAGACATCGTCTGAAAGAGAGACGATCGAAATGACAAACGGAAGGGAAAATGGGAAGAGTGATGCAATGGTCAAGAATACAGAGATATCCTAACTTTTGGCACAACTGGAAACCTATCCAACGACTGCTAACACAACTTACACATCTCATTGCAATAATACGCGAATATAAGTTGAAATTTTAGCTTTAGTCTCCCGGTTTGATCATTACACTATTGTTATTTGTACCTGCATGTCACTTGCGAGTGTTTGGAGATAGTGGGATAGTGAACTGGGATTGTACGTTGCTGAAGTAACTAAAATTTTGAGTTTAAAAGAACGTTGTGTTTTATTAATTGTGCGTAGTGGTAAGTTCACGCTTACCGAACCTGCTATCGGTAAAATGTGACCTTCTGCAATTCTTGGTACGAAGCGAATGCATTATAATGTAAACCAGCGGTTCTCAACCTGTGGGTCGCGACCCCCACGGGGGTCGCCCTACGATTTGCCAGGGGTCCGCTGGAACCTTCAGAAATTTGTAAAAAAAAAGTTGTCATTGTAGTTTCTTAATATTTAATATTTTATGTAATTGTGATTTCTGCGTTGTGCTCTTGCAAAGACTGCCCTGAGAATTTTTTATCTAGTCAGAAAGAAACAAGCACAGCCTTTGCATTGACGCTCTTCCTTGGATTGCGAAACTCCATCATTTTTCTAGTTTTAATTGAAATGGTATTGTTAGCTTTCTGTAGATTTGTTTTCTTAAATCTGAAGTAATGTTTAAACTTTAAATTTAGCAGCTGTCATTGAAATTTGTAACTCTTAATTGTACAGTCACGGTACAAGATAAATATTAAACTTCAATTGAGGTAAACATTTTATTTACTAAATTTTACTTTTAGAATTTTCTAAATTATTACCAACAAAAAATTATAAATTGTTTCGTTGATTAATGATTTATTATCCCATAATGCATGATGCGTATGGATTAACAAATGGTGGGAAGTGAAATGCATCATAATGGTAGCAAAACTGCGGTGAAGGGGAGTAAGCCAATCAATTTTTTGGGGGGGTCGCCACAACTTTGGAAATATTGTAAAGGGGTCGCGACAGTAAAAAGGTTGAGAACCGCTGATGTAAACGCTCTTAGACCACGACAGAAATGACACACTGATATTCCGAAACAAATGAAGCTGTTCGTTTTATGATGAGCGTAATAATATTAACCTTTAGCCCACGAGTACTTTTCTTATTTGCGGACGAAATTAACATCCGATAGGGATGATCCACAAAACAGTAACCTTTTATTTGAACCAACTAATTTGTTGTGAAACTTGTTGGTCATTGAAGTTCTTTAACTTTAATTTTGTTAGTCATTGAAGTTCTTTAACTTTAATTTTATTCACGTACCAAATGTCAAATGGAAGAGTCTTATTACCGATCGCGTGGGTTTAAATACAAATCGTAACTGTAATACATTAATTGTATATTAGGGTGGAGTGAAAATGGCGAAAAAATTTTTTTTTAAAGCAAACGTTTTCTAATAGCGATGGAAAGTTGCCATCATGCGAGTGTAAATAGTGCTCAAAATATTGTTGATTTTGCTTTGCGTCTTCTGCCCTCTACCGGCGGTTAAATATTCACCATATAAAATTCTTTGAAAAACGTCAATGTGGTGCGTTATTTTTCTTTTTCTTCAACTGGCTGTTTTCGAACTGTTACAATTCATGAAATACACGTTCAAATCAGTTGCGGAAATCGCCTCTGGTGTGTTACAGGATTATATAATTGTAACCAGATGCGTAACTTTGGTTTATAAAGTGGGAGGGGGCATCAATTTCTTACATACAGGTAGCAAGGCGTAGACTGCGATCTCTGGGAAGGCAAAATAATAAAATATTGATTGGCATTGTTCATAAAGTGGGGGATACGGTACCCCAGCCCAAAAAGTGGGGTGGGGTACGGTTACCTCTCGTCCCTCCGACAAATTACGCCTATGATTGTAACGCCTAATGAATGCAGCGACATTACTGAAAGGAAGAAAATTAGGAGAGAACGAAAGAAGTACCGAAGCTCTGTTCAAGCAGGATGCGCCAGCATGCGACTGTAAGTGTTGAAGGGTTTCCAGAGAATAATCCAAAAGAGGTCCATCTCCGGTTTCCGGGGAGAGAGGCAGATCAAGACAGGAGGCAGAGCAGCTGTGAAGGAGGTTGTCATTTAGGGCGAGAAGAATTGGAAGGCAGAGGATCAAATGAGTCAGGGTAGGAGTAGGCCCTACTTGAAAAGGTGAGACCAGTTTGGAGTGGAAAGCCCGGAGATAGAGGAAAATGAGGAGAAGGATGGAGGACGGGTTGGAATGATGATAGAGGAACCAAGAATCTGCGGAATTCAAGGTGGAGATCGTTCCAGAGGCGTGGTGCTCTGTTGGATATGGCTGGGTTGGAGAACTTAAGATGAGTAGTTACCGGAGATCGAGAAAGACTGAAATAGGACGATGATAGGGTGAAGCGGGTTGCCTGGATGGTGAAGAGACCACGGAGGTACTTGGGTGGATATATTGTAGGGATTTATAGGTTAGTGATAGGACTTTGAAGTGGATTCACTCTGGAATTTTTAGCCAATGTAGTGATTTGAGGATGAGAGTGATATGATGATGTTTGGGCATTCTCGTGACAGCCCTGGCTAGTGACTTTTGGATAAGCTGCAGACGCTTGATTTGGGTGGATTCAGGGTTGAGGAAGAGGGAATTGCTGTAATCAATGAACAATAGAGGTAACAATAGAAGAGGCAGTTTTAAGGTCGATCTTGGGCCGGATGCGACGAAGGTCACAAATGTGCCTGAAGCAGGAGCGCGAAACGTTGGAGATGTGGTTAGAGAAGGAGAGTTGTGGATCACAAGTAATGGACGGGGGGAGTCCGATGTGAAAGTTAAGAAGCGATGAGTTAGTCGATGGGTGTATGGAAGGGTAGGGCTTTTCTTGATATGATCAGGAAGTTCTAGGATTATGAATTCTGTTTTGGAAAGGTTAAGGCAGAGGAGATTGGATGACATCCATTGTGATATTAGGTTAATCACGTTGAAATATTGCATCGACGGTAGAGGGCAGAAGATGTCATTTGAAATTTAAAATATTTGGTGTGTTTCTTACTCTACCTAAGTTGCATCTTTTGCCCACTATTAGAATTCATTTATTTAAAAATAATTTTTTCACTCCACCCTATTGTATATGACTGATTGCTTTGTACCTAAGACTGATGAATAATTAATTATTAGATGTATTATTGATTGACTGATTGGTTCAAAGACATAGATTGATTGAGGTGGAGACTTAGTTTTCAATACAAATGAAGTTTGGCTTATTATTGTCATTATTAACAATATATATATATATATATATATATAATATATATAATATATATAATATATATATATTAGATTAACCCGTTGAACTTCCAGTACGGTATGTCTTAGAACTGTTGCATCGAAACCTGTGGCAAATATTAAAATATTAGGCAACCCTATTAGCGGGACGCATTATCTTACGGTCTTATTATTGGCTTCCCATTAACATTTGTCTTTTAGTAACAGTGAGATCGACCGGCGTCCAGTAAACGTCAAGTGATTAAATGATTCTGGTTAGTCTTGTAGTTGTAATTGTAATCCGACATTTATAAAAGCACCACTTGACGATTCACAGGCGCTCCCGACCCAAGTCAGGGCTAATACTAACAAATATATTGATCCGGAACAAAAGAACTTCAGAAAGGCTGCTGCCGCGTCCTCAAAAAAACCCCCACTTGGATCTAAGACAGTAAACAACTGTCTGCTGGCTGACTGATGTTGACATTGTAGGCAACGGGGCACAATCTCCTCCTTTAGTCGACACTTGTGTGACTACTTGTTCCCCATCTTTGCATGTGTCCTTAATGAACAGACAGGTAAAATGAGTTTATAGAAGCCTAAATGGACTTCCATTACACGCAACGAACTCACCATTGAGATTTCTCAAGCAAAAAGTCAACGTAATAATGACAATAATAAGCCAAACTTCAGTTGTATTGAAAACTAAGTCTCCACCTCAATCAATCCCTCTATGTCTATGAATCAATCAATGGAATGTTGTTCTGTTGAAGTGTCTTATACATATATACATTCATACACATGAGAGTAATAAATGTCTGGACCCGGATGAAAGTAATGCAGCCACAACGATCTTCTAAGATGTGTGTTAGTCCTTTTTTGTTACTCAGGTCATTTGCATCAGTTTGTTTTCCCCTTCAGCTGTACTTTTGGGGAGTTGTCGCACTGAACATGTTCAGTGTAAAGTACAGCGTTCTAACTTTTGTATATGAAATAAACAAATATACATACATTTGCTGAGAATATATACATGTATGATACTGTAAAGAAACAAACACGCCGCCGCCCCGACCGGTCCTCTTCTTCGTCCACTTCTTTCTCTTGTCCTCTGCCTTCTTCTCCTTTCTCAGTCTTAGTTTACCAGGATGCCTTTTGAGTGGAAGGAAGGATGGAAGGACGTCGTAATTGGCGGAGGTAGACGACAACGTGGCTTTCCGCCTAGTGTAAGGCCTCCCTTGTGTTGAAAGGACACGGAGTTTGGTGGTACTGCAAAACACTCTCGACGAAGAATTAGACTTCACAACGTCTTTAAATCGTTCTTTTAGATCAACAGAAATAGCCCAGCTCGGGCAGTCAACTTGTACACAATGCCACAGTTAGTATTTACCAAAAACTGCTCGTTGACAGTCAACTTAAACCTTGCCACTATATTTCTTAGTCTGACAGAAATGTCTTACTCTCGATTGTTACTACAGTTAAGTATCACGCTCTGTAGAGCAACTTATACTGCGCTTAAACTATAATCTGTTAAAGAACAGTTCAGAACTACAGACCTCTGAACAGTTTGTCGAGTCACCGTTGCTTTCTGAAAACCACTTGAATATTCCTCTGCCGATTAAGTTAATCTAATTCTCTTCTGTCAGTCTGAACAGCGAACTTAATATTAGTCTTAATTCTGTCAAATATGCTTCTATCAGTTTGAGTGACGACCATAGTTCTGCCCTTAACTTTTTCCTTCACTACTCCCTACTACTCCTCCCCGTGTGTAAAATCTTCCCTCCATATATACTCCTCAAACCCCGGGGGTTTCGAACTCATTGACCTAGTGGTTTTACACCCGATGACTTAAGGAGGTCCAAAACCCCGGTGGTTTTACACTCAACGACCTTAGGAGGTTTATTTTACACTTGATAAACTTAGGTGGTTTCGCACTCAATAATCCTAGTGGTTTCGCACGTAACGACCTTATGAGGGCAGAAACCCTAGGTGTTTTGAACTAAGTGACCTTAGGCTAAAACCGTATAAGCTTTACACTAAATAAACTCGTATAACGTCAAGTGCAAACTTAATAAAACTATGCCAAATAATACAATGGAAGGAAACCCAATTTCCTTACAATACATATAGTGCAGGGCTGTGGTCGAGGGTATACGTGGGTATACAGCGTATACTCACCTCTAGAGGCTGTATACTCACCTCACAAAATATTTATATTTATTTATATCAAAATACTTTAGCGCATACTCACAAATTACTGTAGCGTATACTCACCTCTAATTTGTTTCGGAAAACTAACCGCTAGCGTATACTCACCTCTAATTTTACCACTACAGCCCTGATATACTGAGACAACTGGATCATCCTCAGTGGATCTTTCCAGTCAGTAATGCCCCGTTTTTACACATGCCTGGGCAATCCTAGGGCCTATAGCACAGTTATCGCAGATTTATCATAGCGCACGAAAGCAACCAGTCACGATCCGAGAAGGAATGCGGGCTAGGAGAGGGAGCCAGTGAAGTTGATTTACCATAAACGAAGAGATATGGGAAAATTTAGGAAGACGAGCAATCAGTCTGGCGGCAGCATTGAGAACTGATTGGAGAGGAGACAGGCGGACCCTAGGAAGACCAATAAGGTTTGAATTGCAGTAGTCGATTCTAGAACAGACAAATGCGTGAACTATATGACTGATGCGGCGAAGTTGAAAGTAGGAACAGCGTGTGAGGTTTTTGACATCTTCAGAAAGGAAGAGTGCTGTCCATTGTGACATCTAGGATTCTAGGTCACGCAGACTGGTAGAAAAGGTGAACTGGGGAAGTTTTCAGCAAAAAGCGGAAAGCCAAGTTTCTGGAGTTGCTGAGGAGTACCAAACCAGATTAGTTGAGTTTTGAAGGAATTAAGAGCAAGGCGATTGGAAGAAAGCCATGCAGTAAATTATGAGAGAGCACCTAAATAAACCACTGATAAAACATGATCGCATAGATGGGAGAAGGTTGTTTTCAGAGAGTTAAGACTCGAGCTGAGAGTCAAAATCTTCTATATCATCTATCCCTATCAGCGTTTATATAGATAGATACGCTAGAGAGTCGAAGGTCGAGAGTGGGTTCAAAGTAAGTAGGCTGCGCTTTAGCTGAAAACTCTTAAGTCTTATCTCTAATTTAAAAATTTATCTTTTGTTGTCAGCTTGACAGTCTGATTTTGCCTGCTCAACAAGCAAACGTTGCATTAGTATTATGTATCAGGGATTCAAAGTCTAAGATTTACGACAGCTTTCCAACTAGCTAGAAAAACTCTCAAGGAATCAGACGACAGCAAATCATAACAGTGTTTCGGTCTAACCGGAAGACTCCTGTAAGCTAACAGTGTTTCGGTCTAACCGGAAGACTCCTGTAAGCTAAAGTTCCAACTGATATCTGCCAAAGTGCAATGAGTTGGGTATGTTTTGCAAGCAGTCGTTCTACAGATTTCCCTTGGCGATGACATCAGTAAGGATATTTCTGTATTCATGAGCAACACCTCTCACATTACGTTTGTAAGTTCGTTTGTCATTTCGCTCGTCTTTGTGGGTGAAGACGATATCTCTTTGACTTTTGCCTTGGAATGCATTTCGATCGGTTCCTTCACTGTCTCAGTCTTTTCAGCTTGAAGTACAATCTGTTTAGTACAGATTAAAGACTGCAATTAGCATGCAGTTCCTCTAATAATTCATTCATATTATTTTACATAACAACATATAAGTAAATCAATTAAAAATATAAAATATAATATTAGTTTAAACAGTACCTTGGCAGTAATAAAGCGAAAATTAATATTATTTTCGAAGATCGTATTTCTGTTCTTACTCGAGGTACATCTTTAACCCGGCTCAAAAATGAACGTGTAGATAGGTTAGACTTCGTCAACGAACAAGACAAGCAACTCCTCTTTATTGCTTAAGAATGCGTCAACAATCAAGTTATTAGATACCCAGGTCGGTGCATTGCTTTTATGCTATAAAGCACGATCTAAAGCGCATCTGATACATCGAGGTCCAACGTAGGTTTATTGTCATCGGTGCCTCTCAGATTTTATAACCTTCAATGATAAAGAAGACTATTTCATTCATAGGTCAACTGTCCCAAGTATAAAAACACTGCAAACACTAAGTACCACTACCTTGTAGTTTACATGAGAATCTACTTTCGAGGCTGATTCTGATTCGGAGTCTCGGCTGCACCGGAAACACTGCCTGAAATTGATGAGAAGTTTCTCGTCCACTTTCTCTTCTTCCGACCGGTCTCCTGTCAACAAGGGAACACATTGATCAATTACCACACATTTGCCCCTTTGCTTACTAAGTCGTGTCTGTCTTAATTTTAAATTCTTCTTGTCATATTCCCCACAGATCTGACGGTTGAAACAAAATCAGAGCTATGCAACGAAAACACTTTGCCAAAAGAAGTACTTCCCGGAACGACTTGACAATGGATTTTGCTACGGAATCCACAACATTCTTGAAACTGTGATACGAAAACTCATCCACGTATAGTAGGCGATCTAGAAAGACCTAGGCAGGACTAATGGGCAGATTACGGTACTGAAATTAAAAGTCAACAGTGCTTTCAATGCATAACAAATGCAATGAATTATTTAGAAACATATAAGAAGAACGAAAAATACTAAAGAATAGCGAGGCTACTGAAAAGCTATAGGCCTACTCAAAGTGTCCTTTCTTTTATTGTACAAATTAATTGCCAATTTAAACTCTGAAAGTAGTCATTCCTATCTTACTGAGCAGAAAAGATGCTATGGATCCAACGAGTACCGTGACGAGCATCCATAATAAGGTGTACCAGACGTACGAAATTGAATAGAATTTCTGTAACCCTTGTAGAGGAACCTAACGACAAAAAAACAATTTGTCAGCTAAATCTCGCTCTAAACTTAGTGCATTTTAATCTTCATACCACCTATCAGCGGATTCTTGATTCTACCTGGTTGCAGAGTATCAATCAGTATGAAGCAATAATAAACATAGGCCTATACATATTGTATTGCATTGTATTGTATATGGGCATTTATAAAGCGCCTCTCGCGGCATAGACCATTCAGAGGCGCTCCCAGTGCGCGAGACCCCGAGAGAAAAGCAAGGATTTAAGGTGTGAAAGGAAGAAGCAATGCTACCAGAGAAAATGTGGTTCGGAGAGAAGGAGGAAGTCGGTTTCAAAGTGAGGAATCTATGCAGGCAAAGGACCTGGATTGAGCCATAGCATTCATGACACGAGGAACTAAGACGTCAAGACGATCAGAAGATCGGAGAGGACGCAGCGAAGCAGCAGAATGAGGCCGTAGAAGTAGATCACGCAAGTACTGTGGAGCAAAGCGATTTGTTAAAATCGGTATTTCGTAGCCTATTTTATGGAATCCGAGAAATTAGCTTAGCTTTCTTTATTTTTCTTACTGTGCCTTACTTTCCTTTATTTTTTAAACACATACATACACCATGATTACACCATGTATATTACTTCACTTTAGCAAAGAAATAAACAATCTATTATGAAGAAAATCAACGGTGTCATGAGACTAAGTGGTAATACTTGAATACACGCTTAAGAGTGTTACAAATAAATGACGTAACCTCAATTGCTTGATTAGTCTGTGGACGGAAGTACGTCATCGTTGCGTTCATCGGAGATTCGTCGACGAAGTGAAAGACAGAGCTGGAGTTACTATCGTCATAGTCATAGTCTGAGAAGGTGAGATTGCTGGACTTCAAGCATCCATTGATGCTGAGAGGAGGAAAAGTCGGATGTCTTCTTTTCAGCGTGAAGGACGCAAAGGTCAACCAAACGCTACCGATGATACTCGTTATTCCGCCAATTAGTGCTCCCTAGATCAAGCAAAGTAAAATAGTTCTGGTGTAAACTAGAATAACGTTGGATTTAATACAATATGATGCCGTCAAGAGATACATTTCGGTGTGTCCTATAATATGCGGGGATCAAGCAACTGCCTGACGAAAATGCAGTGCATCTAACCGAGAAGTAGCCATGTTCGCTATTATGTTAATTGCATTAGTTTGGAAGCGTTTGCAGATACAACACATATATGATCAATTTAATTGCACAATGTACTTCTAATATTGGAGATGGGTGGTAGACCTGTGCACGCCGTCAAGGCTTTTCGTCTTACAAGCCTCATTCTGTCTCGCTATTCTCATAAAAATTTCACTCGATTGTAATCCGACATTGCCGACAGGTGTTGTTTGACTGTAAATGCACTGGTCCTGGCGACAAGGGACAAATGCGATTTGACATGGGCATGTGAGATTATTTTATTGGTACCTGTGCTGTGATTGTGATTGTTTGTGGTTATGACAAATAATTAATTGACTATTGGCAGGCAGATATGGATCACTGGTTCTATAGCCATGCCTACTGTAAGCTTACCTTCCAGTTGGCATATCGATTCACGCCTCCTAGCATGAACAAACCGAACATCGGACCCATCGTAGCACCACCCAACGACATTCCGACCTAATTGCAAAGGCAAAATCAGACTTAATGCTAAGGATAACCTCAGTAAAAGCATGTGCGCTTTAATATGCAGTTGTGAGTTATGAAGCCCACAAAGAAATATTGTCATACAATCTCTAAGTAAGTAGCTAAGAATCAGTCCTCAGAAAGTCACTGTTGAGGCTAGGATGAAACTAAAACAATTATATTTATTTCGTTTCTATACTTAGTGTTGTACCGAAATTTGATTAGTCAGTCTGAAACGATATTAGGGGTCCTATCTCATAGAACAAGTATTTCGTAATCTACACCGTTCAAAGTATGAATTTAATCCACAACTTTGAACTTCCTTCCAGTGGAGAAATACAAAATTGTTCGGTTTAATTGTTTTGTCTTTTTGTGTATATTCACCATCATGGTTCGATAAAAAAGACGCTGACAATGATCGCACTCTACCTGAGAAATTGGACCAGGCATGGCAGATGCCATGAAAGCCAATCCGGTGGCAACAATGCCAAGCAAAACCACTGCAAATATTCAATTAGTATTCATGTCATTACAGAATGTAAGACAATACAGGAAGTGTATTACCACAGAAAGACTTTGTAATGTAACGTAGTTTAACGTAAGATAATCTCTAACTTGTAGCTAAAAAACAGTATTCGTAAGACCGCGAAGACTCCGACATTGGAAAACGATAAAAAGGTATTAAGTTGGAGAAACAAGTGATGGAAAAATGAGAAGAAATGTCCACCTAGAGCCACTACAGTAAAGGAAGTTGAGGACGGATCAAGGCAGAGAGTGACAGATGAGAACAGATAGATAAGAACAGATGAGAAATTCAGAATACGAGAGGACCAATTGAGGACGACCTAGTCTGAGGCGCTGTACAACCTATTAAGTAGAGAGAGAGGGGTCAGTTGAGGACATGGAAGGACAGGTGAGAGGTAGGTGATAGCAAGACGCGGAGAACGGTATGTATTGACGTTAGACACAGGGCCGCATTAAGGCTAGTGCGGGCCCGGGTGCTGTGATTGCCTACGTAGCCCTCAGCACGGGGCCAAATTACAAATACAATAAAAAAAATAATATTCTTCCGAAAATGCGGGCCCCTCAAAACTGCTGACCTGGGTGCTGCAGCGCCCTTAGCACCCCCTTAATGCGGGCCTGGTAAGAACTTGTGGTACATATACTCTGTACCATTAAATGCGAGATGTATGATGTATTGTATAGGATAGATGAACTAACCTAGGAATCGGTTGAGCAGAGCTTTGCGTGATTCAGGCCAGTGCATCAGTTTCCATTGGAGAATGTCTTCCCAACAGTTCGCAGCACATCCACTCATCGACGAAGACACTGAACTACATAAATAGACACAAACAAACGAACAAGTTAACAATTAAGCTCTTACTTGCTTACCTCGCAATACAACAATTGATCAAAGACTATAACGATTATAATCATAACACAACATAACCCAACGCTAATAGACGATAACTAATCTGCCCAGCAACGACCAGCTGGACGTTAAGTTGGCAGTGTCAGTTTAGGAAAGTGCCCTACTGCTTTCCTTTTGCTAAGATGCCCTATCAGTTTCTCTCCATCCCCTTCTTGACTCCCTACCCGCCTCCCGACCTATCCCTTATGTTTTTCTCCCTTCCTTTACTCCTTCCTCTACACTTTTGTCTCCTTGTCTTGCTGTAACTATGTCTTTCATTGTTACTGTCACTTCATCACTTCATGTTTTTCTCTCCTTATTTCAACGTTTATAATTATTTTCCACGTTTCCTCCCATTCCTCTCTCTCTCTTTCTTTCTCTCTGTCTCTCTCTGTCTGTCTGTATGTCTCTGTCTCTGTCTCTCTCACTCTTTCTCTCTCTCTCTACCTCTCTGTCCCTCTTGTCTCTCTGTCTCTCTGTCACTCTCTCTCACTTCCATTGTTGTGGAAAATTTCATAAATTTCAAGACTACAGCTGGTTATAACTAATGAAACTGATGACACAATAGAGTTCTTATGTATAAACAATGCTGCTGGACGAAGTTGTTAAGCGAAGATTCCGATGTGTTGGAAATATAGAAAGAATGTCATCTGTTTGAATCAGCTAGCTAGCTAGATAGATAGATAGACAGATTGATAGACAGATAGATAGATAGACAGTTTTATATAATATAGGCAGATAGATGTCAAACCTCAAAGCTCCTCCGTAAAGTGTAGCCAGAAAAAGTCCAGCAAAACCAGGAGCGTCGACAAACATTTGCAGAACGAAACGAGGCAGCAACTGAAAAATAAACATTGTCAGACTAGTCAATAAATTACTCGAAATAAATCCACATACTCTGCTGACTTTTAGAACTCCGTACTTTTTGTTGAGGGCCCTGACTCTTTAAACTTATACCCGGTAAGTATCGAGACACTGGTCTTGACTTATATAGCATAGTAATCGAATATCAGCCATAATGTTCTGATTAGCTGATATATGTTAAACTGGTAAATCATTGTTCAGACATTCATAAACCGGGCAGCTAACAAGTTCTGGCGTCTTAATCCTGCCAGTGTAAGTAAGTAAATTATCTCTAATTATTGCAAGACAAACGGCCATACTTTACAACCACAATACATACATTGTCATCAAACTCACCATGATCGCCTATGCAGGGTCGTTTAATACAATACTATCAGATAAAAGTGAAATTATTATCATTTATGGATGGATCCATGGAAAATGTAACGCATAAATGAACCTGATTGGGATTTCCGACGTCGTGATTGGCCAGAGGGTCGCAACGGATTGAAGTGTAGTAGGCAACCACTGTAAGTCCAATGAAGCACACAGTGAGGTGCATAACGAAGAAAGCTGGCAGGTTCAGGAAAACGGTTCTATAAGAAAACAATGAACAATTATTACTGCATGCTATTTAGAAATGATACGATTATTATGTCCGATGTTGACAGTTACGATGACGATGGTTGTTGCTGTTGAGGTGGGTGGGTGGTAGTACTAGTGGTATTGGTGTTATTAGTGGTGGTGATGGTGATGTCGACAACTTTAATGATTGTCGATTGATCAATCAAGATGATCACTTACAACAGCAGCTCTTTAAATTTTGCAGATTTCAATGCAAGGCTGAGTGTTCAAACACCAATGACTAACATTTGCTAAACAATAATATTATACCCTTTGCTTACTCATAATTTTGAAAATATGTTCATTTCCTCCCAAGTGTAGTTTGGCTGTAACGGTTAATATCGTAATCCAACGCATCTTCGTAATTTTTTAGATTTATTTCTACAGCGCTAAAAAAACTATTCGCGAAAACCAGCTTATTCACAGGCGCTTAGTCAAAGCAACATTGAATGGCAGAAAAGTTCACACACCGTCATGAATACGAGGGTCTATAATTATTCCTGAAGAATACGTGATAATGTACTGCACAAAAATGAATATTTTTCTTACAGTTTTGCTTGTGACTGAGTCTTTGTGGCTGAATACCGCTGTACAGCAGCCTGTGATAAGCCATAGACGTTGAACCAACCCATTGTAGAACCGAATAGAAATCCCCAGAAGGTGTGTCGAACTGTCGGATCAGGACTCCATCTGAAGGAACAGACATGGTCAATGTGTTTCATTATGTAGAGCATTAAGAATAGGCCTATCACCAGAGTGCACTTAATTGTTCAGATAAGCGTCTTCACAGCATTTTGTGGGAGGAATGCGTCATTGACGCTTAAAAGTAAGTTGGCACTCGTCATTGACGCTTAAAAGTAAGTTGGCACTCGTCATTGTCACCCGTCATATTTGTTGACACATTTTTATCTTCAAACTGAGGACTGTCAGAGGTTTTCTGATCACGGTTGGTTCGTCTATTAGGAGACTGCTTTCTTTCATTACTAACTTACAATAATAATACATTGATAGTAAATACGTTTCACCGACTAATATCACAGTTCACTGCGAGACATTGCGTAACATTAGCCTACATTACATGACGTCAAATAGATTCATTGTTACGTACTCAGTCCAGATCAGTCGCCCAGATTGCGAGCACAATTGGAAGACGTTACCAATTCCACCAACCACGACCAGACCCTGCCAGCATCAAAAGACATAGTACTGCTCAAAGCCAAACTAATGACTGACTTTTCCTCATCGGTCTCTCGTTCCCTAAAGGCATTTCTGTTTCCCCGGGGCTTCCGTGCTGAGAGCGCCTCTGAATAGTTATTCTGCGAGAGGCGCTTTATAAATTTCAAGATGCAATACAATACAATACAATACAACGGCAACAGACAGACATTATAGTTCGGCTGACTGTTTGGTCGATCAGCTTTATTGGTAAATTATTTACTTTACTCCCCAAGAAAAACCAATTATTCTTGTATGCGGTAAAAAGTCTAAGCGTGAACATTCAGTTTTTGATTGATTTAGGTTATTTACATTTTAAATTCATTTCAATGTATTGGAATAAATCGAAAAATTGGCTAGAGCCTGATTCGTAATTTCAGTATAAACTGGATGATATGATTGATATTAAATAAACACTATGCAAGCTCTACACATGTACGATTAAAATACCTACGTATGCTTTTTTATTTATCAAATATAGGTCTACAGTGATGGGCACTAAACTAGTATTTTTTAGTTAACCTAAAACTATTTTCCAACTAAAAAAATTTAGTTTAACTAAAGTTAACAACTAATTTTGGAAATTAGTTAACTAAACTACAAAAAGTAGTTAAACTTTCTCCGACTTTTTTCCAACTTTTTACGACAAACATTTTCACAGAGCGTCAATGACAATTTCACCTGTAAACTATGCAATGTGTTCTGTTCTAGCATACAGTTATAGGCGTACTGCAAGTAGAGTATGAATTATTTTGAAAACACAGGCTGTTAATGCTAAAACTATGCAGTGTTAATCAATAAGTTTCACCTTGAGTTGTTGACAGCGTTCAATGTTCCTTGCGGAAAATAGTTGCACATTGCTGATTTTTTTAGTTAAACTTTTTAGTTACCAACTAAGAATTCTTAGTTAAACTATGGTTTTAACTAAACTATTTATTTTTAGTTAAACTTCATCCTTAACTAAAATTTGTTAGTTAACCTAAAACATAGCAATTCACTGCATATATATATATATATATACATATATATATATATATATACATATACATACATATATAAAATCTACTTGGTGCTATCGGCTGGTGCCTTCTAAGTATAATTTACAACTCAGCTGCAGAACGTCTGCTATAATTATGATTGCTGACCTTGATAAGAATCGCAAATAGGCCACCGAACATAATCACGCACTGAAACACGTCTGTCCAGATAACGGCTCTCATTCCACCCTGTAACGTAAGTGAAGTGAACTACTGTACTAGTTACAATCCGTCATAAGGAAGAGAGGAAGGCAGACAGACAGTGATGTAATTGTTTATTATCATTGATTAGTAACTTCTATCGCGCCGGTGTCAATTGCATCAAACAATTGCGCGTGAAAACTAACCCGAAATAAATTCAATTTCCAGAAGATCAGACTGTAAAGGCAGAGAAGCAGCCTGTGACTGATAAGCAGTTGTAACAATGAGCCGAAAAGCAGCATTAACATTGTAATTGCAATTGAAACCGAACACTTATATAGCGCCACTCAGATCAGCGGCGCTTTCAACCCGCATCAATGCCAACACCGGGAAAAGGAAGGAACTGGAGAGGAGAAAGGGCAAGATGCTCTTGGCGGAGAAACAAGGGAGACTGTTACAAGCAGAGGGACCCCACATAGGCGAAGCTCCTGGATTGTGAGATGGAAGAGCGTAAGCGAGGGATAACCATAGGCCGTGGGTCGAGGATCGAATGGAAGCCCTCGCAGGCAAGAAAGAAACCGGGGTGCAAAAATTTATTAGGTAAGATCCCAGTGAGGCAGTAAAACATAAAGTTGAGGGTTTTAAACTGAATACGTTGTTGAACAGGGATATAGTAGAGGGAATCACGAATAAAAAGAGAAATTATATGGGCAAAATTACAAATATATTCATGCTGGCCAAATAAAAAAACAAGCGCAACAATCTTATGCAACTTTTTGCAGTTGATGATCTATTTTATCAAGTAATAGTGACGTTTATGATCAATCAATCAGTATTCGTTTATAGAATAACACACACAGTGCTCGAAATGGAAAATTTTACGAAACGGAACGCTATTCAAAGATATGGGAGCATTCACGTTAATTTCATAGTATTTTCCACAATAATTCATTTGACGAACCGGAACGGAAACGCTAATTCATTTGACGAACCGGAACGGCGTTCCGGTGCGTTCCGGTCCATTTCGAGCACTGAACACACAGACGAAATCGGATCACTGTTTTGTCTGTTTTACAATGTAATGCTTGGGTGGCTAAACAACTTAGTACACATTCTATGAACGTTTCGCATTTCAGTGCTGTTAGTGTAGTAATCCGACAAAACTCACAAGAGCGGTGTATGCGACGGAAACGACAGCCATGACAGGAATCGAGACCACAATTGGAAATCCAGTTGCTTGGACAATGATAAACAAGTTACAGTTCTTTATTTGTACCATTTGCTCTCCTTATGAGCACGGTACACAAATTGTCTAATAAACTAGTTCCAATGATTCACAGTTAATTTTATGTAGAAACTGAGATATTATACTTTAACCAGAAGTGAACTTCGAAGTAACTCTCAACAAAAAAAGATAATAGGTTAGCATAGGTAAATAATAATTAGTTAATCACAAGATGCTGGATAGGTAGTAATAATCTAAAATCTGTCAGTGTGAAATTTACATATAGAACGCTGGTCACATAACTGCGTGTTAACTACGCGTTATACTCAAGCAGTACATTTTTCAGCTGGAACGGCGTTCTGGCACGTTTTTTTTCAGCAACTAAAAGGTAATTTATTTATTTTAATAATAAAAGCAATAATTTAGTTACTTTAATTTAATTTCAGTGATGTGAACTGTTTTCAGTGTTTGTTGAGACCCCTTCCAACACCCAATCCCGTTTTTCTCAGGATTTTAGCTCTTCCATATTTGTTTAATTCTGGAACCTATTGCTCAGTTCCAGAACCTTTTTTTCTAGAAAAAAGAACTGTACTCAAATATAATATTAAATGATTAAACTGAAGAAACTGTTTAACATTCATCACTAGTCGCTAAAGATGGGGACAGTTAAACTAAAGTAGAGGGTATTAAATCAAATACCAATTACGCGCTACATTCATCTAAAACTAATCTAGCAACAACGCCGTTTTCACATTGCACAAGGACTCAATTGATAGTCGCGTCAATCCAACAGTTTGGCTGAGGTTGGTAAATGAATCTTTACGATTGCAATATTCTCTGTAATATGATAGTCTGTCTTCCTAAGACCTGCTTCTTTCTTCTGGGTGTCAAACAACCAATGCAAACTTTCAAGTCCTCAACCAAACCCACCGTAACAGCTGCTCTGTCTCTGTGGCAACTCGACTCAGACCTCCATTGTAATCGATCTTTGGACAACCCCTCAGACACGACGCAGCGCCCGTGAATAAGCTGGTGCTTTGAGCTAAGCTTTAGAGTGACGCTTTACAAAATTACAGATTATGATTATGATTACGATTGCAATATTCTCTGTAATATGAGGTCTGTAGGAATCATTAAAAAAACAGGTCTGAACAGCAAATGCACCTTAGGAGCTTGTATACATAAATGATTAAATTAGAACGTGGTATGAAATAGCCGTCAGACCTGCTTGTAGAGCTGCCGAAGGAGCATACATTGCTGTTCCCATGTAAAGAATCTATTGAAAATCAACCAATAAATGCCTACATTATTTACATAATTGTATTTAGCTACTAAAAGAATCCACAGAAATTTGATAGAACTCCCGATAATGCAAATATAGCGCACCACATTTCTGCCTTTTTAGGTCTTAACTATGTACATTATTGTGTAGCAAACAGTTCTTGTAAGTTTCTTACAAGAACTGTTTGCTACACAATAATGTACATATTTAAGACCTAAAAAGGCAGAAATGAGTCAAATTGGTCCTAGCCTTTTAAATTGAATTTCTAAATAAACGTTCAGTTATTTTGACAAAAGAAAATTTTCTTAGTAACTATTTGGCAATTTAGCTAAACATCTGCGAGACATTATTGACCTTTAAAGCAAAATAATGTAACGGTTATGGGCGCCTCATAACTGATAATGAACTTAAAGGCGTCCCATTGGGGACACACGAGGTCCTATAGGTACCTCACGGGGATCATGAACAGATCCTAGGTACCTCACGGGGGTCATGGGCGGAGCCTAAGAGGGCTCCCATGCTAGAGATATAGGGACCCGGGGTATCTCCCTGAGGTCCATGGGGATCCCAGGTATCTCCCTGAGGTCATGGGCGGAGCCAATGGGTTCTGGCGCGAACCGAGGTATCTCTCTGAGGTCCATGGGCGGGACTTAAGGATCCCATATGAAAGGGACATATGGATCCGATGTACCTCACTGAGGTCCATGGGCGGAGCAACCCGAGAGGAGGGGTTGGAGTAGGGGTTGCAAAAGGGGTTGTTGGCGTCACAGACCCGTCGTGGTTGTTCTGTTGTCGTTATGTGAGAGTATTGAGTGTTGAAAGTAGTTGCGTTAATAATTGAGTTGAGTGTTGCGAGAAGAACGAACTCTTCTCGATTAGAATAAGGTAATTAGTTCAATTAATCTTACTAGCTGAGAGGAAAAGGAAATATATCAGCCAGTATTGCTTTGGATTAATTGTACCTTTGCATTGTAAAATTGGCGACAAATTGATTGTCGAAGGCAGATCCTGATAGAGGCTGTCTTAAGTGTTTTGATTTGATGGAATATATTTTGTCTGGCGAGAGCCTAAAGGAAATTCAGATTCATTTGGATAATAAAAGAAAAGTGTTTCGCAAATTCCTCGTCTGATAACTTGTGTTCAAGAAGTTGGTCTGTCAGACTTGTCTAAGCCCTTCGACGAAAATCGGAGGCCTTATTCCACGCGTAGTAGTAGTAAGGACAATCATCACCCCCGCCGCGCCTCGTTTTTCGCCACAATAAATACAAAAAATCTTACCCCTGTAAAGATTGAGATGATGGATGCAAGTGTTCTTACAGATTTCGAATGGAAGCGACGTTCAAAGTACTACAATTAAACAGAAAGGTTGTCAATGGACGTTTCGATAAAGTAGGCCTATAGCTGATTGTGACCAGCGTACACTTTCCAACGTTTCCTACGGCAAACGTCAGTAGAAAATAATTATATTAACACTTTGACGACGAGCTGCACATGTTTAACAGTCACTTTAAGTACGCTCTCGTCTTTAAATTTTAAACACTGGAAGAACTCCAATTGCAGATTGATGACTAAAACATAGGGGTCTAACCAACCTATCAAAACCTATAAGAACTACACATTGTTGATTTTCAATTCTTTGCGGTAGAGATTTTTGCAAATCTAAAAAATACATGGTTACGATGTTGTAAACCTAACCTCGTTGATACTGACTAATTTCATCGGATACAACCACGGAATGGCCACCTGCATTGTGAGAATGATGGCCAGCGTAAATGAGATGGCCGTCAAGACAATATACAGCGATCCGTAGCTGTACATCTCTGCTGTCATTCCCAAGATTGTAATGGCTGATTGGTAGGAGACAAGGAGAGACACGGCGGTCGGAAGGACCTGCAGAGAACGGTTTGCCATGATGAACTCGGTTGTCGTCTTTTGTCGACCACCTGTTAAGGAGTGGTAGACGCCGATCCCAACCGAGATGACAAAGAATGCCAGCAGGATTAGGTAGTCCGGCCAAGACAAGTAATCCATGGCTGCGAAATGCTGGATTCAAAAAGTGAACCACGATAAAAGATCTGTAAAAAAAATTACAGCATATTACCGCCAACGACCCTTAGACATAAGTCTCGATTGGTTTATTTTGCAGCTGGGGTCAGCCAGAGAAGTTCGCCGATCCGACGTTTCAATGTCTGCAAATCGTGTGAGGGATGCTAGGGCAGTGGGGTGAAGTTCTGTTGAAGTGTATATAAACGGAGAGCAATATCTGGTATGCGGCAGACACTAAGGCAGCCAGCACGATCTGTCAGGTTTTCTAATATTACTCAGACCGTCGTATCATCCACCAATAAATTGGAACCTTCCAACGGCCTACTTAAAAAAGTGGACGCCTGCACACCCAAAAGAAAATTGGACGCACACCCCTCCCATCCACCACTCATCCTTTGTCCGCCGCTCGTAGTCATACATTGAAAATGACTCCGAGTAGAGCTGTACCGATAATGCTTTTTGCCGATTATTCCGATACCGCGCATGGCCGGTTATTGTAACAGCCGATACCGCGTATGAAGCCGATTATTTTATTATCGCCCAAAAATTACGCATACGAGGTTTCATAAGGGCTATTAAGGAGTTTCCAGTCCTGTGTATAATAGGTCCTTGGTTTCTATGGTGTCTGCTAAATAGTGCTATGCTAAATATAAATCAATAATAAGAAACAAGACATAGATACTTGTGCTCATTTTTCTATGTGTAACGATTATTGTGCAAAAACGTCAACTGTAAAATAATTTGCATCGGCGCCGATACTTTCTCGCCGATACCGATTATGCCGATACCTCTAATAATCGGCCCGATTACGAATGCTCCCGATGCATCGGTACAGCTCTAACTCCGAGTGACTCACAATAAATTTCAAATTAGATTAGATCTAATGCTTTAACATACCGTTTAACAAAAATATCGATGCGATGCCTATTCCTTGTGTGGATTTGATTTGGTGAGTAGACGCACGTGCGTCTGGTGTGTCCAACTGCGGGTGCCCCTGATCTACAACACACATGTATCAACAACAGATCTAAGAGAAAATATTCACAACTTCGCCAGACGCACTTGACATTCGAACCCTCAGGATGATTTTTGTGCACCATGAATCAAGGTGAAATGCTGTGAATGAACAAAGATATTTTGTCCCAGATCTGGATTCAGTTGATTAGGTGAGGCTTAGTAAAGTGTATATAGAACTACATGCATATGTGTGTGTGTGTGCGTGTGTTTGTGTGACATATTTGGTGTCATATACATGTGTGTGTGTATATATATATATATATATATATATATGATCTCTTGGTGAATAAATGTTTGTATATCAGTATATATATATATATATATATATATATATATTTCTTTATGTATAATGTGTGTGGACGTATGGATAGACTGCAGGATGGATGGATGGATGGAAGGATGGGTGGGCGGGCCGGCGGGCGGGCCAGCGGGCGGACGGTCGGACGGATGGGTGCAGTTGGTGCATTGATGGATGGATAGATAGATGGATGGATGGATGGATGGATGGATGGATGGATGAAAGGATGGATGGATGGATGGATGGATGGATGGATGGATGGATGGATGGATGATGAGTCGCAATCGTGTGTGGGCTCTAAACAAGGGATCTTCAAAAAAATAAAATAATGACTAAACGATAAATGTGCCCACGAATGTCTGCCTTAGCCAGACAATATCGTGTTCAAGAGCGGCATGCTTGATGATCAACATATTATCACCCAATACTTTCATTGCGGGACACGCTTGGGCCATGTTGTTTAAAGAATCGTGGTTTGCGTGCGATTTAAATCCAGAGTTTTAGTCAGAAAGGGACACTCAACAGAGAGACAGACAGACAGACAGAGACAGACAGAGACAAACAGAGACAGACAGTGACAGACAGACAGAGACAAACTGAGACAGAGACAGACTGAGACAGAGACAGTCAGAGAGACAGAGAGAGAGAGAGAGAGAGAGAGAGAGAGAGAGAGAGAGAGAGAGAGAGAGAGAGAGATAGAGAGAGAGAGAGAGAGAGAGAGAGAGAGAGAGAGAGAGAGAGAGAGAGAGAGAGAGAGAGAGAGAGAGAGAGAGAGAGAGAGAGAGAGAGAGAGAGAGAGAGAGAGAGAGAGAGAGAGAGTACTACTGAGGTTGATTACATTTTCGTCGTCATCCTGTTTGTTGTTTTGGATATGAGAGCGATGTTCGACTCTTATCAAGTCAAAGGTTCACTCTTTTCTGGATAGGCAGACATTTGCACAGCTGTGGAGAAATAAGACATATATATTTATATATATGTGTATATATGTGTATATATATATGTGTATAAACTGTATATATATATATTAGGGTGGAGTGAAAAAATGAAATTTAAATTTCAGAATCGGCCGGGTGTGCAAAACTTGTCTCCTGTGCCCAGTAGCATGCATGTAAAATAATACTGGATTTGGTTAGATTCTTGAGGTGCCCCAAGGCCAGCCAAAAAACACAAATTGCCGAAATTTTGCATTAATGGCATGAATTTTTTGAATACTTGCAGTGTGATGTTTTATCACTATTGGGATTTTATTTTGGTGATGCTTTTTGTTAATATACTGAAAACTGAAAGGTAGACTGCAAGAATGTCAACCAAACAGCCAAAAACACAATACAAACTAGTAGCTGTCCAGTATTTGGTGTCCCTTCAAAATTGTCTCAAACAGTGCTTTCGACAAGTACTGACATGATGGAGTTCTTCCTAATTGTTCCTGATGACATGAGTCGAGATGAAACAGTATTTGGTCAAGCAGAAGGAGATGCAAACAACTTTGAGTGCTGTGGCAAGGAAATGTAACAGATAGGATGCCTCTGATCGAAGAGCTGCTAGACTATTGCATGAAGATGGCAGATCGCAGGGTAACGACAGGAGTAAATTCGTAGAGAACGAGAGTCAGAAAAGATTTAGAAGCCAGTGAACGAGAATCCTTAACAGAGTAAGATTTTGATAGAAGGAAAGACAAAACTAGACTACAAGTGAAAAAATGAAGCTGGTATTATCCGAATATGATAACCGAGGAGAATATTACAGTTGTGTCAGAACCCAATTCGAAATATGGACGTCATTCCATCAGCTGGAAACCCATAAAGTACCTATAGCAAGAGGAATATCAGACATACTCCACCGTAAAGGAATTACAACAAACAGATTCCTTGTTTTTGGGTGTTATGACACAAAAGTGATTACTAGTAACATGGGAGGTGTTATGCCCTTGCTCGAAATGGAGATATGGAGACCGCTGCAGTGGCTAGTTGTTTGCATGCAAACTAATTGTCTTTGAGATATCTCCTACAGAAACTCGATAATGTAACACATGGTCCTAGAACGTTGTCTGGTCCAAATGGTAAAGCAAATCAGGCATGTGGAAACATACCAGTAGTTCCCTTACAGCAGTTGCTCAAGGCAATTTTCTGTGTGTTGATAATGCCGACATCAGCATCGATCTGAAGTATTTGTACAATGGTCCTATATGTCAAGCCGTATCTGCTAGAAAATGCCCTGATGAAGTTGCTAATCGAAAACCAGCCCCAGTAGTTCATTCAACATGGCTCACAACTACTAACAGAATTTTGCTTGACATAGCTCTAGTCTACATAAGTCAATTCATAAAACACGAATACTGCATACGTAGTGTATACAATGGTCAAACTGCAATCACAGGCTATTAAAAATATCATATGAATAATGACAGTTAAACTGCAATCACGTCGATGCTACATATAGAATTTTATTTCGTTGGTATTCCATAACCAAGAAAATACTACTCCAGACTGGCCGCCATCTTGTTCGCCATTTTGTTTTCTGGCAGTGCTACATATCTTGATTTAGTTCCTTCGCATTCCTTGACCCCCAAAATGTTAATTTAGACTCTTAAATCACGTTTCCATCATACACACAACTTTACTTGTAGCCATTTCAAGATATTGGCCTCCATTTTGTCCGCCATTTTGTTTCCTGGCAGTACTACATATGTGTTTTTAGTTCCATCGCATTCCTCGATCCCGAAAATGTTAATTTAAACTCTAAAATCATGTTTCCATCGCAAACATGACTTTACTTATTGCCATTTGAAGATATTGGCCTCCATTTTGGCCGCAAACTTGTTTTTCCACGCAGCCGTTGAAAATCCAGCTTGCTAACCACGATTTTTGTTTTCAGCAGGGTCAAATTAGTCTAGAAACACCTCTTAGCAAATTGTTACATGTGTCTCTCTCTGACTATCTCTGTATCTGTCTCTCTGTCTCTCTGTCTCTGTCTGTCTGTCTGTCCGTCCATCCGTCCGTCCATCCATCCATCCATCAATCCATCTATCCATCCATCAATGCACTAACTACACCGACCCGTCCGTCCGTCCGTCCGTCCGTCCGTCCGTCCGTCCGTCTATCCGTCTATCCATCCATCCATCCATCCATCCATCCATCCATCCATCCATCCATCCATCCATCCATCCATCCATCCATCCATCCATCCATCCATCCATCCATCCATCCATCCATCCATCCATCCATCCATCCATCCATCCATCCATCCATCCATCCATCCATCCATCCATCCATCCATCCATCCATCCATCCATCCATCCATCCATCCATCCATCCATACGCGCACACACATTATATACATAGACAAGTATATATACTCATTATATATATATATATATACTCATATACAAACATTTACTCACCAAGAGTACATATATATATACATGTAGATAACACCAAATATGTCATATATATATATATATATTATATGCATGTAGTTCTATATACACTTTACTAAGCCATCACCTTATCAATTGAATCTAGATCTGGGACAAAATATCTTGGTTAATGCACAGCATTCGTGGAGCTAGTGATGTCTTTCTCCTTGACTCATGCCTCAGATGGTGGACATGTGGTGGGCGGTTCCTATGTATATCGTCCTCAGGGTTCGAATGTCAAGTGCGTCGGGTGAAGTTTGGAATTCTTGTCTGAGGTCTGTTGCTGACATGTTGTAGATCAGGGGCACCTCCGGTCGAGGAGCGAAGTGCCCGACGCGCTACGACGTCGGACACCGGGCGGCAAAGGAACCTCGCTATACCCCGAGGAACTGGGTCCGCGGCAGGACCTAGTTACCGACGAATTGTGCTCTCCCCCCCCCCAGACGCAAATGCAGTTGCCAGGAATTATCAAGGTATAGAGAGTAACCTTGCAACCTGATACATTTTCCCCAATGAATCAACTCTACAGAATTCAGGTTACAGTAGCGATCTGAAGCAGGTGACCAGAGTGATATTAAAAAACTGAGAGATATCTTGAACGATCGTGCTGACTGCCTTAGTCTCTGCCGCATACCAGATATTCCTCTCAATTTTTAAACACTTCAAAAGAACTTCAGCCCACCACCCTAGCATCTCTCACACGATTTGCAGACACCGAAACGCTGAACAAGCAGACTCTGGATCGGCGAACTTCTCTGGCTAACTCCAGATGCAACATCGATTAATCGAGACATAGATCCAAGGGTCATTGCCAGTAAGATGTATGTCCAGAGAGGTTGATGACGCTATATAGCGCGTTGCTCATCAAAATAGTCTCGCATATTATAGGCGAATCAAACAGATAAGCCAAAATTTTGGACCCCTAATTAAGCGTATGTTAAAGTATTATTCTTTGGCGATAGGCATCAACTTATAGGGCTAGATAAAAGATGTGTTAATTATCTTAATTAAATTGAATTCTTTAATGAGAGGCATCATTTGAACAAGACGATCATCTGGACGAGTAAAACCACCTCAGCTGAACTACACCGGTAAGATCAAGAACACACACTCACTCACACCTACACACACACCTACACACACACCTACACACACCTACACACATGTGACTATATATCTGGATAATTATATGGCGCCTTTTAAACAGGACCCACAAATATGCTTCAATAGTGTGCTAGCTTTTGAATGAGGGTGACGATAATATATTTGCTGTGTTGGCACTGCAAATGAGCATGCCTAGGGCATAATAATAATAATAATAATAATAATAATAATAATAATAATAATTATAATAATAATAATAATAATAATAATAATAATAATAATAATAATAATAATAATAATAATAATAATCCGAGGGAGAGCAGATATCTTTTTCGGCGCTTGTCAGTGACTATTCAGCGCTTCAATGCAGCCGCTCTTCGTGGTTCTTATGTGCAGCCGGATCTTGCCGAGGGATAAGCCGTTCCAGAAAACCATCTATATTTCTCCGGACATAGTTTTGACAGCCTGAGGGATTAATACTACCTCGGGTAAAAAAATAATAATAATTTGATGCAATCCTATCATTTTGTCCCATTGGCCTTTGAGACCTTGGGACCAGTTAATGCCAAGGGACTGGCATATCTCACCAACACTAGGGCGCCACCTGCACCAGACATCGGGATACCCAACAGAAACTAGTTATTTGTTTCAACGCAATATCCAGCGTTATTCAACGTCTCAACGCAGTCGCCTTCGGCAGCACTTTCGTTGTTACAGATTTTGACAAGGACGGCCACTCCAGAACCAATATATTTAATTAGTATCTGACACCTGAGGGATCATATAAACCTCGGGTAAAAAATAATAAAAATAATAATAATAATTAACATACGACATTCCGGACATTGTTTCCTACATTAGTTAATAGTTCAGTCCATGAGGGATCTTGTATACCTCGGGGCAAAAAAAATAATAATGCACAGTTACATTTACATTTACCCTTAGTGGGAGATAACCAAAGTAAGACCGCTGAATCATTCGTAGCAAAAACACTTAGTATTAACCTTTGATAAATCGTTTTGCATCAATATGCTGTAATTTTCTTTTACAGATCTTTTATCGTGATACACTTTTTGAATCCAGCATTTCGCATCGATGGATTACTTGTCTTGGCCGGACTATCTGATCCTGGTGGCATTCTTTGTCATCTCACTTGGGATCGGCCTCTACCACGCCTTAACAGGTGGTCGACAAAAGACGACAACCGAGTTCATCATGGCAAACCGTTCACTCAAGGTCCTTCCAACCGCTGTGTCCTTCCTTGTCTCTTTCCAATCGGCTATTACAATCTTGGGAATGACAGCAGAGATGTACAGCTACGGATCGCTGTATATTGTTTTGATGTCAATATCATTCACTCTAGGTATCATTCTCACAACGAAGGTGGCCATTCCGTGGTTGTACCCGCTGAAATTAGTCAGCATCAACGAGGTTAGGTTTACAACATTGTAACCAGGTGTTATATTAGATTTGCAAAAATCTCTACCGCAAAGAATTGAAAATCAACAATGTGTAGTTCTTATAGGTTTTGATAGGTTGGTTATGTTTTAATCATCAATCTGCAACTGGAGTTCTTCGAGTGTTTAAAATTTTAAAGACGAGAGCGTACTTAAAGTGACTGTTAAACAAATGCAGCTCGTCGTTAAACTGTTAATATATTTTCTACTGACGTTTGCCGTAGCAAACGTTAGAAAGTGTACGCTGGTCACAATTAGCTATAGGCCTACTTTATCGAAACGTCCATTGACAAACTTTCTGTTTAATTGTAGTACTTTGAACGTCGCTTCCATTCGAAATCTGTGAGAACACTTGCATCCATCATCTCAATCTTTACAGGGGTAAGATTTTTTTTATATTCTGCTTTAAAGGTCAATAATGTCTCGCAGATGTTTAGCTAAATTGCCAAATATTTATTATGATAATTTTCTTTTGTCTTTAAAAATTGAACTTTAATAAATGTAGGTTTAATTAAAAATTATATTTTGAAGGCTATCACCAATTTTCCTCATTCTGCCTTTTTAGGTCTTCAATATGTGCATTATTGTGTAGCAAACAGTTCTTGTAAGAAACTTACAAGAAGTGTTTGCTACACAATAATGTAGGCTACATAGTTAAGACATAAAAAGGCAGAAATGCTATGCACTATATTTGCATTATCGGGAGTTCTATCAATTTTTTGTGGATTCTTTTCATAGCTAACTACAACTATGTAAATCATGTAGGAATTTGTTGGTTGATTTTCAATAGATACTTATCATGGGAACAGCAATGTATGCTCCTTCGGCAGCTCTACAAGCAGGTCTGAAACTGAAAACAGTTCACATCACATCACTGAAATTAAATTAAAATAACTAAATTATTGCTTTTATTATTAAAATAAATAAATTACCTTTTAGTTGCTGTAAAAAAGGTGCCAGAAAGCCGTTCCGGCTTAAAAAAGTGCTGCTTGAGTATAAAGCGCAGGCATCACGCAGTTATGTGACCAGCGTTCTATATGTAGATTTCTTACTGACAGAATTTTTCATTATCACTACCTATCCAGCATCTTGTGATTTATTAGTTATTATTTACCTATGCTAACCTATTATCTTTTTTTGTTGAGAGTTACTTCGAAGCTCACTTCTGATTAAAATATAATATCTCGGTTTCTACATAAAATTAACTGTGAATCATTGGAACTATATTATTAGACAATTTGTGTACTCATAAGGAGAGCAAATGGTATCTTTTTATAAAGAACTGTAACTTGTTTATCATTGTCCTAGCAACTGGATTTCCAATTGTGGTCTCGATTCCTGTCATGGCTGTCGTTTCCGTAGCATACACCGCTCTTGTGAGTACCGGTAGGGCCTATTTGTCGAATTACTACACTAACAGCACTGAAATGCGAAAGGTTCACAGAATGTGAACTAACTATAGTTTAGACGCCCGAGCATTACATTGTAAAACAGACCAAACAATGATCCGATTTCGTCTGTATCTTATTCAATAAACGGATATTGATTGATTGATCATAAACGTCACTATGAACGTACATTACTTGATAAAATAGATTATCAATTGCAAAAAGTTGCATAAGATTGTTTCACTTGTTTTTTATTTGGCTAGCATGAGTATATTTTAAACTTTGCCCACATTTCTCTTTTTATTCGTGATTCCTTCTACTAGATCCCTGTTCAACAACGTATTCAGTTTAAAACCCTCAACTTTATGTTTTACTGCCTCACTGGGATCTTACCTAATACATTTTTGCACCCCGGTTTCTCTCTTGCCTGCGAGGGCTTCCATGCGATCATCGACACGCGGCCTAATGGTTATCCCTCGTTTATGCTCTTCCGTGGCACATTCCAGGAGCTTCGCCTATGTTGGGTCCCTTTGCTTGTAACTGTCTCCCTTGTTTCTCCGCAAAGAGCATCTTGCCTTCTCTGCTCTCCAGTTCCTTCCTTTTCCCGGTGTTGCTATTGATGTTGAAAGCGCCGCTGATCTGAGTGGCGCTATATAAGTGCTCGGTTGCAATTGCAATTACAATGTTAATGCTGCTTTTCGGCTCATTGTTGCCACTGCTTATCAGTCACAGGCTGCTTCTCTGCCTTTACAGTCTGATCTTCTGGAAATTGAACTGATTACGGTTTAGTTTTAACACGCTATTGTATGATGCACTGTGCAATTGACATCGGCGCGATACTAATTAATAATAATAAACGATGACATCACTGTCTGTCTGCCTCCCTCTCTTCCTTATGACGGATTGTAACTAGTACAGTAGTTCACTTCACTTACGTTACAGGGTGGAATGAGAGCCGTTATCTGGACAGACGTGTTTCAGTGTGTCATTATGTTCGGTGGACTATTTGCGATTCTCATTAAGGTCAGCATTCATATCGCAGAAGTTCTGCAGCTGAGTTGTAAATTATACTTAGAAGACACCAGCTGAAAGCACCAAGTAGATCGTTATATATATGCAGTGATGGGCAATAGTTAACTAAAAAGTTGCTAACTTTTAGTTTTACTAACAAATTTTAGTTAAGGATGAAGTTCAACTAAAAACTTAGTTTAGTTAAAACCATAGTTTAACTAAAAATTTTTAGTTTGCTACCTAAAAAGTTTAACTAAAAAATCAGCAATACGTAACTATTTTTGGCTATGAACATTGAACGCTGTCAACAACTCAACGCGAAACTTATTGATTAACACTGCATGGTTTTAGCATTAACAGCCTGTGTTTTCAAATTCATACACTACCTACAGAATGCCTGTAACTGTATGCTAGAACACTGCACATTTCATAGTTTGAAGGTGAAATTGTCATTGACGCTCTGCATTAATTTATTACAGTTCACTTAACCTCTGTTATTGTGCCAATGTTTGTTGAAAAAAGTTGGAAAAAGTTGAACTACTTTAATGTAGTTTAGTTAACTAATTTCAAAAATTAGTTGCCAACTTCAGTTAAACTAAATTTCTTTAGTTGGAAGATAGTTTTAGTTAAACTAAAAAAACTAGTTTAGTGCCCAAGACTGTATATAATGATAAATGAAACAGCATACATACGTATTTTAATCGTACATGTGTAGAGCTTGCATTGTTTTTAGGTAATAATCAATCATATCATGAATGTTCACGCTTAGACTTTTTACCGCATACAAGAATAATTGGTTTTTCTTGGCGAGAAAAGTAAATAATTTACCAATAGAGCTGATCGACCAAACTGTCAGCAAAACTATAAAGTCTGTCTGTTACCGTTGTATTGTATTGTATTGTATTGCATCTAGAAATTTATAAAGCGCCTCTCGCAGAATAACTATTCTCAGGCGCTATCAGCACGGAAGCCCCGGGGAAACAGAAATGCCTTTAGGGAAAGCGAGACCAATGAGGAAAAGTCAGTCATAAGTTTGGCTCTGAGCAGTACTATGTCTTTTGATGCTGGCAGGGTCTGATCGTGGTTGGTGGAATTGGTAACGTCTTCCAATTGTGCTCGCAATCTGGGCGACTGATCTGGACTGAGTACGTTACACTGAATCTTTTTAACGTCATGTAATATAATGTTATGCAATGTCCCACAGTGAAATGTGATATAAGTCGGTGAAACGCAATTACTGTCAATGTATTATTATTGTAAGTAAGTAATGAAAGAAAGCAGAGTCTCCTAATAGACGAACCAACCGTGATCAGAAAACCTCTGATAGTCCTCAGTTTGAAGATAAAAATGTGTCAACAAATATGACGGGTGACAATGACGAGTGACAACTTACTTTTAAGCGTCAATGACGATTGCCAACTTACTTTTAAGCGTCAATGACGAGTGTAAGCTTACTTTTAAGCGTCAATGACGATTGCCAACTTACTTTTAAGCGTCAATGACGAGTGTAAGCTTACTTTTAAGCGTCAATGACGAGTGCCAACTTACTTTTAAGGGTCAACGACGCATTCCTCCCACAAAATGCTGCGAAGACGCTTATCTGAATAATTCAGTGCACTCTGGCGATAGGCCTATTCTTAATGCTCTACATAATGAAACACATTGACCATGTCTGTTCCTTCAGATGGAGTCCTGATCCGACAGTTCGACACACCTTCTGGGGATTTCTGATCGGTTATTCATTGACTTGGTTCAAAATGTATGGCTTCTCACAGGCTGCTGTACAACGGTATTCAGCCACAAAGACTCAGTCACAAGCAAAACTGTAAGAATATTCATTTTTGTGCAGTACATTATCACGTATTCTTCAGGTATAATTATAGACCCATGTATTCATGACAGTATGTGAACTTTTCTGCCCTTCGATGTTGCTTTGACTAAGCGCCTGTGAATAAGCTGGTTTTCGCGACTAGGTTTTTTAGCGCTGTAGAAATAAATCTAGAAATTGCGAAGACGCTTTGGATTACGATATTAACCGTTACAGCCAAATTACACTTGGGAGGAAATGAACATATTTTCAAAATTATGAGAAACCAAAGGCTATAATATTATTGTTTAGCAAATGCTAGTCATTGTTGTTTGAACACTCAACCTTGCATTGAAATGTGCAAAATTAAAAGAGTGGCTGCAAAACATCATCTTGGTTGATCAATCATTAAAGTTGTCGACATCACCATCACCACCACTGATAACACCAATACCACTAGTACTACCACCCACCCACTTCAACAGCAACAACCATCGTCATCGTAACTGTCAACATCGCCCATAATCGTATCATTTCTAAATAGCATGCAGTATTGTTCATTGTTTTCTTATAGAACCGTTTTCCTGAACCTGCCAGCTTTCTTCGTTATGCACCTCACAATATGTGTCATTGGACTCACCGTTGTTTCGTACTACACTTCAATCCGTTGCGACCCTCTGGCCAATCACGAAGTCAGAAATGCCAATCAGGTTCATTCATGCGCAACCTTTCCATGGATCTATCCATAAATGATAATAATTTCACTTTTATCTGATAGTATTGTATTAAACGACGATCATGGTGAGTTTGATGACACAGACACTGGCAGGATTAAGACGCCAAAACTTGTTAGTTGCTCGGTTTATGAATATCTGAACAATGATTTAGCAGTTTAACATATCAGCTAATCAAACATCTAACCCTATCCCTAACCTTAACCTTGATATTCGATTATTATGCTATATAACTCAAGGCCAGTGTCTCGATACTTATATGTTTAAAGAGTCATGGCCCTCAACAAAAAGTACGGAGTTCTAAAAGTCAGCAGAGTATGTGGATTTATTCCGAGTAATTTAGGCTGATTGATTGATTTATTTATTGATTGATGGATTGATTTATTTATTTCTTTATTGATTGATTGATTGATTGATTGATTGATTGATTGGTTAGTCTCACAATGTTTATTTTTCAGTTGCTGCCTCGTTTCGTTCTGCAAATGTTTGTCGACGTTCCTGGGTTTGCTGGACTTTTTCTCGCTACACTTTACGGAGGAGCTTTGAGGTTTGACATCTATCTGCCTATATTATATAAAACTGTCTATCTATCTGTCTATCACTCTGTCTATCTATCTATCTAGCTAGCTAGCTGATTCAAACAGATGACATTCTTTCTATATTTCCAAAACATCGGAATTAACAACTTTGTCCAGCAGCATTGTTTAATACATAAGAACTCTATTGTGTGATCAGTTTCATTAGTTATAACCAGCTGTAGTCTTGAAATTTATGAAATTTTCCACAACAAAGGAAGTGAGAGAGACAGACAGAGAGAAAGAAAGAGAGAGAGAGGAATGGAAGAAAACGTGGAAAAGAATTATAGGATAAGGAGAGAAAACATGAAGTAAGCGAAACAATGAAAGACATAGCTACAGCAAGACAAGGAGACAAAAGGGTAGAGGAAGGAGTAAAGGAAGGGAGAAAACATAAGGGATAGGTCCGGAGGCAGGTAGGGAGTCAAGAATGGGAGGGAGAAAAACTGATAGGGCAGCTTAGCAAAAGGTAAGCAGTAGGGCATCTCCCCAACACTGACGCTGTGCCAAATTAACGTCCAACTGCTAGTTCCTGGGCAGGCTAGTTATCATATAATAGCGTTGGGTTATGCTGTGTTTGATTTGCAATCGTTATCGTCTTTCAATCGTTTTCATTGGCAAACCTCATTGATCAATTGATGAATTGCGAGGTAAGCAAGTAAGAGCTAATTGTTAACTTGTTTGTTTGTGTGTGTATATTTATGTAGTACTGTGTCATCAACGTTGAGTGGATCTGCTGCAAACTGTTGGGAAGACATTCTCCAATGGAAACTGATGCACTGGACTGAGTCACGCAAAGCTCTGCTCAACCGATTCCTAGGTTAGTTGATCTATCCTATACATCATACATCTCGCATTTAATGGTACAGAGTATATATATACAATATGTCTAACCAGGCCCGCATTAAGGGGGTGCTAAGGGAACTGCAGCACCCGGGCCCGTAAGTTTGAGGGGCCCGCATATTCGGGAGAACATTAAATTTTTTATTGTATTTGTAATTTGGCCCCGCGCTGATGGCTACATAGGTAATTACAGCACCCGGGTGTCTAACGTCAATACATACCGTTCTCTGCGCTTTGCTATCACCTACCTCTCACCTGTCCTCCCATGTCCTCAACTGACCCCTCTCTCTCTACTTAATAGGTTGTACAGCGCCTCAGACTAGGTCGGCCTCAATTGGTCCTACCGTATTCTGAATTTCTCATCTGTTCTAATCTATCTGTTCTCATCTGTCACTCTCTGCCTTGATCCGTCCTCAACTTCCTTTACTGTAGTGGCTCTAGGTGGATATTTCTTCTAATTTTCCATCACTTGTTTCTCCAACTTAATAACTTTTTATCGTTTTCCAATGTCGGAGTCTTCGCGGTCTTACGAAGACTGTTTTTTTAGCTACAAAGTTAGAGATTATCTTACGTTAAACAGTACTTAAACTACGTTACATTACAAAGTCTTTGTGTGGTATTACACTTACAGTGTTGTCTTACCTTCTGTAATTACGTGAATACTAATTGAATAATTGTAGTCGTCTTGTTGGGCATTGCTGCCACCGGATTGGCTTTCATGGCATCTGCCATGCCTGGTCCAATATCTCAGGTAGAGTACGATTATCATCAGCGTCTTTTTTTATCGAAACATGATGGTGAATATACACAAAAAGACAAAACAATTAAACCGAACAATTTTGTATTACTCCACTGGAAGTAAGTTCAAAGTTGTGGATTAAATTCATACTTTGAACGGTGTATATTACGAACTACTTGTTCTATGAGATAGGACCCCTAATATCGTTTCAGACTGACTAATCAAATTTCTGTACAACACTAAGTATAGAAACGAAATGAAATTGTTTTAGTTTCATCCTAGCCTCAACAGTGACTTTCTGAGGATTGATTCTTAGCTAATTACTTAGAGATTGTATGACAATATTTCTTTGTGGGCTTCATAACTCACAACTGTATATAAAGCGCACATGCTTTTGATGAGGTTATCCTTAGCACTAAGTCTGATTTTGCGTTAACGTAATTAGGTCACAATGTCGTTGGCTGGTGCTGCGATGGGGCCGATTTTCGGTTTGTTCATGCTAGGAGGCGTGAATCGATATGCCAACTGGAAGGTAGGTTTACAGTAGGCATAGCTATAGAACCAGTGATCCATATCTGCCTGCCAATAGTCAACTTCATCCTAATTATTTTTATCATAACAACAATCACTATCACAGCACAGGTACCAATACAATAATCTCACTTGCCCATGTCAAATCGCATTTGTCCCTTGACAGGAAGCCAAATCGCCAGGACCAGTTCATTCGCAGTCAAACAACACCTGTCGGATTACAATCAAGTGAAATTTTATGAGAATAGCGAGACAGACTGAGGCTAGTAAGACGATAAGCCTTGACGGCGTGCACAGGTCTACCACCCATCTCCAATATTAGAAGTACATTGTGCAATAAATTGATCATAATTATGTGTTGTATCTGCAAATTCTTCCAAACTAATGCAATAAACATAATAGCGAACCTGGCTTACTTCCCGTTTAGATGAACTGCATTTTCGTCAGGCATTTGCTTGATCCCTGCATATTATTGTTGGGCGTGGTGGCTCAGTGGTAAGTTCGGCGCCTTGTGACCGGAGGGTTGCAGGTTCGAATCCCACTATAGCCGCTGCGTACGGCCCTTGGGCAAGTCCTTCACTCGCTATTGCTCGTGGCGCTTCGGCGTGAAAACTCCGACACAGTATCAATGCTGTAGCAGGGAGCGCCTCTGAGTAGTAGAAGACTTGAGGAGGCGCTATAGAAATATCCGAGATAAATAAAAATAAGAAGTATAGGACACACCGAAGTGTATCTCTTGACGGCATCATATTGTATTAAATCCAACGTTATTCTAGTTTACACCAGAACTTTTTTACTTTGCTTGATCTAGGGAGCACTAATTGGCGGAATTACGAGCATCATCGGTAGCGTTTGGTTGACCTTTGGGTCCTTCACACTGAAAAGAGGACATCCGACTTTTCCTCCTCTCAGCATCGATGGATGCATGAAGCCCAGTAATCTCTCCTTCCCAGAATATGACGACAGTAACTCCAGCTCTGTCTTTCACTTCGTCGACGAATCTCCGATGAACGCAACGATGATATACTTCCATCCACAGACTAATCAAGCAATTGAGGTTACGTCACTAATCTGTAACACTCTTAAGCGTGTATTCAAGAATTACCACTTAGTCTCATGATACCGTTGATTTTCTTCATAATAGATTGTTTATTTCTTTGCTAAAGTGCAGTAATATACAAAGTGAAGTAGTATACGTGGTGTATGTATGTGTTTAAAAAATAAAGGAAAGTAAGGCAAAGTAAAAAAATAAAGAAAGCTGAGCTAATGCTCTCGGATTCCATGAAATAAGCTACGAAATACCGATTTGAAAAAATCGCCTTGCTCCACTGTTCTTGCGTGATCTACTTCTACGGCCTCATTCTGCTGCTTCGCTGCGTCCTCTCAGATCTTCTGGTCGTCTTGACCTCTTAGTTCCTCGTGTCAGGAATACTATGGCTCAGTCCAGGTCCTTTGCCTGCATAGGTCCCTCACTTTGAAACCGACTTCCTCCTTCTTTCCGCACCACATTCTCCTGCTTTTTTCTCGGGGTCTCGAGCACTGGGAGCGCCTCTGAATGGTCTATGCCGCGAGCGGCGCTTTATAAATGCCCAGATACAATACAATACAATGTATATCAGGGATGGCGAACCTATGGCACGCGTGCCCAACTTGGCACGCCAACAGATTTTGCTTGGCACGCCACCTGAACTCTAAACTTTAGTTTATTCAAGCCTTTTTATATTTCTTTATTTCTAACATTCAACAACTTCTTTCATGATTCACTGTCACATAAAATTGAAGAACTTAAATATCCAAATCTGTTCCTTCCAAATGATCACATTCGAGTTCACAATAATAGCAGACTGACATGATGCAAGAGTCAAATTTACGGTCCACCGCTAGCATCATCTACTGAATGCAATTTAAAAATTAAAGCTACCAATAACTATCGACTCTTGCATCATGTCAGTCTGCTATTATTGTAAACTCGAATGTGATCATTTGGAAGGAACAGTTTTGGATATTTCGGCAGATATTTAAGTTCTTCAAAACGGACACATTCAACACACTCAAAACAGTCGCATTTGGAAATTTATAGATTTTTCAGTCAAGTTACTCGTGCCAATCTTTGTTTGCAAGCATGCATTTAATTAAATCAGACATTAGAAACAGATTAACCGATGGCATACAAGCGCTACATGCGTGGCATTGAGAACAACAAAATAGAAACTAGACATAAACCAGCTGGTATGTACTGTCCAGCAGAAAAAATCACGCTGACAGTGTAATGTTCCATTTAAAAATAATTATAAATATAAATAAATCGCAATATTAAGTAGCCACGTTCAAAAATGACGAAAAGGCTATTCAGTATTAGCTTCCGCTTTTTTGGAGGGAGTACTTCACTCTGCATTCATTGGTTCGATAAACTTTCTGGCACGCGAAATTTTCCACTTTCTTTAAGAACCATTTTTGGGCACGCTAGCTAAAAAAGGTTCGCCATGCCTGATGTATATAATGTTTGTTATTTCTTCATACTGGTTGACACTCTGCAGCCAGGTAGAATCAAGATGCCGCTGACAGGTGGTATGAAGATTAAAATGCACTAAGTTTAGAGCGAGATTTAGCTGACAAATTGTTTTTTTGTCGTTAGGTTCCTCTGCAAGGGTTAGAGAAATTCTATTCAATTTCGTACATCTGGTACAACTTACTGTGGATGATAGTCACGGTACTCGTTGGATCCATAGCATCCTTTCTGCTCAGTAAGATATTAATGACTACCTTCAGAGTTTAAATTGGCAATTAATTTGAGCAATAAAAGAAAGACCACTTTGAGTGGGCCTAAAGCTTTTCAGTAGCCTCGCCGTTCTTTAACGTTTTTCGTTCCTCTTATATGTTTCTAAATAATTCATTGCATTTGTTATGCATTGAAAGCACTATTGACTTTTAATTTCAGTACCGTAATCTGCCCATTAGTCCTGCCTAGGTGTCTCTAGATCGCAGTTTCAAGAATGAGTTGTGGATTCAGTAGTAAAATCAGCTGTAAAGTCGTTCCGGGAAGTAGTTCTTTTGGCAAAGTGTTTTCGTTGCATATCTCTGATCTTGTTTCAACCGTCAGATCTGTGGGAATATGACAAGAAGAATTTAAAATTAAGACACACACGACTTACTAAGCAAAGGGGCAAATGTGCGGTAATTGATCAATGTGTTGCCTAATTGACAGGAGACCGGTCGGAAGAAGAGAATGTGGATGAGAGACTTCTGATCAATTTCCGGATGTGTTTCCGGTGCAGAAGTGACTCCGAATCAGAATCAGCCTCGAAAGTAGATTCTCATGTAAACTACAAGGTAGTGGTACTTAGTGTTTGCAGTGTTTTTATACTTGGGCCAGTTGACCTATGAATGAAATAGTCTTTATCATTGAAGGCCATAAAATCTGAGAGGCACCGACTACAATAAACCTACGTTTGAGCTCGACGTATCAGATGCGCTTTTGATCGTGCTTTATAGCTTGAAAGCAATGTACCGATCTATGTATCTATAACTTGATTGTTGACGCTTTCTTAAGCAATAAAGAGGAGTTGCTTTTCTTGTTCGTAGAAGAAATCTAATCTATCCGCACGTTCATTTTTGAGCTGGGTTAAAGATATCCCTAGAGCAAAAACAGAAATAGGATCTACTATACTAATATTAACTATAGCTCTGATACTGCCAAGGTCCTGTTTAACCCAATATTATATTTTATATTTTTAATTGATTTATGTATATATTGTTATGTAAACTAATATTAATGAATTATTAGAAGAACTGCATGCTAATTACAGTCTTTGATCTGTACTAAACAGGATGTACTTCAAGATGAAGCGACCGAGATAATGAAGGAACCGATCGAAATGCATTCCAAGCCAAAAGTCAAAGAGATATCTTCTACACCAAGACAGACAACGAAGTGACAAACGAACTGAGAAACGAAACAGCAGAGATGTTGCTCATAAATACAGAAATATCCTAAATATGGTCACCACAAGAACCCTATCCAACGACTGCTTGCAAAACATGCCCAACTCATTACACTTTGGAAGATATTAGTTAGAACTTTAGCTTATAGGAGTCTTCCGGCACGACCAAAACACTGTTGTAATATGTTGCCGGTGTCACGAAATAGAGTATCCCCATACAAGTATATCCCCCTCGTGCAAAAGTATCCCCCATGAGTCGTACAAAATTTTCCCCCTTCAATAAGTATCCCCCAGCAACATAATTACAAATAATTGTGCGACTTAAGTCAGTTTAGAATTATAACTCATCAGTCGTGGTCATAGGCAAAGCCATATGCTACTTATTGTTGGCATGCGTGGGAAAAGAATCCAGTGAAGTCAATGATCCTCTCATAACTCTCTCTACTCTATACTTTATTTACTATTGGGCACGTTGTGACATTGATATCGGTCGATTCGTATCAATCGGTACACCAGCAAAACGAGGAAGACAAAATATCAGCAGTCACAAACGATATTTTCATGAAAAGGGACTAAGGCGCTAATTATGTTTATTGGTAGCTCGCGCTTGATATCGCTCGGATGATTTGTATCAATAAGTGCACCAGCAAATCCAGTGAAGCCATTTGAGGCATTGTGTTCTTTGTGGTGTTGTAATCGCATGCAAATTAAACATTGTCTATTCGCATTATTAGTTGCGAGAAGGGCTTGTTGCGATGGATGAGTCTAACACAAGGATCACAAAATATCAGCAATCACAAACGACAGTGTGATGAAAAGGGACTAAGGTGCTAATTAGGTGAATTGGTAGAGCTCGCTCTTGATATCGGTCGATTCGTATCTCGGCAAATCTCAGCCGACAATATTGCGTCAGCTCTATACAATACACCTAACCACATCGGGAAACCTACATGTTAAAGCCCTCCCTGCCAGAAGCAAATGGACTTCTCTTCGTGTGTTCTGTAGGCCTACGCAGCTGCCTATCCCTTTGAGATTGCTTTCGGTTCTGCCACGCTGGATGTTGACTTCGGTGAGCCTTCAGAAATGCGAAAATAACTTGAGAAATGTCTTTCCCCCCAAATACCTCTTACGAGAGAAGGAGGAAGGCCACTTCCGTGTGTGGTTATCCTTCCTACTGTAACTTCGGTTTGATTTGCTCTAAACATTGCTTAGAAGACTTAGAACACCTAGATTCACTTGCTTTACCTATCGGTATTTCTCGCTTTCAATTTTTGATTACAGCATAGATTTGTCTCCCTGTTGCAATCCGCCTGGTCCCTATGACTCGCTTTACCTTATGCCTTACCAACTTAAAGAATGCTCTCTTTAGCTGTGGTTGGACTGGGAGCGCTCCTGAGTAAATCACCTTGAAGGGACGCTATTTAAAAGCTCCCTAATAATTATAATGATAATAATAATAATAATAATAATAATAATAATAATAATAATAATAATAATAATAATAATAATAATAATAATAATAATAATAATAATAATAGATTTAGCAATTATAGGCATTTTCAATAGTACCTTATGCCTGTGAATTGTTATCCCCCGGGGGATGATTTTACACGATGGGGGATAGAAATGGTTTATTCCCGGATACTCTATACCGGTAGATTCCATCCGGGGGGATAAATTTATTCATCCCATCGTATAGTTTTAGGACGGATAGTCTGTCACGCGACACCGGCATGTCACTTGCGAGTGTTTAGAGATATTGGATCCATGGGATAGTCAGTTGGGATTGTACGTTGCTGAAGTAAATGAAATTTTTAGTTTAAAAGGACGTCGTGTTTCATGAATTGTGTGTAGTGGTAAGTTTCACGTTTACCGAACCTGCTATCGGTTAAATGTGATCTGCAATTCTTGGTACGAAGCAAATGCATTATATTAGTAAACGCTCTTAGACCACGACAGAAATAACACACTGATATTCCGAAACAAATGAATCTGTTCGTTGTATGATGAGCGTAATTAACCTTTAGCTCATGAGCACTTTTCTTATTTTAGGAACGAAGTTAGCATCCGATAGGGATGATCCACAAAAGAGTAACCTTTAATTTGAACCAACTAATTTGTTGTGAAACTTGTTGGTCATTGAAGTTCTTTAACTTTAATTTTATTCACATTCCAAATGTCAAATGGAAGAGTCTTAGAACGGATCGCGTGGGTTTATACAAATCGTAACTGTAATACATTTTGTATAATTATGACTAATTAATTGACTGACTGATTGCTTTGTACATAAGAGTGATGAATAATTAATTATTAGATGTATTATTGATTGACTGATTGATTGATTCATAGACATAGAGGGATTGATTGAGGTGGAGACTTGGTTTTCAATACCAATGAAGTTTGGCTTATTATTGTCATTATTACGTTGACTTTTTGCTTGAGAAATCTCAGTGGTGAGTTCATTTTACCTGTCTGTTCATTAAGGACACATGCAAAGATGGGAACAAAGAGTCACACAAGTGTCGACTAAAGGAGGGGACTGTGCCCCGTTGCCTAAAATGTCAACATCAGTCAGCCAGCAGAGAGTTATTTAGGTCTTGGATCCAAGTAGTTTTTTAGAGGACACAGCAGCAGCAACAACGCCTTGCCATTCAACACAGTTAGCTCGATTTGCGGCTTAAGCTCCTCTGCCTTTCTGAAGTTCTTCTGTTCCGGAAATGCCAGAAGATTAATATATTTGTTAGTGCTATCTCTGACTTGGGTCGGGAGCGCCTCTGAATCGTCGAGTGGCGCTTTTATAAGGATTTTATTACAATTACAAATGCAAGACTAACCGGATTTATCTAATTACTTGACGTTTATTGGACACTGAAAAAAATCGATACCACTGTTACTAAAAGAAAAATGCTAATGGGAAGCCAATAATAAGACCGAAAGACAATACGTCCCGCTAATAGGGTCACCTAATATTTGCCACAGGTTTCAATACAACAGATCTACGAAATACCGTATTGGAAGTTCAACGGATTAATCTAATATATATATATATATAATTTATATATATATATATGTCTTATTTCTCCACAGCTGTGTAAACGTCAGCCTACCAAGAAAAGAGTGAACCTTTGACTTGATAAGAGTCGAACATCGCTCTCATATCCAAAACAACAATCAGTCACAGTAGTACTCTCTCTGTCTGTCTCTGTCTCTGTCTCTCTGTCTCTGTCTGTCTGTCTATCCGTCCGTCCGTCCGTCCGTCCGTCCGTCCGTCCGTCCGTCCATCCATCAATGCACTAACTGCAACCAACCGTCCGTCCGTCCGTCCGTCCGTCCATCCAGCAGTCCATCCATACGCGCACACACATTATATTCATAAACATATATATATATATATATATATATACTCATTATATATACTCATTATATACATACTCATATGCAAACATTTACTCACCAAGAAGCAGAGGCGTCTATCCCCCCTCAGTCATTGGAGCAACGTCCCTTTTCCCCTCTTATTCCCCCTCCTCGTTTCTCCCCCCTAAAATGGTGGCACGCACACTGACAGATCTCCGCCCCCCCTATTTCTTGAAGGGAACATTTGCTCCAAGGTTTCTATGGTGTAGACGCCCCTGCCAAGAGGACATATATACATGTAGATAACACAAAATATGTCATATAATATATATATATAAATATATATATATATATATATATATAAAAAAATATATATATATATTTATATATATATATTATATGCATGTAGGTCTATATCAGCGGTTCTCAACCTGTGGGTCGCGACCCCCACGGGGGTCGCCTTACAATTTGCCAGGGGTCGGCTTGAGCCTTCAGAAATTTGTAATAAAAACTTGTCAGCGTAGTTTCTTAATGTTTTCTTCTTAAATCTTAAGTAATGTTTAAACTTTAAATTTAGCAGCTGCCATTGAAATTTGTAACTCTTAATTGTACAGTCATAGTACAATAGCCTACACGATAAATATTAAACTTCAAGTAAACATTTCATTTACTAAATTTTACTTTTAAATTTTCAAAATTATTACCAACAGAAATTACACATTGTTTTGTTCATTAGTGATTTATTATGGTATTATGCATGATGCGTATGGATTATCGAATGATGAGAAATGAAATTTGTAGCAAAAATGTGGTGAAGGGGAGTAACCCAATCAATTGTATTGATAGGGGTCGCCACAACTTTGAAATATTATCAAGGGGTCGCAGCGTTAAAAAGGTTGAGAACCGCTGGTCTATATGCACTTTACTAAGCCTCACCTTATCAATTGAATCTAGATCTGGGACAAAATATCTTGGTTCATTCACAGCATTCGTGGGGCAAGTGATGTTTTTTTCCTTGACCCATGCCTCTGATGGTGCACATGTGGTGGGGGTTCCTATCTAAATCGTCCTCAGGGTTCGAATGTCAAGTGCGTCGGGCGAAGTTGTGAATTTTTCTTCTCTCCAGAGAAGGTCTGTTGTAGATCAGGGGCACCCGAAGACGGACGCACTGGATGATGTTGCGTCTACCCACCAAATCAAATCCACACAAGGAACAGGCATCGCTTCGATATTTTTCTTAAACGGCAATACCACATGTTAAAGCATTAGATGTTATGAAAATTGAAATTTATTATGAGTCACTCTGAGTCATTTGTGATGTGCGACTACGAGCGGCGGACAGGGGACGGGTGGGGATGTGGGGGGGGGAGGTGAGCGTCCAATTTTCTTTTGGGTGTGCGTCCACTTTTTAAGACTGCGGGTGACCTTGATTTGATTCTTGTTATCTAATCTAATCCGATTTCTTATCTGAACCAACAAGGCGTCTCGGACAGTGACTAGATCTCTCCGTAGAAATATGGGCTATGCTTTAACTGAGAAGGAAACTTCGATCGCCGGTTTTATGCGATACGATAACGGCGCTGCAGAAGTCTAAGGATCACGTGCAAGACATGCCAAGACATGCGAAGACGTGTCAAGACATGCCAAGACATGCCAAGACTTGCTAAGACATGCCAAGACATAACGTCACTTGACCCCTCCGTGGTTGTAAGTACGCGATCCGCCCGATTGACAGCTTGTAATAAGCGTAATCCCAATCTATACAGTCAAAGGTCTTCGGTCAATCTAACTAGGCTTTTCTTTCTGCCACGAATTCTTTGTCTTTGTGCATTCTACACTCGTGAAAACTGGTGCAATCCAGCTGCGGAACACAGGATTGATTCGGATGGGCGAGCACCTGAAACCAAGAGCTCCCCTCTGGTCGAGGAGCGAAGTGCCCGACGCGCTGCGACGTCGGACACCGGGCGGCAAAGGAACCTCGCTATACCCGAGGAACTGGGTCCGCGGCAGGACCTAGTTACCGACGAATGGTGCCCAGCCCCCCACCCCCTCGACTGAGAGATATCTTGAAAGATCGTGCTGACTGCCTTAGTCTCTGCCGCAAACCAGATAGTCCTCTCAATTTTAAACACTTCAACACAACTTCAGCTCACTACCCTCAGCATCTCTCACACGATTTGCAGACACCGAAACGCTGAACAAGCAGACTCTGGATCGGCGGACTAACTTCTGTTTCTAACCCCAGATGCAACATAAATTAATCGAGACATATATCCAAGGGTCATTGCCAGTAAGATGTATGTCTAGCGAGGTCGATGACGCTATATAGCGCGTTGCTCATCAAAATAGGTTCACATATTATAGGCGAATCAAACAGAGAAGCCTAAATTTGGGACCCCTAATTAAGTGTATGTTAAAGTATATTTCTTTGACGAGAGGCATCAACTTACAGGGCTAGATAAAAGATTTGTTAATTATCTTAATGAAATTGAATTCTTTAATGAGAGGCATCATTTGAACAAGACGATCAACTATCAACTCAGCTGAACTACAACGGTAAGATCAGGAACACACACTCACACCTCGGGAAAAATTATAAAAATATTAATAATAATTAACAGACGACATTCAGGACATTGTTTCCTACATTTGTTAATAGTTCAGTCCATGAAGGATCTTGTACACCTCGGGGCAAAAAAATAAAGAATAATAATAATAATAATGCACAGTTACATTTACATTTACCCTTAGTGGGAGATAACCAAAGTTAGAGAGCTAAATCATTCGTAGCAAAAACACTTTGAGAAATCTTTTTTCATCAATATGCTGTAATTTTCTTTTACAGATCTTTTATCGTGGTTCACTTTTCGAATCCAGCATTTCGCATCGATGGATTACTTGTCTTGGCCGGACTATCTGATCCTGGTGGCATTCTTTGTCATCTCACTTGGGATCGGCCTCTACCACTCCTTAACAGGTGGTCGACAGAAGACGACCTCCGAGTTCATCATGGCAAACCGTTCGCTCAAGGTCCTTCCGACCGCCGTGTCTCTTCTTGTTTCCTACCAATCAGCTATTACAATCTTGGGAATGACAGCAGAGATGTACAGCTACGGATCGCTGTATATTGTTTTGATGTCGATATCATTCACGTTGGGTATTGGTCTCACAATGCAGGTGGCCATTCCGTGGATGTATCCGATGAAATTAGTCAGCATCAACGAGGTTAGGTTTACAACATCGTAACCAGGTATTTTTTTTGCAAAAGTCTCTACCGCAAAGAATTGAAAATCAACAATTTGTCGTTCTTGTAGGTTTTGATAGGTTGGTTATGTTTTAATCATCAATCTGCAACTGGAGTTCTTCGAGTGTTCAACATTTTAACGACGGGAGTGTACTGACTGTGACTGTTAAACAAATGCAGCTCGTCGTTAAAGTTGTTAATATATTTTCTATTGACGTTGTGCCGTAGCAAACGTTAGAAAGTGTACGCTGCTCACAATCAGTTATAGGCCTACATTATCGAAACGTCCATTGACAAACTTTCTGTTTAATTGTAGTACTTTGAACGTCGCTTCCATTCGAAATCTGTAAGAACACTTGCATCCATCATCTCAATCTTTACAGGGGTAAGATTTATTGTATTTATTCTGCTTTAAAGGTAAATAAATTCTCGCAGATGTTTAGCTAAATTGCCAAATATTTACCATGACCGTTTTCTTTTGTCAAAATAAGTGAATGTTAGTAAATTTAGGTTTATTTAAAAATTCAATTTAAAAGGCTAGGACCAATTTGACTCATTTCTGCCTTTTTAGGTCTTAAATATGTACATTATTGTGTAGCAAACAGTTCTTGTAAGAAACTTACAAGAACTGTTTGCTACACAATAATGTAGGCTACATAGTTAAGACCTAAAAAGGCAGAAATGTGATGCGCTATATTTGCATTATCGGGAGTTCTATCAATTTTCTGTGGATTCTTTTAACAGCTAAATACAATTATGTAAATAATGTAGGCATTTATTGGTTGATTTTCAATAGATTCTTTACATGGGAACAGCAATGTATGCTCCTTCTGCAGCTCTACAAGCAGGTCTGACGGCTATTTCATACCACGTTCTCATTTAATCATTTATGTATACAAGCTCCTAAAGTGCATTTGCTGTTCAGACCTGTGTTTTTATGATTCCTACAGACTATCATATTAGAGAGAATTTTGCAATCGTAATCATAATCATTATCTGTAATTTTTTAAAGCGTCACTCTAAGATAACACTAAGCGTGGTGGCTCAGTGGTAAGTTCGGCGCCTTGTGACCGGAGGGTTGCAGGTTCGAATCCCACTCTAGCCGCTGCGTACGGACCTTGGGCAAGTCCTTCACTCGCGATTGCTCGTGGCGCTTCGGCGTGAAAACTCCGACACCGTATTCCAATGCAGTTGTAGTCGGGAGCGCCTCTAAGTAGTAGTAGACTTGAGGAGGCGCTATAGAAATATCCGAAATAAATAAATAAAATGAAATAAATAAAGCTATGCTCAAAGCACCAGCTTATTCACGAGCGCTGCGTCGTATCCAAAGATCGATTACAATAATGAAGGTCTGAGTCGAGTTGCCAGAGAGACAGAGCAGCTGTTACGGTGGGTTTGGTTGAGGACTAGAAAGCTTGCGTTGGTCATTTGACACTCAGAAGAAAGAAGCAGGTCTTCGGAAGACATGAACTCCTCTTTGGATTCGTTTACCAACCGCAGCCAAACTGTTGGATTCGACGGTCTGTCGCGGTTGAACGTGGATTCTCTACTGGATTGTGATTTCGGATTATGGTTTCACTTGAAGAGATTGATGCCTTGGGCATTGTGAAAACGGCGCTGTTACTAGATTAGTTTTAGATGAATGTAGCGCGTAATTGGTATTTGATTTTATACCCGCTACTTTATTTTAACTGTCCCCATCTTTAGCGACTAGTAGGCCTAATGAATGTTAAACAGTTTCTTTAGTTTCATTATTTAATATTATATTTGAGTAAAGTGCTTTCTTCTAGAAAAAAGGTCCTGGAACTGAACAATAGGTTCCGGAACTAAACAATTATGGAAGGGCTAAAATCCTGAGAAAAACGGGATTGGGGGTTGGAAGGGGTCTCAACAAACACTGAAAACAGTTCACATCACTGAAATTAAATGAAAATAACTAAGTTATTGCTTTTATTATTAAAATAAATAAATTACCTTTTAGTTGCTGAAAAAAGGTGCCAGAACGCCGTTGCGGCTGAAAATAGTACTGTTTGAGTATAACACGTAGTTATCACGCAGTCATGTGACCATGCAGCGTTCTATATATGTAAATTTCTCACTCACAGAATTTTAGATTATCACTACCTATCGAGCATCTTGCGATTAACTAGTTATTATTTACCTATGCTAACCTATTATCTTTTTTTGTTGAGAGTTACTTCGAAGATCACTTCTGGTTAAAGTAAAATATCTCGCTCTCTACATAAAATTAACTGTGAATCATTGGAACTAGTTTATTAAAAAATTTGTGTTCTCATAAGGAGAGCAAATGGTATCTTCAAATAAAGAACTGTAACTTGTTTATCATTGTCCTAGCAACTGGATTTCCAATTGTGGTCTCGATTCCTGTCATGGCTGTCGTTTCCGTAGCATACACAGCTCTGGTGAGTAACAGCCGAATCACCTCACTAACAGCACTGAAATGTGAAACGTTCATAGAATGTGTACTAATTAGTTTAGCCGCCCAAGCATTACATTGTAAAGCATACCAAACAATGATCCGATTTCGTCTGTATCTTATTCAATAAATGAATACTGATTGATTGATCATAAACGTCACTATGAACGTACATTAGGCTACTTGATCAAATAGATTGTCAACTGCAAAAAGTTGCATAAGATTGTTTCACTTGGTTTATATTTGGCTAGCATGAATATATTTTTAACTTTGCCCACATTTCTCCCTTTATTCGTGATTCCCTCTACTAGGTCCCTGTTCAACAGCGTATTCAGTTTAAAACCCTCACCTTCATGCGCAACAGTTTTGCTGTTTCGGCCGATTGTTGCAATTTCTTATCCGTCGCAGGCTGCTTCTCTGCCTTTACAGTCTGATCTTCTGGAAATTGAATTGATTACGGTTTTGTTTTTACGCGCCATTGCTTGATGCACTGTGCAACTGACACCGGCGCGATACTACACTGTTACAAATAAAGGTGGACAAGTCTTGGAATATTCCACCAGTTGGTGGTTTCCCTGCTCCACCATTGTTTCCCGGTGGAAAATACCACGAAGCGTATGATGCGTCAGGTTAAAGCCGATTATAGGTGGAATTTAACACGCTAGCGTAATTAATGAATCACCCGGCTATATGATGCAAAAATCTCTGATTGAAATTGCAGAACTAGGGCCTATAGCATAGCCATGTCGTGTTGCACCATGTCGGCTACCGTAATCGTAATGTCGAAACTTCTAAGGCGCCACTTGAAAGCCAAACGCATGGCAACAACTTATTCTCTATAGTCCAGTTTCCGAGGGTTTTCCCAAATGTTAATCAAAAGGAGGTCATATTGTCCAGTTTCTGAGACATACGGCGAGACATACAAAGACAGGTATCTGATTACTGTCAGACAGAAAGACATTTTAGATCAATAAATGTAAAAGGTAGACGCCGCTTTGAGACAAGTTTAAAGAGCTAGTTATTAGACTGTTAATAGACACGCTAATAAGCTGTCCTGTATAGCACAGGTGGTTAGCGCGTTTCCCATTTCGTGAATCCAGTGAGGCAAACTCAGTTCGATTCCCGAGCACGGACACTTTTTTCATAAATATAGATTTTTGAACAATGATGAAATTGTTGACATTAACATTTTGTCTACTATATGTAATCGACGCTCAGTTTTGGTTATAAGTTAAAGTAAACTTGGGAAATTATTATTACAAACTCAACTTTCTCAATTAAAGACAAACTGCGCGTCGAATGAAGACGAACTCTTTAAAGCGCATAGTGTTAGCGCGATGGACTGTCAATCGAGAGGTCGGGGGTTCAAATCCCCGCCAGGGCAGAAAATTGGTTCGAGATTTCTGTTCAACCGGCACCCCTAGCCATCTCAGCTGCAATGAGTACACTGACCCTACACTGTCAGTGGGAAGTTGAGATGGCGAGGGAGAGGATTGGCCACCCGCCCTCACATGCCGAGGCCAAGAAAATGAAGTCGCCAACACTTCATACCCATGGCTAGCTTAAGGGACTGCTCTTCTTGTTCTTGTTCTTGTTCGTGTTCGTGTTCGTGTTCTTGTTCTTGTTATTGTTCTTGTTCTTGTTCTTGTTCTTCTTGTTCTTGTTCTTGTTCTTCTTCTTGTTCTTATTCTTGTTCTTGTTCTTCTTGTTCTTCTTGTTCTTCTTGTTCTTCTTGTTCTTCTTGTTCTTCTTGTTCTTCTGGTTCTTGTTCTTGTTCTTCTTTTTCTTGTTCTTGTCCTTGTTCTTGTTCTTCTTCTTGTTCTTGTTCTTGTTCTTCTTGTTCTTGTTCTTCTTGTTCTTCTTGTTCTTCTTGTTCTTGTTCTTGTTCTTGTTCTTGTCCTTGTTCTTGTTCTTCTTCTTGTTCTTGTTCTTGCTCTTCTTGTTCTTCTTCTTGTTCTTCTTGTTCTTCTTCTTGTTCTTCTTCTTGCTCTTCTTCTTCTTCTTGTTCTTCTTCTTGTTGTTGATGTTGTTGTTGCTGTTCTTCTTGTTCTTGTTCTTCTTGTTCTTGTTCTTGTTCTTCTTGTTCTTCTTTTTCTTCTTGTTCTTCTTCTTGTTCTTCTTCTTGTTCTTCTACTTGTTCTTCTTATTCTTGTCCTTGTCCTTGTCCTTGTCCTTGTCCTTGTCCTTGTCCTTGTCCTTGTCCTTGTCCTTGTCCCTGTCCCTGTCCCTGTCCCTGTCCCTGTCCCTGTCCCTGTCCCTGTCCCTGTCCCTGTCCTTGTTCTTGTTCTTGTTCTTGTTCTTCTTGTTCTTCTTGTTTTTCTTCTTGTTCTTCTTGTTCTTCTTCTTTTTGTTCTTCTTCTTGTTCTTCTTCTTGTTCTTCTTCTTGTTCTTCTTCTTGTTCTTCTTCTTGTTGTTGATGTTGTTGTTGCTGTTCTTCTTGTTCTTGTCTTCTTCTTCTTGTTCTTGTTCTTCTTGTTCTTCTTTTTCTTCTTCTTCTTGTTCTTCTTGTTCTTCTTGTTCTTCTTGTTCTTGTTCTTCTCCTTGTTCTTGTTCTTGTTCTTGTTCTTGTCCTTGTCCTTGTCCTTGTCCTTGTCCTTGTCCTTGTCCTTGTCCTTGTCCTTGTCCTTGTCCTTGTCCTTGTCCTTGTCCTTGTCCTTGTCCTTGTCCTTGTCCTTGTTCTTGTTCTTGTTCTTCTTGTTCTTCTTGTTTTTCTTCTTGTTCTTCTTGTTCTTCTTCTTTTTGTTCTTCTTCTTGTTCTTCTTCTTGTTCTTCTTCTTGTTTTTCTTCTTGTTCTTCTTCTTGTTGTTGATGTTGTTGTTGCTGTTCTTCTTCTTCTTGTCTTCTTGTTCTTGTTCTTGTTCTTGTTCTTCTTGTTCTTCTTTTTCTTCTTCTTCTTCTTCTTCTTCTTCTTCTTGTTCTTCTTGTTCTTCTTGTTCTTGTTCTTCTCCTTGTTCTTGTTCTTGTTCTTGTTCTTGTGTTCTTGTTGTTGTTGTTGTTGTTGTTCTTGTTGTTCTTGTTGTTCTTGTTGTTGTTGTTGTTGTTGTTGTTGTTCTTGTTGTTGTTCTTGTTGTTGTTGTTGTTGTTGTTGTTCTTGTTCTTGTTCTTGTTCTTGTTCTTGTTCTTGTTCTTCTTGTTGTTCTTGTTGTTCTTGTTCTTGTTCTAGTTCTTGTTCTTGTTCCTCTTCCTCTTCCTCTTCCTCTTCCTCTTCCTCTTCCTCTTCCTCTTCCTCTTCCTCTTCTTCCTCTTCCTCTTCTTCCTCTTCTTCCTCTTCTTCTTCTTCTTCTTCTTCTTCTTCTTCTTCCTCTTCCTCTTCCTCTTCCTCTTCCTCTTCCTCTTCCTCTTCTTCTTCTTCTTCTTCTTCTTCTTCTTCTTCTTCTTCTTCTTCTTCTTCTTCTTCTTCTTCTTCTTCTTCTTCTTCTTCTTCTTCTTCTTCTTCTTCTTCTTCTTCTTCTTCTTCTTCTTCTCTTCTTCTTCTTCTTCTTCTTCTTCTTCTTCTTCTTCTTCTTCTTCTTCTTCTTCTCCTCCTCCTCCTCCTCCTCCTCCTCCTCCTCCTCCTCCTTTCCATGTTGTCTGCACAGAATTTAATGTTGGTATTGATCTGTTTTAACACAATTGACTTCTACTTATTAGAGTACTACTAAACATCACACTAACCACACAATTTGGCATATTTTAGAGGCCCCAAGAGCAGATAATGTGTAGAGCTTACTGCAAAGTATGCACATTCTTTATCGCTAGTATAATTAGAATTATTTTATTTATGTTGCACCGCTATACTATATGTGTAACTGCACTGTATATACTAAGCTCATGTAGAACACCACTTAGTGTCAAATCTAACATGTAATTGTTATTATACTTAACTTCTATCAGACAAGTCATCAACTGGTGGTGCACCAAAACGAAGCTTCATTCATTCGTTCTGAGAATTTATATAGCACCAGAGACATATTCACAGGCACAGTCAGAGCTAAAGAAATGTGATTTCAGGGACTTGAAAAAGCAAGCGAGCTCAACTAGGTGTCTAGAGGGAGGTCATTCCGGATGGAGGGCCCCACAACCGAAAAGGCCCGACATTGTCTAATAAGGTCAGTATGCATGCAGATCAGTCCAAAGACAGACTTTGATGGAGATGCCTGAGGGAGCCTGCAGAATATTTTCCATGTTGAAATTTGCATATGCATAAGGTGACACTTGCTCATAGCTAAACCCACATGTCCATGGTGGTTATGCTACATTTGTACTGCAAGTGGTGCGAAGCTATAGTGATGATATTCTATATTCTATATATGGTTAATCATTAAGTACCTGTGTTTCTGTTTCAGTGCCCACGCATATCCCAGGAATCAGTGTGAACACATTGGATTTTGTTCAGTGGTAAATATAATTTCCTGTCTATTGCTGTCCTAACTTTCACTTATGATTCTTTAAAATTAAGCATCACCTTATGCTGTGGTTTTATCTAGCAGCAGTGTATTCTATATGAATTCTCGATTACAATTAAAACTACAAATTTCTGTATGAAAACATGGGCAGTTTGTGATAGAATGAATATTATTATTAAGTTAGAGGCCTTAGAAGAAAAAGAAAAAAAGCAGCATTAAGGATGGACTGAGATGCATTAGCTGCTTTATAGAACACTATAATGAACACACCAACCATACGCTGTTAATGGGAAGATATAGATGGCGAGTGCAAAGACTGGCCTCCTGCCCTGATATGCTGAGGCTAAGAAAAATGAAGATGTTAACACTTCTTACTCCTGGCTGCCTCTCAGGCATGCCTGAGACTGCACTCTTTTTCTTCTAAGGCCTGTAACTTATTGTCTTATCGATATTTCTTAGTCGTCTCGGACTTGACGACTTCTAGATTTCTATCAATATGTTTGGTGTTTACGCCCCTCTACTCTTGTCTCCACATTGATAATAGCCCATAGTCTGACAACATGTTTATTGTTTTCTCGTTTTTCATCTATTTCTTCCTGGCTGGATTATCATTATTGCTACATTGCTGAAGTGGCGTTCGTTCCTTTTACGTTCGTTCCTTTTGCTAATGTTTAGCCTGGTTTTGTGACTTATGGATTTATCAATCTATGTCTACAACCCATGGTCTTCTTTACACAGTCGGGTTTTCAGAAGAACCATTCTACCGAGGCCCTACTAGTTTTAATTCTGTCTGATTTATATAGCGCCATGGTTAGTGGTCTCCACATTGACAATAGCCCATAGTCTGACAACATGTTTATTGTTTTCTCGTTTTTCATCTATTTCTTCCTGGCTGGATTATCATTATTGCTACATTGCTGAAGTGGCGTTCGTTCCTTTTACGTTCGTTCCTTTTGCTAATGTTTAGTCTGGTTTTGTGACTTATGGATTTATCAATCTATGTCCACAACCCATGGTCTTCTTTACACAGTCGGGTTTTCAGAAGAACCATTCTACCGAGGCCCTACTAGTTTTAATTCTGTCTGATTTATATAGCGCCATGGTTAGTGGTCTGGTAACCTTTTTTGCCCTCTTTGACGTTAACCTACCATTTGATTCAGTTGACCACACCATCCTTCTCCAGCGCCTTTCAGTCTCATTTGGATTGGTTGGCAAGCCATTAGGCTGGCGCTGCTCTTTTCTTACTGGTCGCTCTAGCTGTGTTGTGATTTGTGGTTCTAGGTCTCCTTAGGTTCCTGCTCTGTTTGGTGTTCCCCATGGATCCGTTCTTGGCCCATTGCTCTACATTCTGTTTACTCCCCTCTACTCTGGTCTCCACATTGACAATAGCCCGTAGTCTGACAATAAGTTTATTGTTTTCTTGTTTTTTATCTATTTCTTGCTGGCTGAATTATTAATGTTGCTACATTGCTGAAGTGGCGTTCGTTCCTTTTGCCAATGTTTAGCCTCGTTTTGTAACTTATGGATTTATCAATCTGTGTCTACACCCCCATGGTCTCGTCGGGTTTTCAGAAGAACAATTCTATCGAGGTCCTACTGGTTCACCTCCTGTATGATTTATATGGCGCCATCCAACCACACACATACACAAACACATGTATACACATAAAGATATACATACATAAATACATGCAAACACACATACAAACACACACATACATGCAAACACACATACAAACACACACATACATATATACATACATAGACGCATACATATACACATACACAAATGCATACATACAAACATGCATTCTGATCTAGCCATTGCATCGATTATCATCAGCTCCTGATTGCACGAGGGATATATGTATTACTTACAATTAACTTTTTGTGTTTTTTAGAATTGACTGACTTAAGATATAGAGTCATCTGACGTCTTCATTCCAGCTACACGCACTAAGATGGGAGATTGTGTTGCTGATCCTAAAGAATGAAACAGTCTCCATCCAACGTCCGATAATTCATCCAGCTGTTGAAAGAAAATTAAACTTGCTGCTTGCTGTTTAAAGGATGTCATTGACAGATACTTTGTTTGAAAATAACTGCATACAAGTTTTAGTCTATATATACTGTTCTTAGTAAAATCTGTAGTAAAAATTATTATGTTTTGTTTTAAATTTAGCTAGAATCAATAATTTCCATATATTTGCAGTCATAATTTTGAGCATCACAGTTTATTAGAATAATTAAAAGCAAACAGAAATGGGGTGGGAGGAGGCATATGTAATATTTTCAACAGTGAATGCAGTTTCCTGCTGCCAATAAGTATGGATATTGTTTCCCATGAAAACTCTTTAAACTATCCTATATAAGGTAGGATCAAGAGTTCCCAGTTATTTCCCTTCCCCCCCCCCCCAAATCTGCTAAAAAATGTAACCACATTATCAATTGTCAAAATAATATGCTTGAATACGTTTTAAGTCAATGGATGGTATTACATTTTCACCATGGCCTGTTATTTCAAATAATGTAATATTTAACAGTATTTTAATGAATGGGATTTCTTCAGGTTTCACATTGTGTACGCAGTCTCATTTTAATATTAAGCTTTTCATAATATACAGTTATGGCAGTTTCTTGTCATTAAATAGTGTGGATATAATTTCCCATGCATTCTTGGCATGCAGATCAGGCAAACCTGTGAACTCTTTGATATTATCACAACAGAACGAGTGGAAATGTCCCAGTTACGGGTGTCCTATTCCACCAATGACCTAAGATGGTAATGTCCCAGTTACGGGTGTCCTATTCCACCATTTTAGAAAGGTGGAATTGTCCCAGTTACGGGTGTCGTATTCCACCATTTTAGAAAGGTGGAAATGTCCCAGTTACGGATGTCCTATCCACCAAAGACCTACGGTGGAAATGTTCCAGTTACGGGTGTCCTATTCCACCAAAGACCTAAGGTGGAAATGTCCCAGTTACTGGTGTCCTATTCCACCATTTTAGAAAGGTGGAAATGTCCCAGTTACGGGTGTCCTATTCCACCATTTTAGAAAGGTGGAATTGTCCCAGTTACGGGTGTCGTATTCCACCATTTTAGAAAGGTGGAAATGTCCCAGTTACGGGTGTCATATTCCACCAAAGACCTAAGGTGGAACTGGTCCACCTTTCCAAAATGGTGGTATAATTCCACCCTAGGGTGTTGATTGTGGACCACCAACATTAGTGGAGATTTACACGATTTTTTTTAACAGTGTAATTAACAATAATAAACGATTAGCCTACATCACTGTCTGTCTGCCTCCCTGTCTTCCTTATGATGGCTTGTAAATATTACAGTAGTTCACTTCACTTACGTTACAGGGTGGAATGAGAGCAGTTATCTGGACAGACGTGTTTCAGTGTGTCATTATGTTCGGTGGACTATTTGCGATTCTCATTAAGGTCAGCATTTATATAGCAGAAGTTCTACAGCTGAGTTGTAAATTATACGCAGAGGACACTAGCCGATGGCACAAAGTAGACCGTTATAGGCCTATTATATATGATAAATGAAACAGCATACACACGTATTTTAATCGTAAATAACGTGCATTGTTTTTTGGTAACATAAATCATATCACCCAGTTTATACTGACATTACGAATCAACCTCTAACCAATTTTTCCAATTATTCCAAAACATTGAAATGAATTTGAACTGTAAACAACCAAGTTCAATCCAAAAGAGAATTTTTTCGTTTAGAATTTCTACCGCATACACGAAAAATTGGGTTTTCTTGGCGAGAAAAGTAAACTTACCAATAAAGCTGATCGACGAATCAGCCGAACTATAGGCCTAATGTATGCCTGTGTAAATGCTGACATTATGTCAAGTTACCGTTGTACCATATCTTTTTATGCTGACAGGGTTTGGTCGTGGTTGGTGGAATTGGTAACATCATCCAGTTGTGCTCGCAAACGGGGCGACTGATCTGGACTGAGTACGTTACATAGAATCGTTTTATTGACATTTAGTGTGATGTTATGCAATGTCCCGCAGTGAAATGTGATATTAGCCGGCAGAAAGCAATTAGGCTACCATCAATGTATTATTGTACCTAAATAACGATATAATGAAGAGCCTTTTCGTGGTCTAACTTTAGGGTTCTAATATATTCGTGCGTTACTAGGACCTCTGAGAAATGAAGTCAGAAACGCACCAACCGTGATCAGAAAATCTCTGAGAAACCTATAGCTTGAAGATGAAAACGTGTCAACAAATATGACGCATTCCTCCAACAAAATTCTGTCAAGATGCTCATCTGAATAATTCAGTGCACTTTCGTGATGTCCTTAATGCTCTACATAAAACACCCTACATATTGAAGCACAATTGACCATGTCTATCCCTTCAGATGGAGTCCTGATCCGACCGTTAGACACACCTTCTGGGGATTTCTATTCAGTTTTTCATTTTCTTGGTTCTACGTCTATGGCTTATCACAGGCCGCTGTACAACGGTATTCAGCCACAAAGACTCAGTCACAAGCTAAACTGTAAGAAAAACATTCATTGTATTATGTTGTATTCGGATATTTATAAAGCGCTTCTAGCGGGAGGGCCATTCAGATGCGCTCCCAGTGCGAGAGACCCCGAGAGAAAAAGCAAGTTTTAAGAAAGATAAAAGAGGAAGAGACGTTAGCTGAGAGAATTGAAGAACGAACGGACGGAGGAAGCTCATTCCAAAGAGCAGGGCCAATGGAGGCAAAAGACCTAGTATTGAGCCAGAGAAGTCCTGACACGGGGAACGAGGAGGTCCAAACGGTCAGATGAACGAAGAGGACGAAGAGAAGCAGCAGAGTGAGGGCGATGAATTAAGTCACATAAATATTTTGGAGCGAAACCAAGTTGAGCCTTACACACAAGGATGAGGACCTTAAATTGGATGCGGGCAGAAAGCGGGAGCCAGTGGAGTTCTTCTGCCATAAAGGTGGTGATATGAGAGAATCGAGGAAGACGGGCAATTAATCTAGCAGCAGCATTGATAACGGAATGAAGAGGAGCCAGACGGACTTTGGGAAGACCAATGAGGAGGGAATTGCAGTAGTCAAGTCTAGAGCAGACAAATGCATGGACAATTTAAGTGAAAATTGGAGATGAAAGAGAGCGACGGATAGCTCTTAGGCGCCTTAGGTGAAAATAGGAAGTGCGAGTGAGTTTGGAAATGTGTTCAGTAATTTAGTAAAAGTGAGAGAATTGTCAATGGTCACTCCTAGATCACGAACGCTAGACGAGAAAGTGAAAAGCGGAAACCTTTGAGACAGCACAGCAAAGTCGAGTTTTTGAAGTTGCTGAGGAGTGCCAAACCAGATAAATTTTGTTTTGGACGAGTTGAGGGAGAGGCGATTGCAAGACATCCAGGTATAAAGATCATGAGAAAGAGCTTCGATGCGCTGAGCAAGAAGAAGTTAAGAGGAAGGAGGCCCATGGACATAAACCTGGACATCGTCAGCAGAGATATGGCCTGAAGCCCCATGGATGGGGAGGAGAGGGGATACCGGCCGTGTACAAAGTAAAGAGGAGAGGGCCTAGAACAGAGCCCTGCGGAACACCCAGTTTAATAGGGACCCACAGAGTTCTAGATTCACAGAGATAACCATCTGAGTGCGATCAGACAGGTATGACCGGAACCACTGAAGAGGGGGCCCTTCAGATCGCAAGAGGTCTCAAGGCGCTGTAGGAGAATGGTGTGATCAACCATGTCAAAGGCTGAAAAGACATCATAGAGCGCCAGAAGAGTGAGTTCGGACCAATCAACAGCTGAATAAATTTCAGAAAGCAAAGAAAGGAGGGCAGTTTCAGTGGAGTGGTGAGCCCTATGACCTGACTGAGAGGGAGGCAAAAGATCAGATTGTTCCAGATAGGGAAGAAGTTGAAGAGAGGGTTTTAGAGAGAAATGATAGATTAGAGATTGGAGGGTAGTTTTGGCAGAGGTTTGTGTCAAGATTGGGCTTCTTGAGTGAGGGAAAAACAATGGCCCACTTTTGCGAGGCGGGGACACAACCTTCAGAGAGGGACCTATTAAAGAGATAAAGCAGAAATGGAGCAAAATCGTCTTAAAATGTCACTTAGAATGAAAGGGCGAAGAGGATCTAATTCACAAGAATTTAAATTAACTGATGAAAGAACAATATGGGTCGGAAATCGTCAAAAACAGAAGACGTTGTGGTAAACGTCGGTGGAAGAGCATCCGGTGTGGAGGCTCTGAGTCGATCAGTCTTTTCCCTGAGCATATCGAAGAAGTCACTTGCGGTGAAGGCAGGCATTTCTGATGGGCGAGAAGGCCGGCCCAGCAGACATTAGAACATAATATAGAGCATCATCACGTGTATTTGCGTACTCTTCAGATATAATTATAGACTCAAGTATTCATGACATCAAATGAACTCATCTGCCATTCGATGTTGCTTTGACTAAGCGCCTGTGAATAAGCTGGTTTTCGCGACTAGGTTTTTTTAGCGCTCAAGATATAAATATAGAAATTGCGAAGACGCTAGTGATTACGATATTAATCCTCACAGCCAAATTACACTTGCAAGGAAATTAGCATATTTTCAAAATTATCTAGTAACCAAGGGCTATAACTGTTTAGCAAATGCTAGTCATGGGTGTTTGAACACTCAGCCTTGCAATGAAATATGCACAATTTAAAGAGCTGCTGTTGTAAGTGATCATCTTGATTGATCAATCGACAATCTTTGCAGTTGTCGACATCACCATCACCACCACTAATAACACCAATACCACTAGTACTACCACCCATCCACTTCAACAGCAACAACCATCATCACCATTACTGTCAACATCGCCCATAATCGTATCATTTCTAAATAGCATTCAGCAATATGCATTGCGTAATTATAGAACCGTTTTCCTGAACCTGCCAGCCTTTTTCGTTATGCATCTGACTGTATGCTTCACTGGACTCGCAGTTGTTTCCTACTACACTTCAATCCGTTGCGACCCTCTGGCCAATCACGAAATCGGAAATGCCAATCAGGTTCATTCATGCGTAACCTTTCCATCATCCATAAATGATAATACTTTCACGTCTATCTGATAGTATTGTACAAAATGACCCTACATTGGACACCATGGAGAGTTTGATGACACATTGGCAGGAGTTAGTCGCCAAGCCTTGTTAGCTGCTCGGTATATGAACATCTGAACAATGACATAGCAGTTTAACATATCAGCTGAGCAGAACATTATGCCTGATATTCGATTATTATGCTATATAAGTCACGAGTAGTGTCTCGATACTTACAAGTTTAAAGAGTCATGGCCCTCAACAAAAAGGACGGAGTTCTGAAAGTCAGCAGAGTATGTGGATAAATTCCGAGTAATTTAACCTGATTGATTGATTGACTGACTGACTGATTGATTGATTGAATGATTGGTCTTACAATGTTTATTTTGCAGTTGCTGCCTCGTTTCGTTCTGCAAATGTTTGCCGATGCTCCTGGTTTTGCGGGACTTTTTCTGGCCACACTTTACGGAGGAGCTCTGAGGTTTGACATCTATCTATCTATCTATCTATCTATCTATCTATCTATCTATCTATCTATCTATCTATCTATCTATCTATCTATCTATCTATCTATCTATCTATCTATCTATCTATCTATCTATCTATCTATCTATCTATCTATCCCTATCCGTCCGTCCGTCCGTCCGTCTGTCTGTCTGTCTGTCTGTCGCTATGTCTATCTATCAATCTGTCTATCAATCTATATATCTATCTATCTATCTATCTATCTATCTATCTATCTATCTATCTATCTATCTATCTATCTATCTATCTATCTATCTATCTATCTATCTATCTATCTATCTATCTATCTATCTATCTATCTATCTATCTATCTATCTATCTATCTATCTATCTGTCTATCTATCTATCTATCTATTTATATATCTATTGGTCTATCTATATTTTGGACTATCTATCTGTCTATCTGTAATTATATGATTGAATGACGTTTATCTATCGATCTGTCTATCTGTCTATCTGCCTAAGTTTTTTCTGTTTATCTATCCATCCATCCTTCCATCAATCCATCCATCCTTCGTCTATCCGTCTATCGATCTATCTCACTATTTATCTATGTATCTATATATCGATTTATCTATTCATCCTGCCATCTTTCGTTTCTCGTTTTTTCTTTATGCCTATCCACCTGTCTACATGTAAAGGCTAAGATGCGGATAGCTGTGGTACCTTGATCCTCGTTATCACTGGCGTAAACTTGTCCAAAATATTGGTGGGGCAAAATATTGGTGGGGCAAACTATTGGTGGGGCATGGGTCTGGACCAGAGGTGCAAAAAAGTTTTTTCAAGATGAAACGTTGTTTGTTGTTTTTTCGGTTTTTTGGTTTTTATGGTTTTTGTTGTTTTGGTTGTTTTGGTTGTTTTTAAGTTTTTCTGATTTCGGATCATAAAAATCATGAAAAATGGCATGAACAAGAGCTCCAACTCAGTAATTTCAGTTGCGATTTCCGAAAATTTAAAATCATTTAATTAATACTATTAAAATAACTTCTACAAAAATAAGATTTTTTTTTAAACAAAACAAATTTTGTGGTTTTCTTTTTGTTGTTGTTTAAAGCAAAATCCGAAAAAGCTTTTTTCACCTCTGGTCTGGACAGTCAGCAAAGGCTTCCGGTGTTACGTTAATGCGTATGAAATGGGACGTGTTTTGTTTACATGTTAATTTGTTTCACATTGAAGATATTGAAGATAAAAATAAATCTTTGTTTCCATTATGGATTTCTGATAGTATTTCAGTTCTGTGTCTCTGTTTTTCTGTTTCTGAAGAAATTTGTCTGTATTGAAACATAATATTTTAATATTTGAAGAAATTCTTCTCTCGATTTTTGGGGGGCATTGCCCCGGCTCCTCAATTATTGGGGGGGCACGTGCCCCGGCTGACCCCCCAGAGTCTACGCCTATGTGGACAGCAACAGGGCATTTAACCAAAACTGACAGTGTGCCAAATTAACGTCCAGCTGCTCATTGAGTGACAGTTTAGTTATCGTCTGATAGCGTTAGGTTATGCTGTGTTATGATTACAATCATTATTGTCTTTCAATCATTTTCTTTGGCAAAATTCATCGATCAATTGTCCTAGATGCGAGGTCAGTAAGTAGGAGCGTAATTGTTAATCTGTTTATTTCTTTGTGTGTATTTATTTAGTTCAGTGTCATCGTCGTTAAGTGGATCTGCTGCAAACTGTTGGGAAGACATTCTCCAATGGAAACTGATGCACTGGACTGAGTCACGCAAAGCTCTGCTCAACCGATTCCTAGGTTAGTTGATTTATCGTATGCATCATACATCTCGCATTTAATGGTACAGAGTATACACTGTGTCCCGATGAAAAGTAGACCCCAAGAAAAAGTGTCATAACTCGGTCAAAACGTTTATCATTTGCCTCAAATTTTAAAAACAACAACAGTAACCATATTACCACCAAATCGTAACGCCGTTTGAAAATGTTGGTGAGTTTGTCAAGTTTATCAACGTTTGAGATGCAGTACTGAATAGGGGAAATTTCCAACATACAAATTTTTGACAAACGTTTAGGGGTCTACTTTTCATCGGGCGGCTACCTCACATTCAACAAGACAGTGCCCCTGCGCATCGAGTACGTTAGACCATTGCTCTGCTGTCCCGAGAGACACCCGACTTCATATCCCCGCCCAACAATCCAGACCTCAGCCAAGTTGACTGTAAAATCTGGAGTGTACTGGAGGAGCGCGTTTATCGTTCCCGCATTCGCGACGTTGATCACCTGAGGGCGCGTCTGATTGAAGAGTGACAGCTGTTTGACCACGTGATCATCGACCTGGCCATCAAACAGTGGTGTCCACGTCTGCGGTCGTGTGTCCGTGAACAAAGAAGACATTTTGAACACCAACTGTAGCTGAACTTCACTTCCTTATGGCTCTTGTATGTTGGAAATTTCCCCTTTTCAGTACTGCGTCTCAAATGTTCATAAACTTGACAAACTCACTAACATTTCCAAACGGCGTTACGATTTGGTGGTAATATGGCTACTGTTGTTGTTTTTAAAATTTCAGGCAAATGCTAAAAGTTTTGACACAGTTATGACACTATTTCTTGGGGTCTACTTTTCATCGGGACACAGTGTATATACAACACGTCTAACGTCCATACATAACGCTCTCTTCGCCTTGCTATCACCTACCTCTCACCTGTCCTCCCATGTCCTCAATTGACACCCCTCTCTCCTCTTAATAGGTTGTACAGCGTCTCAGATTAGGTTGTCATCATATGGTCCTCCCGTATTCTCAATTTATTATATGTTCTTATCTATATGTTCTCATCTGTCACTCTCTGCCTTGATCCGTCCTCAGCTTCGTTTACTGACATAGTGGCTCTAGGTGGACATTTGTTCTCATTTTCCATCATTTGTTTCGCCAACTTCATACCTTTCTACTGTTTTCCTTTGTCAGAGTCTGTTTCTTAGCTACAAAGTTAGAGTTTATCTTATGTTAAACTACTTTACACTACAAAGTCTTTGTGTGGTCTTACACTTCCTGTGTTGTCTTACCTTCTGTGATGACATGAATACTAATTGAATATTTGCAGTGGTTTTGTTTGGCATTGCTGCCACCGGATGGGCTTTCATGGCATCCGCCATTCCTGGTCCAATTACTCAGGTAGGTTACGATCATCTTCAGCGACTCTGTAATCGAACCATGATGGTCAATATACACAAACAGACAAAACAATGAAACCGAACAATTTTTTATTACTCCACTAGAAGTAAGTTCAAAGTTGTGGATTAAATTCATACTTTAAGCGGTGTAAATTATGAACCACTTTTTCTATGAGATAGGCCCCTCTATAATCGTTTCAGACTGACTAATCAAATTTCGGTACAACACTAAGTATAGAAACGAAATGAAATTGTTTTAGTTTCATCCTAGCCTCAACAGTGACTTTCTGAGGACTGATTCTTAGCTACTTACTTAGAGATTGTATGACAATATTTCTTTGTGGGCTTCATAACTGACAACTGTATATAAAGCGCACATGCTTTTGGTGAGGTTATCCTTAACACTAAGTCTGATTTTGCGTTAACGTAATTAGGTCACAATGTCGTTGGGTGGTGCTGCGATTGGTCCGATTTTCGGTTTGTTCATACTAGGAGGCGTGAATCGATATGCCAACTGGAAGGTAGGTTTACAGTAGGCATAGCTATAGAACCAGTGATTCATATCTGCCTGCCAATAGTCAACTTCATCCTAATTATTTTTATCATAACAACAATCACTATCACAGCACAGGTACCAATACAATAATCTCACTTGCCCATGTCAACTCGCATTTGTCCCTCGACAGGAAGCCAAATCGCCAGGACCAGTTCATTCACAGTCAAACAACACCTGCCGGATGACAATCGAGTGAAAATTTATGAGAATAGCGTGACAGACTGAGGCTTGTAAGACGAAAAACCTCGACGGTGTGCACAGGTCTACCACCCATCTCCAATATTAGAAGTACATTGTGCAATTAAATTTATCATATGTGTTGTATCTGCAAACTCTTCCAAACTGATGCAATTAACAAAATAGCGAACGTGGCTTACTTCTCGGTTAGATACACTGCATTTTCGTCATGCAGTTGCTTGATCCCCGCATATTATTGTTGGGCGTGGTGGCTCAGTGGTAAGTTCGGCGCCTTGTGACCGGAGGGTTGCAGGTTCGAATCCCACTATACCCGCTGCGTACGGCCCTTGGGCAAGTCCTTCACTCGCGATTGCTCGTGGCGCTTCGGCGTGAAAACTCCGACACAGTATCAATGCTGTAGCAGGGAGCGCCTCTGAGTAGTAGAAGACTTGAGGAGGCGCTATAGAGATAAATGAAAATAAGAAGTATAGGACACACCGAGGTGTATCTCTTGACGGCATCATATTGTATTAAATCTGTCGTGGTCTACGCGGGTGCATGCATCAAGGGAAGAAAACCGACGTGTCAACAAGCTTGTTTACAACGCACGGAAAATTCTGCAGCAAGCTGTCAACATTAATTCGGTGCATGCAACAAGGATATACGTGTTCAGTAGGACTTTCCAGGGAAAAGTACAGTGACGTCACAGAACGTTCTGGAATCCGGGAGAACTCTATATAAGATAGACCTGATGTACATTGGGGGCCTTTTGACGAAGATTTGTAAACGTTGAAACATTGATCGTATAACGTTCAATCGAGACCAGCCAACCTGTGTGCTGTCTACGATTGTGATATTTGATAGACGAGTTGACTTACTCTACACTTAATCGACTTTATTTTTAAATAAAGATCTTTTAATAGTTCCTTCGTTGGTTCGTCGTTGCGATCGAAGGAGTCGACCGCGACATTATTGGTGTCAGAAGTGGGATCATCGGTGTTGGATCCGGTGAAGAAGACGCGAGCCGGCGGAGGAAGGAGTCAACCCGGAGGATCAAGAGACGGTCTGTTCCAGACAGCGAGCGGATCGAGACGCCTTTCTACCGTGGGAGACGGGTGAATCGGCATACGACAGTCGGACGGACGAAGTGCGTCGTTCGGCTGAGACAGCAGAAGACAGCAGTCAACATACGGGTAAGATCCTAGGTGTTGTCGTGGCTGAGAAGGAGAAAAGAGAGTGGAGTTGCAGCCGAGTGGGAGGCAGCCATTATTTCTCTTTCAATATCTGCTGATTATTTCTTTGCAATTTGATCCATTGTTGTGATCGAGGCCAGACTTGCGTGAGCTTGTATAGTTTTTGCGTACTTGGCGAGTATACTTCTTTGGATACTGCATAGTTGCACTTTGGGTTGTGGAATTTTCCTTTTGTGTGGCGGGTTTGCCGCGTGGTGTCTGTTTTTTTGTTGTTGTTGACTGACTGTTTGTAAAAATGGAAGCGTTGACAACAGAGATGCAAGCGAATATTCGCAAAATGTCGTCTGAGCGCCTTAGGGTGTATCTTATGAAGGCAGGAAGGGACGATGATGATGTTATGTCATGGGATCGAAATCAATTAATGGAAGAATGGGCCATGGAGATTGGAAAAGAGGAAGAGGAATTTAAGGGTAGTCCAATATCTCCAACAGGAGTGGATTACGAGCTGCAGAAGCGCCATCTGGAGTTCGAAATCCGTAAATATGAAGAACAAAAGAAAGAACGGAAGGAGAAGGAAGAAAGAGAAAGGGAGGAACGGAAGGAGAAGGAAGAAAGAGAAAGGGAGGAACGGAAGGAGAAGGAAGAAAGAGAGAGGGAGGAACGGAAGGAGAAGGAAGAAAGGGAGGAAAAGAGGAGAGAGGAAGAAAAGAAGGAACGGAAAGAGAAAGAAGAAAGAGAAAAGAAGGAATGGAAAGAGAAAGAAGAAAGGGAGAGGAAGGAAAAGCAGGAAGAACGAAATGTTAGAGATTCTTTAGCAAGTCGTACTAAGCGTTATAGTGATGCCCTCAAGAATATTCTTTGGAAATTTCCTTCCGACCCTATAGAAATTCCAGGTTTCTTTGATCACTTGGATGGTTTGTTTAATGTGTATGAGGTGGATGAAGATGTTAGAGCAAAATTATTGCTAGCCATTTTAAGTGAAAGAGCTAAGGCATTAACCATGCGCCTTACTGAGGCACAGCTCCATGACTACAAATTCCTGAAGGAGTTTTTGCTACGGGAGTTTAAGATAAGCCCTTCAAATCTTAGAGCCCGATTTTGGTCGTTGCACAAAGCATCGGACGAATCATTTACGATCTATTCATCCAAATTGCGTGTGGCTCTTATGTATTATTTGAAAAGTAGAAAGATAACTGATGAGTTTGATAAACTTGTAAGTTTATTGGTTGCGGATCGGCTTAAGGAGTCCTTGTCGAAGGCTTGTTTAGATTATATCTTGGCCCAAGAAAAAGAGGAGTGGTTGAGCTGTGAAGACATAGCTATTGCGGCTGACATTTATGTAGCGTCGCATGATGGTGGGAATGACTTAGTATGCCGTAGTCATCCGACACCGAAGTATAACAATTGGATGAGAGGTCAACCACATGTTCAAGTCAATAACCAGACAGCTCAACCCAAGTCTCCCAAACCGGAAATAAGGGGTGAAGCCAAGATAGGTGCGAGGGTGTCTCAGGAGGAGGCCAAGGTAAAGGGTCTCTGTTTCCTATGTCATCAGAAGGGTCATAGGGCAAGGGAGTGCCAGACCAAACCAAGTTCTAAAAAGGTGAGTACTTGTATATTTGGGAACCCAACTGAAGAAGTGATCGACTTATTTGTTGAGAAGGTCAACGTGTTGCATGAGATACCTGAACAGGTAAAGCAAGGGAATTAATTGGATAATTCTAAACCAATAGGGTTGGAAACTGCTGTAAGGGTATACGAGAATAGTATTGATGGATTACACGAGAGGTCGTATATCAATGTACAGATTGAAGATCTCCCTTCTCAGCCAGCATTATCTGATTCAGGAGCAGAAATTTGTTGTATTGATAAGAAATTAATTGAGTCACTAAACTTACCCGTGATTAAACGGATTAATATAATTGGTTTTCATGGAGAAGGATGTAAGGCAGATGTAGTATACCTACAAATGAAATTAGCTAATTCAATGGAAGGAACGACGAACATTGCGCCATCTTTGTGCGTCATGTTCGCTGTAGTCCCTGAACTAAATGAACGGGTTATTCTGACACCCCATGTTGTGGACCTATTAAGGGATAGTTCGCAATATGTAGTGATGGTAGCTGGCGTAGATCGATGTGTTCAAATAAATAAAGGGGCAGAAGAAGATAACTTAGAAGTTAATATCGAGAAAAGTAACAGCAACGAATCCTTGCCGTCAGAAGTGAATGAATATTCTCAGGAGCAACTAGTTGATGATTCAGATAATTTTCTTGATGTTGAGTCAACAGAGTTCAAGTCTGATGAGGGAGTAGCGAATAATGATACTTTATTGCGTGAGCAACAGAATTGTCACAATCTTATATCTTGCTGGCAACAAGCGAGACAGAATAAAAATAATTTCTTTATAGATAATAACCTCCTGTACCACAAAGGGGAAATTATGGGACATAAGGTTAATCAATTATGTTTACCGGAAGATAGAATCGAGGTTGTCTTGCGAGTAGCACACGATGCCCCATGTGCTGGGCACATGGCTTTTAAGGCAACGAGAGCCAGGATCAAATTAAACTTTTGGTTTCCAAGAATGGATGAGAGGATTCGCGAATATTGTGCGTCTTGTCAAATTTGTCAACTAAGAACTCCAGTTAAAGTGGCAGATCGAGTCCCGATCACTCCTATTCCGAGGGCGGATGAACTCTGTTTTAACCATCTAAATATGGATTGTATTGGCCCTATGGTAGTGACTGGAGAATCCAACAAATCGAAACCCCAGTACAATTATGCTCTGGTTCTGGTGGATAAATTTTCTCGTTGGCCGATGGCGTATCCTCTTAGATCGCTGAATGCAAAGGGAGTTTGTGAAGCTCTGTTGCAAGTTTTTACAACTTTTTCTATTCCAAGGATCATCAGTTCTGATTGTGGTACCAACTTTACCAGTCGTTTGACGAAAGAATTCTTGCGGCGAATGGGTTGTAGTCCCAGATTTAATACCCCTGGACATCCTGAGGCAGCTGGATTGGTTGAAAGATGCAACCAAAGCTTGAAAACCATGATCTTTAAGCTTGCTCAATCTGATCCTCGTGGATGGCACCAATTGTTACCGTTTGTTCTGTGGAGCCTTAGAGAAAAACCTTCAGGCACGACTCATATTTCGCCATTCACTATGGTTTATGGAACTCTTCCTCGGGGTCCACTTAGTGTGTTGAAGGAATCGTGGGCTGGCGAACGAAAAGTACCTCTTAACTTAGGTAAATCACCCGAAGAGTATCTCCAATCACTGAAGGAAAACCTCGAATTCGCGAAAGTTTATGCAGATTACTATAGTGATATAGAAACCAAGCGGTATGCAGATTATTATAACTTGCGTAGTACTGACAGAAAATACGAAGTTGGAGATAAAGTAGCAGTATTAGCACCAGATTTTGGTAGTTCTAAATTTTATAGTCGATGGCAAGGACCTGCTACCGTAGTCAAGGTTAAATCCCCATATTCTTATATAGTAGAAATAGAGGGAAAACAAAGACATTTACACGCAAATAAGATCAAGCGATACCATGAACGACTCGAACAAGCGATGATCAATAGCTGTTCAGTAATTGTTGATCAAGATGAAGAATTTGGTATAGTAGAGGTTGTAGATCAGGAAGAACGTGAACAAATAAGCCCGAGTAAGCGAATTGATCCTCTGATTATAGCGCATCTTTCGCAAGAGGAACAGAAGCAACTTTTTGAGTTCACAAGAATGCCGTTTGGACTCAAGTCCGCTAGCAATACCTTTATTCGTGCTATGACCCAAGTTTTACATCCAGTGCGAAGTTTTACCGAACCATTCGTCGATGATATGGCAGTGGTTTCAATGAATTGGAATGACCATTTAGAACATCTAGAAAAATTCTTGCAAACTATTGAGGAAGCAGGACTCACTTTGAATTTAAGAAAATGTAATTTTGCACAAAACAAAATAAAGTTTGTTGGCCATATAGTAGGGTCAGGTTGTATTGAACCTGATCCAGGTAAGATCGCTACGATCAATGATATCCATCCTCCAACAACAAAGAAAGAAGTTAGAAAGGTTATGGGTTTTTTCAGTTATTTTCGAAATTTTATACCTGCTTTAGCTGAAAAAGCACGGATAATAACTGATTTGACACGAGATAACATACCTACGAAGGTGCCTTGGGAGCAAAAGCATCAAGAAGCACTAGATAAGTTAAAGGATGATCTCAGTAAAGCTACACAGTTGCATACCATTGATTTCACTAAGGAATTTGGTTTAAGTGTTGACGCAAGTGCCACCGCGGTCGGGTGTTGCTTGTTTCAGTGGACCGAAGAAGGTCAAGAAAAACCAATTGATTTTGCTAGTCTTAAACTTACAGATACACAGATGCATTGGTCTACAATTGAGAGAGAGAGGCTTTCGCAGTAATTTGGGCACTTAAACGATTCAAGTCATGGATATTCTTATCAAAGATAATCATTTATTCAGATCATAATCCTTTGTCTTATCTCACAGATGCAAGCCCTAAGAGTGCGAAACTGACTCGTTGGGCGTTAGCATTGCAAGAGTTTAACGTGGACTTTCGATATCGTCCTGGACGTCAGAACACGGTGGCTGATTTCCTCTCTCGGTTGTGACTCGGATGGTGAAGGGGGGAAATGGCCCGACACACAAGGATCGAGCCCGCAAATTGTGTGGATAAATTGACTAACTGATGTGTTTTGTTTTGTTTGTATATGCTGTGTCGAGATGGAGTCTGGAGGCCCGGCTTGATCGTGATGACCCGTTCGGGATGGTGCTGAAGACGTGTCATCATCTGAGGGCGGAGGGAATGTCGTGGTCTACGCGGGTGCATGCATCAAGGGAAGAAAACCGACGTGTCAACAAGCTTGTTTACAACGCACGGAAAATTCTGCAGCAAGCTGTCAACATTAATTCGGTGCATGCAACAAGGATATACGTGTTCAGTAGGACTTTCCAGGGAAAAGTACAGTGACGTCACAGAACGTTCTGGAATCCGGGAGAACTCTATATAAGATAGACCTGATGTACATTGGGGGCCTTTTGACGAAGATTTGTAAACGTTGAAACATTGATCGTATAACGTTCAATCGAGACCAGCCAACCTGTGTGCTGTCTACGATTGTGATATTTGATAGACGAGTTGACTTACTCTACACTTAATCGACTTTATTTTTAAATAAAGATCTTTTAATAGTTCCTTCGTTGGTTCGTCGTTGCGATCGAAGGAGTCGACCGCGACAAAATCCAACGTTATTCTAGTTTACACCAGAACTATTTTACTTTGCTTGATCTAGGGAGCACTAATTGGCGGAATTACGAGTATCATCGGTAGCGTTTGGTTGACCTTTGGGTCCTTCACACTGAAAACAAGACATCCGACTTTTCCTCCTCTCAGCATCGATGGATGCATGAAGCCCAGCAATCTCACCTTTACAAACTATGACGACAGTAACTCCAGCTCTGTCTTTCACTTCGTCGACGAATCTCCGATGAACGCAACGATGACATACTTCCGTCCGCTGTTAAATCAAACAATTGAGGTTACGTCACTAATCTGTAACACTCTTAAGCGTGTATTCCACTATTATCACGTAGTCTCATGATACCGTTGATTTTCTTCATAATAGATTGTTTATTTCTTTGCTAAAGTGAAGTAATAGGCCTATACATAGTGTAGTCATGGTGTATGTATGTGTTTAAAAAATAAAGGAAAGTAAGGCACAGTAAGAAAAATAAAGTAAGCTAAGCTAATCCCTCGGATTCCATAAAATAAGCTACGAAATACCGATTTTAAAAATCGCCTTGCTCCAGAGTACTTGCGCGATCCACTTCTACGGCCTCATTCTGCTGCTTCGCTCTTCTGAACGTCTTGACCTCTTAGTTCCTCGTGTCAGGAATACTATGGCTCAATCCAGGTCCTCTGCCTGCATAGGTTCCTCACTTTGAAAGCGACTTCCTCCTTTTCTCCGCACCACATTCTCTCTGGTAGCGTTGCTTCTTCCTTTTCACACCTTAAATTCTGCTTTTTCTCTCGGGGTCTCGCGCACTGGGAGCGCCTCTGAATGGTCTATGACGCGAGAGGCGCTTAATAAATGCCCATATACAATACAATACAATACAATATATATATATATATATATATATATATATATATATATATATATATATATATATATATATATATATATATATATATATATATATATATATATATATATATATGTTTATTATTTCTTCATACTGGTTGACACTCTGCAACCAGGTAGAATCAAGATGCCGCTGACAGGTGGTATGAAGATTAAAATGCACTAAGTTTAGAGCGAGATTTAGCTGACAAATAGCTTTTTGTCGTTAGGTTCCTCTGCAAGGGTTAGAGAAATTCTATTCAATTTCGTACATCTGGTACAACTTATTATGGATGATAGTCACGGTACTCGTTGGATCCATAGCATCTTTTCTGCTCAGTAAGATTTTAATGACTACTTTCAGAGTTTAAATTGGCAATAATTAATTTGAACAATAAAAGAAAGACCACTTTGAGTGGTCCTAAAGCTTTTCAGTAGCCGTTCTTTAGCATTTTTCGTTCCTCTTATATGTTTCTAAATAATTCATTGCATTTGTTATGCATTGAAAGGGCTATTGACTTTTAATTTCGGTACCGTTATCTGCCCATTAGTCATGCCTAGGTCTCTCTAGATCGCCTTCTATACGTGGATGAGTTTTCGTATCACAGTTTCAAGAATGAGTTGTGGATTCCGTAGTAAAATCAGCTGTCAAGTCGTTCCGGGAAGTACTTCTTTTGGCAAAGTGTTTTCGTTGCATATCTCTGATCTTGTTTCAACCGTCAGATCTGTGGGGAATATGACAAGAAGAATTTAAAATTAAGACACACACGACTTACTAAGCAAAGGGGAAATTAATCAACGTGTTGCCTAATTGACAGGAGACCGGTCGGAAGAAGAGAATGTGGATGAGAAACTTCTGATCAATTTCCGGCAGTGTTTCCGGTGTAGAAGGGACTCCGAATCAGAATCAGCCTCGAAAGTAGATTCTCATGTAAACTACAAGGTAGTGGTACTTAGTGGTTACAGTGTTTTCATACTTGGGCCAGTTGACCTATGAATGAAATAGGCTTCTTTATCATTGAAGGTCATAAAATCTGAGAGGCACCGATGACAATAAACCTACGTTGGACCTCGATGTATCAGATGCGCTTTATATCGTGCTTTATTGCTTAAAAGCAATGTACCGACCTGGGTATCTAATAACTTGATTGTTGACGCATTCTTAAGCAATAAAGAGGAGTTGCTTGTCTTGTTCGTAGACTAAGTCTAACCTATCTGCACGTTCATTTTTGAGCCGCTTAAAGATGTACCTCGAGTAAGAACAGAAATACGATCTACTATATCAATATCAATTATAGCTCTAATACTGCTAAGGTCCTGTTTAAACAAATATTATATTTTATATTTTTAGTTGATTTATTTAAATACTGTTATGTAAAATAATATGAATGAACTATTAGAGGAAGTGCATGCTAATTACATTCTTTAATCTCTACTAAACAGGTTGTACTTCAAGCTGAAGCGACCGTGATAATGAAGGAACCGATTGAAAAGCATTCGAAGCCAAAAGTCAAAGAAATATCGTCTACACCCAAACAGACGAACGAAGTGACAAACGGAACAACAGAGATGTTGCTCATAAATACAGAAATATCCTAAATATGGTCACCACAAGAACCCTATCCAACGACTGCTTGCAAAACATGCCCAACTCATTACACTTTGGAAGATATTAGTTAGAACTTTAGCTTATAGGAGTCTTCCGGTTAGACCAAAACACTGTTGTAATTTGTTGCCGGTGTCACGAAATAGAGTATCCCCCATACAAGTATATCCCCTTAGCAGAATGGAGTGTCCGGCCGGATGATTGTGAACGGGAGGGACTATCCCCCTCGTGCAAAAGTATCCCCCATGAGTCGTACAAAATTATCCCCCTTCAATAAGTATCCTCCAGCAACATAATTGCAAACTGTGCGACTTAAGTCAGTTTAGAATTAGAACTCATCAGTCGTGGTCATAGGCAAAGCCATATGCTACTTATTGTTGGCATGCGTGGGAAAAGAATCCAGTGAAGTCAATGATCCTCTCATAGCTCTCTCTACTCTATACTTTATTTACTCTTCGGCACGTTGTGACATTGATATTGGTCGACTCGTATCAATCGGTACACCAGCAAAACGAGGAAGACAAAATATCAGCAGTCACAAACGATATTTTCATGAAAAGGGACTAAGGCGCTAAGTGAATTGGTAGCTCGCGCTTTATATCACTCGGTTGATTTGTATCATCAATAAGTGCACCAGCAAAGCCAGTGAAGCCATTTGAGGCATTGTGTTCTTTGTGATGTTGTAATCGCATGCAAATTAAACATTGTCTATTCTCATTATTAGTTGCGAGAAGGGCTTGTTGCGATGGATGAGTCTAAAACAAGGATCACAAATATCAGCAATCACAAACGACAGTGTCATGAAAAGGGACTAAGGTGCTAATTAGGTGAATTGGTAGAGCTCGCTCTTGATATCGGTCGATTCGTATCTCGGCAAATCTCAGCCGACAATATTGCGTCAGCTCTATACAATACACCTAACCACATCGGGAAACCTACATGTTAAAGCCCTCCCCTGCCAGAAGCAAATGGCTTCTCTTCGTGTGTTCTGCAGCTGCCTATCCCTTTGAGATTGCTTTCGGTTCTGCCACGCTGGATGTTGACTTCGGTGAGCCTTCAGAAATGCGAAAATACCCTGAGAAATGTTTCAACGACAAGGTAGTGCTGTCTTTCCCCCAAAATACCTCTTACGAGAAGAGGAAGAAAGCCACTTCCGCGTGTTGTTATCCTTCCTACTGTTACTTCTGTTTGATTTGCTCTAAACATTGCTTAGAAGACTTAGAACACCTAGATTCACTTGCTTTACCTATCGGTATTTCTCGCTTTCGATTTTGATTAGAGCATAGATTTATCTCCCTGTTGCACTCCGCCTGGTCCCTATGACTCGCTTTACCTTAATCCTTACCAACTTAAAGACTGCTCTCTTTAGCTGTGGTTGGACTGGGAGCGCTTCTGAGTAAATCACCTTGAAAGGACGTTATTTAAATGCTCCTTAATAATAATAATAATAATAATAATAATAATAATAATAATAATAATAATAATAATAATAATAATAATAATAATAATAATAATAATAATAATAATACTCCATGCCGATCACCTCCTGCGGATTGAGATTGAGCGATGAGGCGATCAGGGTGGCGGTAGGATTGAGGTTGGGGGCCAGCATATGCGAGCCTCACACTTGCGCCTGTGGCAGACTTGTCACCGCCAGAGGCATACACGGCCTGTCCTGCTCACTAGGTCATGGACGTGTGGCTAGACATGCTGTCCTCAACGACCTGATCTGCCGCGCCCTATCTAAAGCTGGTTTTCCGGCGGTTAAGGAGCCACAGGGCCTAAGCCGATCGGACGGCAAACGACCGGATGGCATCACCCTCATCCCTTGGAGAGCTGGCAAGGGCTTGGTGTGGGATGCCACGGTGGTAGACACGCTCGCCTCCTCGTATCTCCCCGCAACAGCCTCTCGAGCCGGAGCAGCGGCCGAGGCGGCCGAGGACAGAAAGAATCAGAAATACAACGCCCTGCTCAAGTCGCACGTCTTCATCCCGCTGGCTTTGGAAACGTTAGGCCCAATTAACAACAAGGGCCTTGGTTTTATTTCGGACTTAGGCCGTCACCTCACCCAAGTTACTGGCGAACCCCGAGAGACTAGCTTTCTGTTTCAGCGTCTCTCAGTAACAATTCAACGCTTTAATGCTGTGGCGTTCAGTGGTTCCTTTGCCAAAGCTCTAACCGACACGGATGAGGTGTAGCCGTTCCAGAAACATAACACTTTTAATTTATAAGACCTTGGGGGAATGAAGTACCTCAGGGCAAAAAAATAAAATAAAATAATAATAATAATAATAATAATAATAATAATAATAATAATAATAATAATAATAATAATAATAATAATAATAATAATAATAATAGCAATAATAATAATAATAATAATAATAATAATAATAATAATAATAATAATAATAATAATAATAATAATAATAATAATAGATTTATCAATTATAGGCATTTTCAATAGTACCGTATGCCTGTGAATTTTAATCCCCCGGGGATGATTTTACACGATGGGGGATAGAAATGGTTTATCCCCCGGATACTCTATACCGGTAGATTCCATCCGGGGGGATGGATTTATTCATCCCCTCGGATAGTTTTAGGTCGGATAGTCTGTCACGCGACACCGGCATGTCACTTGCGAGTGTTTAGAGATATTGGGTCCATGGGATAGTCAGTTGGGACTATACGTTGCTGAAGTAAATGAAATTTTTAGTTTAAAAGAACGTTGTATTTCATGAATTGTGTGTAGTGGTAAGTTTCACGTTTACCGAACCAGCTATCGGTAAAATGTCATCTTCTGCAATTCTTGGTACAAATCGAATGCATTATAATTGTAAACGCTCTTAGACTACGACAGAAATGACACACTGATATTCCGAAACAAAATAATTATGTATGATGAGCGTAATTAACCTTTAGCCCATGAGTACTTTTCTTATTTAGGGACGAAATTTGCATCCGATAGGAATGATCCGCAAAAGAGTAACCGTTAATGTGAACCAACTAATTTGTTGTGAAACTTGTTGGTCATTGAAGTTCTTTAACTTTAATTTTATTCACATACCAAATGTCAAATGGAAGTGTCTTAGGATGGACCGCGTGGGTTTAAACAAATCGTAACTGTAATACATTTGTATATAACTGATTAATTGACTGACTGATTGCTTTGTACCTAAGACTGATGGATAATTAATCATTATATGTATTGATTGACTGATTGATTCATAGACATAGAGGGATTGATTGAGGTGGAGACTTAGTTTTCAATACAAATGAAGTTTGGCTTATTATTGTCATTATTACGTTGACCGTTTGCTTGAGAAATCTCAGTGGTGAGTTCGTTGCGTGTAATGGAAGTACATTTACGCTTATATAAACTCATTTTACCTGTGTGTTCATTAAGGACACACAGGGCCACCGACAGAAATTCCGGGCTCATAGGCAGAGTAGTCACGGGCCCCTAAACTATCATCAGACTTTATGAGAAAAGTTGATTGCGTGCCCGGCCCGGGTCCTAAAAATCGCCGGAAAATCGCTGGGCCCCTGGGCATTTGCCCCCTTTGCCCCTCCCTCTCGGCGGGCCTGAGGACACATGCAAAGATGGGGAACAAGCAGTCACACAAGTGTCGACCAAAGGAGGGGATTGGCCCCGTTGCCTAAAATGTCAACATCAGTCAGCCAGCAGACAGTTATTTACTGTCTTAGATCCAAGTAGTTTTTTTTAGGACGCGGCAGCAGCAAAAAATCCTTATCATTCAGCACAGTTAGCTCGCTTTGCGGCTTAAGCTCCTCAGCCTTTCTGAAGGTCTTCTGTTCCGGAAATGCCAGAAGATCAATATATTTGTTAGTGCTAGCTCTGACTTGGGTCTGGAGCGCCTCTGAATCATCGAGTGGCGCTTTTATAAGAATTTTATTACAATTACAAATCAAATGCAAGACTCACCGGATTTATCTAATCACTTGACATTTATTGGACACCGAAAAAAAGCGATACCACTGTTACTAAAAGAAAAATGTTAATGGGAAGCCAATAATAAGACCGAAAGACAATACGTCCCGCTAATAGGGTTACCCAATATTTGTCACAGGTTTCAATACAACAGTTCTACGGAATACCGTATTGGAAGTTCAACGGGTTAATCTAATATATATATATATATATTATATATATGTCTTATTTCTCCACAGCTGTGCCAACGTCAGCCTATCCAGAAAAGAGTGAACCTTTGACTTGATAAGAGTCGAACATCGCTCTAATATCCAAAACAACAAACAGGATGACGATTAAATCAGCCTCAGTAGTATTCTCTCGTTCTCTCTCTGTCTCTGTCTGTCTGTCTATCCGTCCGTCCGTCCATCCATCCATCCGTCTATCCATCCATCCATCCATCCACCCACCCACCCATCCATCCATCCATCCATCCATCCATCCATCCATCCATCCATCCATCCATCCATCCATCCATCCATCCATCCATCCATCCATCCATCCATCCATCCATCTATCCATCCATCCATCCATCCATCCATCCATCCATCCATCCAGCCATCCAGCCAGCCAGCCAGCCAGCCAGCCAGCTGTCCATCCATACGCACACACACATTATATACATAAACAAGTTTATATATATATACTCATTATATATAGACTCATATACAAACATTTACTCACCAAGCGGACATTATATACATATAGACAACATCAAATATGTCATATATATATGTATGTATATATATATTATATGCATGTAGTTCTATATACACTTTACTTTGCCACAACTTATCAATTGAATCCAGATCTGTCTTTCACCTTGACTCATGCCTCAGATGGTGGACATTTGGTGGGCGGTTCCTATCTAAATCGTCCTCAGGGTTCGAATGTCAAGTGCGTCGGGCGAAGTTTGGAATTCTTGTCTGAGGTCTGTTGCTGATAAGTTGTAGATCAGGGACGACCGCAGGAGGACGCACTAGACACACGTGCGTCTACCCATCAAATCAAATCCACACAAGGAACAGGCATCGCTTCGATATTTTTCTTAAACGGCAATACCACATGTTAAATCATTAGATGTTATGAAAATTGAAATTTATTATGAGTCACTCTGAGTCATTTGTGATGTGCGACTACGAGCGGCGGACAGGGGACGGGTGGGGATGTGGGGGGGGGAGGTGAGCGTCCAATTTTCTTTTGGGTGTGCGTCCACTTTTTAAGCCTGCGGGTGACCTTGTTTTGATTCTTGTTATCTAATCTTATCTGATTTCTTATCTGACCCAACAAGGCGTCTCGGACAGTGACTAGATCTCTCCGTAGAAATATGGGCTATGCTTTAACTGAGAAGGAAACTTCGATCGCCGGTTTTATGAGATACGATAACGGCGCTGTAGAAGTCTACAGATCACGTAAATGACATGACAAGACATGCCAAGACGTGTCAAGACTTGCTAAGACATGCCAAGACATAACGTCACTTGACCCCTCCGTGGTTGTAAGTACGCGATCCGCCCGATTGACAGCTTGTAATAAGCGTAATCCCAATCTATACAGTCAAAGGTCTTCGGTCAATCTAACTAGGCTTTTCTTTCTGCCACGAATTCTTTGTCTTTGTGCATTCTACACTCGTGAAAACTGGTGCAATCCAGCTGCGGAACACAGGATTGAATCGGATGGGCGAGCACGTGAGACCAAGAGCTCCCCTCTGGTCGAGGAGCGAAGTGCCCGACGCGCTACGACGTCGGATATCGGGCGGCAAAGGAACCTCGCTATACCTCGAGGAACTGGGTCCGCGGCAGGACCTAGTTACCGAGGAATTGTGCTCTGCCCCTCCCCCCGACGTAAATGCAATTGCCAGGAATTATCAAGGTATAGACAGTAACTTTGCAACCTGACACATTTTCCCCAATGAATCAACTCTACAGAATTCAGGTTACAGTAGCGATCTGTAGCAGATGACCAGAATGATATTAAAAAACTGAGAGATATCTTAAAAGATCGTGCTGACTGCCTTAGTCTCCAGATATTCCTCTCAATTTCTAAACACTTCAACAGAACTTCAGCCCAACACCCTAGCATCTCTCACACGATTTGCAGACACCGAAACGCTGAACAAGCAGACTCTGGATCGGTGAACTTCTCTGGCTAACTCCAGATGCAACATCAATTAATCGAGACATATATCCAAGGGTCATTGCCAGTAAGATGTATGTCTAGAGAGGTTGATGACGCTATATAGCGCGTTGCTCATCAAAATAGTCTCACATATTATAGGCGAATCAAACAGATAAGGCTAATATTTGGACCCCTAATTTAGCGTATGTTAAAAGTATTTTCCTTTGCGAGAGGCATCAACTTACAGGACTAGTATTTTAATTATATTAAGTTGAATTCTTTAATGAGAGGCATCATTCGAACAAGACGATCAACTGGACGAGTAAAAGCACCTCAGCTGAACTTCAACGGTAAGATCAAGAACACACACTCACACACACCTACACACACACACACACACACACACACACACACACACACACACACCTACACACACCTTCACGCACACACACACATGTAACTGGATAATTATATGGCGCCTTTTGTACAGGACCCACAAATATGCTTCAATAGTGTGCTAGCTTTTGAAAGAGGGTGACGATTACATCTGTAAATGCGCATGCCTAGGGCATAGTAAAACTCGATTTTCTGAGTGAACAGAACCTAGACATGAATACTCGGAGAATAATAATAATAATAATAATAATAATAATAATAATAATAATAATAATAATAATAATAATAATAATAATAATAATAATAATAATAATAATAATAATAATAATAATAATAATAATATTAATATAATAATAATAATAATAATAATAATAATAATAATAATAATAATAATAATAATAATAATAATAATAATAATAATAATAATAATAATACGAACTTGAAACTATTCAACATAATAATAATAATAATAATAATAATAATAATAATAATAATAATAATAATAATAGTAATAATAATAATCCGAGGGAGACCAGTTATCTTTTTCAGCGCTTGTCAGTGACTATTCAGCGCTTCAATGCAGCCGCTTTTCGTGGTTCTTTTGTGCAGCGGGATCTTGCCGAGGGATAAGCCGTTCCAGAAAACCATCTATCTTTCTCCGGACATAGAGTTGACAGCCTGAGGGATTAATACTACCTCGGGTTAAAAAATAATAATAATAATAAGTTGCTGCAAACCTATCATTTTGTCCCATTGGCCTTTGAGACCTTGGGACCAGTTAACGCCAAGGGACTGGCATATCTCACCAACACTAGGGCGCCACCTGCACCAGACGTCGGGATACCCAACAGAAACTAGTTATTTGTTTCAACGCAATATCCATCGTTATTCAACGTTTCAACGCAGTCGCCTTCGGCAGCACTTTCGTTGTTACAGATTTTGACAAGGACGGCCACTCCAGAACCAATATATTTAATTAGTATCTGACGCCTGAGGGATCATATATACCTCGGGTAAAAAATAATAAAAAATAATAATAATAAACAGACGACATTCCGGACATTGTTTCCTACATTCGTTAATAGTTCAGTCCATGAGGGATCTTGTATACCTCGGGGCAAAAAATAAAAAATAAAATAATAATAATAATAATTATAATAATAATAATAATAATAATAATAATAATAATAATAATAATAATAATAATAATAATAATGCACAGTTACATTTACATTTACCCTTAGTGGGAGATAACCAAAGTAAGACAGCTGAATCGTTCGTAGCAAACACAGTTAGTATTAACTTTTAATAAATCGTTTTGCAACAGTATGTTGTTATTTTCTTTTACAGCTCTACTATCGTGGTTTACTTTTTGAATCCAGCATTTCGCATCGATGGATTACTTGTCTTGGCCGGACTATCTGATCCTGGTGGCATTCTTTGTCATCTCACTTGGGATCGGCGTCTACCACTCACTAACAGGTGGTCGGCAGAAAACGATATCCGAGTTCATCATGGCAAACCGTTCTCTGAAGGTTCTTCCGACAGCCTTGTCTCTCCTTGTCTCCTTCCAATCGGCCATTATTATCTTGGGAATGACAGCAGAGATGTACAGCTACGGATCGCTGTATATTATTTTGATGTCGATCACATTCACATTGGGTATCATTCTCACAATGCAGGTGGCCATTCCGTGGTTGTATCCACTGAAATTAGTCAGCATCAACGAGGTTAGGTTTACAACATCGTAACCAGGTGTTATTTTCGATTTGCAAAAATCTCTACCATAAAGAACTGAAAATCAACAATGTGTCATTCTTGTAGGTTTTGATAGAATGGTTATGTCTTAATCCTCAATCTGACACTGGAGTTCTTCAAGTGTTTAACATTTTAACGACGAGAGTTCCTATAAGTGACTGTTAAACAAATGCAAATGTTAATATATTTTCTAGTGATGTTGTGCAAACGTTAGACAGTGGACGTTTCTCGAAATTAACTATATACCTACATTATCTAAACGTACATAGACAAACTTTCTGTTCAACTATAGTACTTTGAGCGTCGCTTCCATTCGAAATCTGTACGAACACTGGCATCCATCATCTCAATCTTTTCAGGGGTAAGATTTTTTGTATTTATTTTGCTTTAAAGGTCAATAATGTCTCGCAGATGTTTAGCTAAATTGCCAAATATTTATTATGACCATTTTCTTTTGTCAAAATAAGTGAACGTTAGTAAATTTAGGTTTATTTAACAATTCAATTTAAAAGGCTAGGACCAATTTGACTCATTTCTGCCTTTTTAGGTCTTAAATCTGTGTATTATTGTGTAGCAAACAGTTCTTGTAAGAAACTTACAGAAACTTACAGAAACTTGCTACACAATAATGTACCTAGTTAAGACCTAAAAAGGCAGAAATGTGATGCGTTATATTTGCATTATCGGGAGTTCTATCAATTTTCTGTGGATTCTTTTTATAGCTAAATACAACTATGTAAATGATGTAGGCATTTGTTGGTTGATTTTCAATAGATACTTATTATGGGAACAGCAATGTATGCTCCTTCGGCAGCTCTACAAGCAGGTCTGTCGGCGATTTCATACCACGTTCTCATTTAACCATTTTTATGTATACAAGCTCCTAAGGTGCATTTGCTGTTCAGACCTGTGTTTTTATGATTCCTACAGACTATCATATTACACAGAATATTGCAATCGTAATCATAATCATAATCTGTAATTTTGTAAAGCGTCACTCTAAAGCTGAGCTCAAAGCACCAGCTTATTCATGAGCGCTGCGTCGTATCTGAGGGTTGTAAAAAGATCGATTACAATGAGTCGAGTTGCCAGAGAGACAGAGCAGCTGCTACGGTGGGTTTGGTTGAGGGCTAGAAAGCTTGCATTGGTCATTTGACACTCAGAAGACAGAAGAAGGTCTTCGGAAGACATAGACACATCTTTGGATTCATTTACCAACCGCAGCCAAACTGTTGGATTCGACGGCCTCTCGTGGTTGAACGTGGCTTCTCTAGATTACTAGATTATGATTTCGGATTTTACGCGACAATCGATTGAGGCCTTGTGCAATGTGAAGACGGCGCTGTTGCTAGATTAGTTTTAGATGAATGTAGCGCGTAATTGGTATTTGATTTTATACCCGCTACTTTAGTTTAACTGACCCCATCTTTAGCGACTAGCAAAGGATGTTAAACAGTTTCTTCAGTTTAATTATTTAGTATCATATTTGAGTAGGCCTACAGTGTTTTTTTCTAGAAAAAAAGGTTCTGGAACTGAACAATAGGTTCCGGAACTAAAAAAATATGGAAGGGCTAAAATCCTGAGAAAAACGGGATTGGGGGTTGGCAGAGGTCTCAACAAACACTGAAAACAGTTCACATCACTGAAATTCAAATAAAATAACTAAATTATTGCTTTTATTATTAAAATAAATAAATTACCTTTTAGTTGCTGAAAAAAGGTGCCAGAACACTGTTCCGGCTGAAAAAAGTACTGCTTGAGTATAACGCGTAGTTATCACGCAGTCACGTGACCAGCGTTCTATGTGTAAATTTCTCACTGACAGAATTTTAGATTATCACTACCTATCCAGCATCTTGTGATTTACTAGTTATTATTTACCTATGCTAACTTATTACCTTTTTTGTTGCGAGTTACTTCAAAGTTCACTTCTGGTTAAAGTATAATATCTCAGTTTCTACATAAAATTAACTGTGAATCATTGGAACTAGTTTATTAGACAATTTGTGTACTCATAAGGAAAACAAATGGTATCTTCAAATAAAGAAGTGTAACTTGTTTATCATTGTCCTAGCAACTGGTTTTCCAATTGTGGTATCGATTCCTGTCATGGCTGTCGTTTCCGTAGCATACACCGCTCTGGTGAGTTTTGTCGAATTACTTCACTAACAGCACTGAAATGCGAAACGTTCATAGAATGTGTAATAACTAGTTTAGCCGCCCAAGCATTACATTGTAAAACAGACCAAACAATAATCCGATTTCGTCAATAAACGAATATTGATTGATTGATCATAAACGTCACTATGAACGTACTTTACTTGATCAAATCGATTATCAACTGCAAAAAGTTGCATAAGATCGTTGCACTTCTTTTTTATTTGGCTAGCATGAATATATTTTTAACTTTGCCCACATTTCTCTTTTTATTCGTGATTCCCTCTACTAGATCCCTGTTCAACAACATATTCAGTTTAAACCCCTCAACTTTATGTGCAACTGCCTCACTGAACATTAGGCCTACCTAATAAATTTTTGCACCCCGGTTTCTTCCTTGCCTGCGAGGGCTTCCATGCGGTCCTCGACCCACGGCCTATGGTTATCCCTCGCTTACGCTCTTCCATGGCACACTCCAGGAGCTTCGCCTATGTGGGGTCCCTCTGCTTGTAACAGTCTCCCTTGTTTCTCCGCCAAGATCATCTTGCCCTCTCTCCTCTCCAGTGCCTTCCTTTTACCGTTGTTGGCATTGATGCGGGTTGAACGCGCCGCTGATCTGAGGGGCGCTATAGAAGTGTTCGGTTTCAATTGCAATTACAGTGTAAATGCTGCTTTTCGGCTCATTGTTACAACTGCTTATCAGTCACAGGCCACTTCTCTGCCTTTACGGTCTGATCTTCTGGAAATTGCACTGATTACGGTTTAGTTTTAACACGCTATTGTTTCTTGCACTGTGCAATTGACACCGGCGCAAACTAATTAATAATAATAAACGATTAGCCTACATCATTGTCTGTCTGCCTCCCTCTCTTCCTTATGACGGATTGTAACTACTACAGTAGTTGACTTCACTTACGTTACAGGGTGGAATGAGAGCCGTTATCTGGACAGACGTGTTTCAGTGTGTCATTATGTTCGGTGGCCTGTTTGCGATTCTCATTAAGGTCAGCATTCATATCGCAGAAGTTCTGCAGCTGAGTTTTAAATACGTAGAGGACCATTAGCACAAAGTCGATACTACATGTATATATATTCAGTGATGGGCAATAGTAAACTAAAAAGTTGCTCACTTTTAGCTTGACTAACAAATTTTAGTTAAGGATGAAGTTTAACGAAAAATAAATAGTTTAGTTAAAACCATAGTTTAACTAAAAAAATTTAGTTGCTAACTAAAATGTTTAACTAAAAAATTAGCAATATGCAACCATTTTCCGCAATGAACAATGAACGCTGTCAACAACTCAACGCGAAACTTATTGATTAACACTGCATGGTTTTAGCATTAACAGCCTGTGTTTTCAAATTCATGCACTACTTACAGTATGCCTGTAACTGTATGCCAGAACAGTACACATTTCATAGTTTGAAGGTGAAATTGTCATTGACTCTCTGCATTAATTTATTACAGTTCACTTAACCTCTGTTATTGTGAAAATATTTGTTGAAAAAAGTTGGAATAAAGTTGGAAAAAGTGTACCTACTTTTTTGTAGTTTAGTTAACTAATTTCCAAAATTAGTTGCGGACTTTAGTTAAACTAAATTTTTTTAGTTGGAAAATAGTTTTAGTTTAACAATAAGAAAAGTTTAGTGCCTATCACTGTATATAGGGCCTATATGATAATTGAAACAGCATACATACGTATTTTAATCGTACATGTGTAGAGCTTGCATTGTTTTTAGGTAATATCAATCATATCATCCAGTTTATACTGAAATTACGAATCAGCCTCTAACCAATTTTTCCATTTATTCCAATACATTGAATTGAATTTGAAATATAAATAACCTAAATCAATCAAAAAGTGAATGTTCACGTTTAGACTTTTAACCGCATCCAAAAATAATTGGTTTTGGAAAAGTAAATAATTTACCAATAAAGCCGATCGACCAAACACTCAGCCGAACTATAATATCTGCCTGTTACCGTTGTATTGTATTGTATTGTATTGCATCTTGAAATTTATAAAGCGCCTCTATTCAGAGGCGCTATCAGCACGGAAGCCCCGGGGAAACAGAAATGCCTTTAGGGAACGAGAGACCGATGAGGAAAAGTAAGTCATTAGTTTGGCTCTGAGCAGTACTATGTCTTTTGATGCTGGCAGGGTCTGGTCGTGGTTGGTGGAATTGGTAACGTCTTCCAATTGTGCTCGCAATCTGGGCGACTGATCTGGACTGAGTACGTTACACTGAATCTTTTTAACGTCATGTAATGTAATGTTATGCAATGTCCCACAGTGAAATGTGATATAAGTCGGTGAAACGCATTTACTAGCAATGTATTATGATTGTAAGTAAGTAATGAAACAAAGAAGAGTCCCTTAATAGACGAACCAATCGTGATCAGAAAACCTCTGACAGTCCTCAGTTTGAAGATAAAAACGTGTCAACAAATATGACGGGTGACAATGACGAGTGCCAACTTACTTTTAAGCGTCAATGACGAGTGCCAACTTACTTTTATGCGTCAATGACGAGTGCCAACTTACTTTTAAGCGTCAATGACGAGTGCCAACTTATTTTTAAGCGTCAATGACGCATTCCTCCAACAAAATGCTGCGAAGACGCTTATCTGAATAATTAAATGCACTCTGGCGTTAGGCCTATTCTTAGTGCTCTACATAATGAAACACATTGACCATGTCTGTTCCTTCAGATGGAGTCCTGATCCGACAGTTCGACACACCTTCTGGGGATTTCTGCTCGGTTATTCATTGACTTGGTTCAAAATCTATGGCTTATCACAGACCGCCGTACAACGGTATTCAGCCACAAAGACTCAGTCACAAGCAAAACTGTAAGAAAAATATTCATTTTTGTGCAGTATATTATCACGTATTCTTCAGGTATAATTATAGACCCATGTATTCAAGACAGTATGTGAACTTTTCTGCCATGCGATGTTGCTTCGACTTGGCGCTTGTTTTCGCGACTAGGTTTTGTTAGCGCTGTAGAAATAAATATAGAAATTGCGAAGACGCTAGTGATTACGATATTAACCCTTACAGCCAAACTACACTTGTGAGGAAATGAACATATTTTCAAAATTATGAGTAACCAAAGGCTATAATATTATTGTTTAGCAAATGCTAGTCATTGTTGTTTGACCACGCAGTCTTGCATTGAAATGTGCAAAATTAAAAGAGTGGTTGCAAGGTGTCATCTTGGTTGATCAATAATTAAAGTTTTCGACATCGCCATCACCACCACTAATAACACCAATACGACTTGTACTACCACCCACCCACTTCAACACCAACAACCATCATCACCGTTACCGTCAACATCGACCATAATCGTATCATTTCTAAATAGCATGCAGTATTATTCATTGTTTTCTTATAGAACCGTTCTCCTGAACCTGCCAGCTTTCTTCGTTATGCACCTCACTGTATGTTTAATTGGACTCACCGTTGTTGCCTTCTACACTTCAATCCGTTGCGACCCGCTGGCCAATCACGAAATCCGAAATGCCAATCAGGTTCATTCATGCGTAACCTTTCCATGATACTGTCACTTTTATCTGATAGTATTGTATTAAACGACCCTGCGATCGTGGTGAGTTTGATGACACACACACTGGCAGGATTAAGACGCCAAAACTTGTTAGCTGCTCGGTTTATGAACATCTGAACAGTGAATTTAGCAGTTTAACATATCAGCTGATCAAAACATTATGCCTAATATTCGACTATTATGCTATACAAGTCAAGACCAGTGTCTCGATGCTTATGAGTTTAAAGAGTCATGGCCCTCAGCAAAAAGTACGGAGTTCTAAAAGTCAGCAGAGTATGCGGATTTATTCCGAGTAAATTAGGCTGATTGATTGATATATTGATATGTTTATTTTTCAGTTGCTGCCTCGTTTCGTCCTGCAAATGTTTGTCGACGCTCCTGGTTTTGCTGGACTTTTTCTAGCTACACTTTACGGAGGAGCTTTGAGGTTTGACATCTATCTGCCTATATTATATAAAACTGTCTATCTATTTATCTAGCTGATTCGAACAGATGACATTCTTTCTATATTTCCAAAACATCGGAATCTTCGCTTAACAACTTTGTCCAGCAGCATTGTTTAATACATAAGAACTCTATTGTGTCATCAGTTTCATTAGTTATAACCAGCTGTAGTCTTGAAATTTATAAAAAAAATTCCACAACAAGGGAAGTGAGAGAGAGAGAGAGAGAGAGAGAGAGAGAGAGAGAGAGAGAGAGAGAGAGAGAGAGAGAGAGAGAGAGAGAGAGAGAGAGAGAGACAGACAGACAGACAGACAGACAGACAGACAGACAGACAGACAGACAGACAGACAGAGAGAAAGACAGAGAGAGAGGGGAGAGAGAGAGAAATGGAAAGAAACGTGGAAAAGAATTATAGACGTTAAAATAAGGAGAGAAAAACATGAAGTGAGAGAAAAATAAAAGACATAACCATAGCAAGACACAAAGACAAAGGGTAGAGGAAGGAGTAAAGGGAGGGAGAAAAACATAAGGGATAGGTTGGGAGGCGGGAAGGGGTGGAAGTGAAACTGATAGGGCAGCTTAGCAAAAGGAAAGCAGTAGGGCATCTCCCCAACACTGACGCTGTGCCAAATTAACGTCCACCTGCTCGTTGCAGGGCAGGTTAGTTACCGTCTAATAGCGTTGGGCTATGTTGTGTTATGATTACCATCGTTATCATCTTTCAATCGTTTTCATCACCAAACCTCATTTATCAATTTTCCTATATGTGAGGTCAGTAAGTAAGAGCTCAGTTGTTAACGTGTTCGTTTGTTTGTGTCTGTTTGTGTAGTTCAGTGTCATCGTTGTTGAGTGGAGCTGCTGCGAACTGTTGGGAAGATATTCTTCAATGGAAACTAAAGCACTGGCCTGAGTCACGGAAAGCTCTGCTCAACCGATTCCTAGGTTAGTTGATCTATCCTTTTCATCATACATCTCGCATTTAATGGTACAGAGTATATATACAACATGTCTAATCAGGCCCGCATTAAGGGGGTTGCTAAGGGTGCTGCAGCACCCGGGCCCGTAGTTTTGAGGGGCCCGCATTTTCGGAAGAACATTAATTTTTTATTGTATTTGTAATTGGGCCCCGCGCTGATGGCAACATAGGTAATCGCAGCACCCGGGCCCGCACTAGCCTTAATGCGGCCCTGTGTCTTACGTCAATACATACCGTTCTCTGCGCCTTGGTATCACCTACCTCTCACCTGTCCTCCCATGTCCTCAACTGACGCTTCAGACTAGGTTGTCCTCAGTTGGTCCTCCCGTATTCTCAATTTCTCATCTGTTCTTATCTATCTATTCTCAATTTCTCATCTGTTCTTATCTATCTGTTCTCATCTGTCACTCTCTGCCTTGATCCGTCCTCAACTTCCTTTACTGTAGTGGCTGTAGGTGGACATTTGTTCTCATTTTTCCATCACTTGTTTCTCCAACTTAATACCTTTTTTTATCGTTTTCCAATGTCGGAGTCTTCGTGGTCTTACGGTCTTACGAAGACTGTTTCTTAGCTACAAAGTTAAAGACATCTTACGTTAAACTGCGAGCCCACTGTTTTGAACTGCCCTGTAAGGACGATAAAAGCTTCATACCAAGGACTTTATATAAGCATTTAAACCACCTAAGCCAACAACAAAAGTAAAACTTAACATTCTAAACACCTTAGTTAAATCTCTTTCTAATCTTATCTTATTGACTCATTTTTCTGTAAGCCACGGTGCGGTTTGTCATCTGGTGAATCAATAAAACGAATATCATCATCATCATTACAAAGTCTTTGTGTGGTATTACACTTCCTGTGTTGTCTTACCTTCTGTAATGACATGAATACAAATTGAATATTTGCAGTGGTTTTGTTTGGCATTGCTGCCACCGGATTGGCTTTCATGGCATCTGCCATGCCTGGTCCAATTTCTCAGGTATAGGTTACGATCATTGTCAGCGTCTTTTTTTATCGAACCATGATGGTGAACATACACAAACAGACAAAACAATGAAACTGAACAATTTTGTATTACTCCACTGGAAGTAAGTTCAAAGTTGTGGATTAAATTCATACTTTGAACGGTGTAAATAACGAACTACTTGTTCTATGAGATTCTTTGTCTTTGTGCCGTCGGCTCTAGGAGCCCTAGCGATCGTCATGCCACACAGTCTCCGTTGCCGTCTTGCTACTAAGTAGCAAGTTCTATGAGATAGGCCCCCTAAAATCGTTTCAGATTGACTTATCAAATTTCGTACAACACTAAGTCTAGAAACGAAATAAAATTGTTTAATTTCATCCTAGCCTCAACACTCAACAGTGACTTTCTGAGGTCTGATTCATAGCTACTTACTAAGAGATTGTATGACAATTTTCTTTGTGGGCTTCATAACTCACAACTGTATATAAAGCACACATGCTTTTGCTGAGGTTATCCTTAGCACTAAGTCTGATTTTGCGTTAACGTAATTAGGTCACAATGTCGTTGAGTGGTGCTGCGATGGGTCCGATTTTCGGTTTGTTCATGCTAGGAGGCGTGAATCGATATGCCAACTGGAAGGTAGGTTTACAGTAGGCATAGCTATAGAACCAGTGATCAATCTCTGCGTCACAATAGTCAACTTTAACCTAATTATTTGTCATAACAACAATCACTATCACAGCACAGGTACCAATACAATAATCTCACTTGCCCATGTCAAATCGCATTTGTCCCTTGACAGGAAGCCAAATGGCCAGGACCAGTTCATTCACAGTCGGCCATGTGGGATTACAATCGAGTGAAATTATACGAGAATAGCGAGACAGAATGAGGCTGGTAAGACGAAAAGCCTTGACGGTGTGCACAGGTCTACCACCCATCTCCAATATTAGAAGTACATTGTGCAATTAAATTTATCCCCATATGTGTTGTATCTGCAAACTCTTCCAAACTAATGCAATTAACAAAATAGCGTACATGGCTTACTTCTCGTTTAGATGAACTGCATTTTCGTCATGCAGTTGCTTGATCCCCGCATATTATAGGACACGCCGAAGTGTATCTCTTGACGGATCATATTTTATTAAATCCAACGTTATTCTAGTTTACACCAGAACTATTTTACTTTGCTTGATCTAGGGAGCACTAATTGGCGGAATTACGAGCATCATCGGCAGCCTTTGGTTGACCTTTGCGTCCCTCACGCTGAAAAGAAAACATCCGACTTTTCCTCCTCTCAGCATCGATGGATGCATGAAGCCCAGTAATTTCACCTTCTCATACTATGACGACAGTAATTCCAGCTCTGTCTTTCACTTCGTCGACCAATCTCCGATGAACGCAACGATGATATACTTCCGTCCACAGACTAATCAAGCAATTGAGGTTACGTCACTAATCTGTAACACTCTTAAGCGTGTATTCAATTATTATCACCTAGTCTCATGATTCCGTCGTTTTTATTCATAATAGATTGTTTATTTCTTTGCTAAAGTGAAGTAATATGCATAGTGTAATCATGGTGTATGTATGTGTTTAATAAATAAAGGAAAGTAAGGCAAAGTAAGAAAAAGAAAGAAAGCTAAGCTAATGCTCTCTGATTCCATCAAAAAGCTAAGAAAAACCGATTTTAAAAAATCGCCTTGCTCCACAGAGCTTGCGTGATCTACTTCTACGGCCTCATTCTGCTGCTTCGCTGCGTCCTCTCCGATCTTCTGATCGTCTTAGTTCCTCGTGTCAGGAATACTATGGCTCAATCCAGGTCCTTTGCCTGCATAGGTCCCTCACTTTGAAACCGACTTCCTCCTTCTCTCCGAACCACATTCTCTCTGGTAGCGTTGCTTCTTCCTTTTCACACCTTAAATCCTGCTTTTTCTCTCGGGGTCACGCGCAATGGGTGCGCCTCTGAATGGTCTATGCCGCGAGAGGCGCTTTATAAATGCCCATATACAATAAAATACAATATATATATATGTTTATTATTTCTTCATACTGGTTGACACTCTGCAACCAGGTAGAATCAAGATGCCGCTTACAGGTGGTATGAAGATTAAAATGCACTAAGTTTAGAGCGAGATTTAGCTGACAAATTGTTTTTTTGTGGTTAGGTTCCTCTGCAAGGGTTAGAGAAATTCTATTCAATTTCGTACGTCTGGTACAGCTTATTATGGATGATAGTCACGGTACTCGTTGGATCCATAGCATCTTTTCTGCTCAGTAAGATATGAATGACTACTTTCAGAGTTTAAATTGGCAATTAATTTGAACAATAAAAGAAAGACCACTTTGAGTGGGCCTAAAGCTTTTCAGTAGCCTCGCCGTTCTTTTGCAATTCTCGTTCCTCTTATATGTTTCTAAATAATTCATTGCATTTGTTATGCATTGAAAGCACTATTGACTTTTAATTTCAGTATCATAATCTGCCCATTAGTCATGCCTAGGTCTCTTTAGATCGCCTTCTATACGTGGATGAGTTTTCGTATCACAGTTTCAAGAATGAGTTGTGGATTCCGTAGTAAAATCCGCTGTCAAGTCGTTCCGGGAATTACTTCTTTTGGCAAAGTGTTTTCGTTGCATAGCTCTGATCTTGTTTCAACCGTCTGATCTGTGGGGAATATGACAAGAAGAATTTAAAATTAAGACACTAGCGATTTACTCAGCAGAGGGGAAAATGTAATTGATCAATGTGTTGCCTAATTGACAGAAAACCGGTCGGAAGAAGAGAATGTGGATGAGAAACTTCTGATCAATTTCCGGCAGTGTTTCCGGTGCAGAAGGGACTCCGAATCAGAATCAGCCTCGAAAGTAGATTCTCATGTAAACTACAAGGTAGTGGTACTTAGTGGTTACAGTGTTTTCATACTTGGGCCAGTTGACCTATGAATGAAATAGTCTTATTTATCATTGAAGGTCATAAAATCTGAGAGGCACCGATGACAATAAACCTACGTTGGACCTCGATGTATCAGATGCGCTTTAGATCGTGCTTTATAGCTTAAAAGCAATGTACCGACCTGTGTATCTATAACTTGATTGTTGACGCTTTCTTAAGCAATAAAGAGGAGTTGCTTGTCTTGTTCTTAGACGAAGTCTTACCTATCTGCACGTTCATTTTTGAGCCGCTTAAAGATGTACATCGAGTAAAAACAGAAGTACGATCTACTATACTAATATCAATTATAGCTCTAATACTGCCTAGGTCCTGTTTAAACTAATATTATATTTTATATCTTTAGTTGGTTTACTTATAATATTGTTATGTAAAATACTATGAATTAACTATTAGAGGAACTGCATGCTAATTACAGTCTTTAATCTCTGCTAAACAGGTTGTACTTCAAGCTGAAGCGAACGAGATAATGAAGGAACCGATCGAAAAGCATTCGAAGCCAAAAGTCAAAGAGATATCGTCTACACCCAAACAGACGAACGAAGTGACAAACGGAACAACAGAGATGTTGCTCATGAATACAGAAATATCCTAAATTATGGTCACCACTCATTCAGCGACTGCTTGCGAAACTTGCCCAACTCAGTACACTTTGGCAGATATCAGTTGGAACTCTAGCTTATAGGAGTCTTCCGGTTAGACCAAACAATGTTGGGATTTCCTGTCGGCTGATTCTTTGAGAGTTTTACGAGCTAGTTGGAAACAGTCCCTGCCATAGGCGCCGACTACTTGGAAGCTTTGGGTGCGAATGCACCCAGAGAGAAATTTCAGTGGGTGCCTCGCACCCAGAGGAATTCGGACTCCAAATTTCAATTTTTTAACACCTAAGCAGTAATCTCACAACGTGAGAAGTACAACTACAATACAACTACCCATGCGACATCGCTTGATCTCACAATCACATCCCGTACATAAATTATTTATTATTATTTAAAATAATAAACAAATAATAACACTGAAACCCTTGACAAGAGACCAATTTTCTTTCTCCGAAAATCCGCTAAAACTCACCTACCTAAGGGGACTGGTAAGGGAAGGAAGGGAGGATCCATGCACCCACTGGGACTTAGAGACAAAAGCAAAAGCCGGCGCCGATGGTTCCTGCGACATTAATTTTGAATCGTACGTTGCTGAAGTCAATAAAGTTTTCTTTGGTTTTAAAGGAACTTAGTCTCTGAATGAACTTTGTTTAGCCCTTAGTTGGATGCTTATGAGATCTGCTATCAATTGAATATACCAGTGTAGTGCAGAAATGCCGCACTGATATCTATTAACACATCACTTGCACCTTTTCTCATCTCAAAGGATATCTATTAACACATCACTTGCACCTTTTCTCATCTCAAAGGATATCTATTAACACATCACTTGCACCTTTTCTCATATCAAAGGATATCTATTAACACATCACTTGCACCTTTTCTCATCTCAAAGGATATCTATTAGCACATCACTTGCACCTTTTCTCATCTCAAAGGATATCTATTAACACATCACTTGCACCTTTTCTCATCTCAATCAACCATCATTTCATGCTTCTTGTTAATCCATTTTTACTATTACTAGCTCCTAATTTTTCTACAACCGATTATATTGAGAACTATTATCGCTATTATTTCAAAGCAACATTCTAATCTTCTAGTTTTACTTATTGTATATCTCAACCTATTGTAAATAGTTGCGTTCTGACAACTATGTGTTTGAATAAACGAATATATATATTCCGAAACGAGTAAAATAGTTCTCTGAACGATGAGCGTATTAAATTTACCCTTGACTTCTGAATGGCTGCCTAACGTTGCGAGGAAACTAGCTTGAAGCTTCCAGGAGGGAGAAGTCATGAAACAGTAGTCTTTTAAATTGAAGCAGAAAATTTGTTCTTGATGTTCAGTAATTTAGCTTTATGGTAATCTCAGGTAAAGTCTGGCTATTATACACAAATGCTAAATGGAAGTGTCTTAGGATGGAGCTCGTGGATTAATACACATCGCTCTTTGTTCATGATTTATTTCACTGTGTGATTGATATTTTCAGCAACTACCTCGTTTGGTTCTATTAGTTTATGAAAGTTTAAAAGGAAAGTTTATGCACTCTAACTTATGCAGAAAGTCGTAGCAGAAAGTCATAGCAGGATTTCGGCGATCAAATTCACAACTTATGTGGATAATTAAAAAATCTGCGAAATATACAGCTGCTTAAAAATTAAAAGAATAAAGTGTTTTCCTAGTTGACCTATTGTGGAATAAATAAATTATACTCAAGCTTATGTTAGTCTTCTTTTCAGATTCTCTGCCATCAAGTTCTCCTCCACAGCTCTCGGTACTGAGCTTTTTCTTTAAGCTTGCTGTATCCACTCATCATCATACAACCCAGCAGCATCTGCCTGGTCCATACTCTTATCCTCTTTCCATCCATTCTGCCCTCAGTGACGACTCTCAGAATTGAGTACCTTCTCAGGACATGACCCAATTATTTTCTTTGTTGCCCCTCATTATAGCTATAACGGATCTTTTCCTCTTGGCCAATTTGAGTACGTCCTCGTTGGTTGCATCTCATAGTGTAGGTTGAATGGGTTGATTTATAATAACATCCAGACTTATATTTCTGTTTAGAAATCATTTTGTTAACAGAGCTACAGCTGTCGTAAGACTTAGACCTTGAGTCCCTTGTAGGCCTATACATAATACTGATGCAACGTTTGCATGTTGAGCAGGCAAAACCAGACTGTCAAGCTCACAACCAAAAGATCAATTTTTAAATTAGAGATAAGACTAGAGTCTTCCGCTAAAGCGTAGCCTACTTACTTTGAATCCACTCTAGACTTTGACTCTCTAGCGTATCTATCTCAGTACGCTGAAAGGGAAAGATGATATGAAATTTTTAACTCTCAGCTCGAGTCTTAACTCTCTGAAAACAACATTCTCCCATCTATGCGATCAATCAATCAATCAATCAATAGATCTTTATTGATCATGTTTTAACAATCAATCGTTTACTGAGGTCCAGACTGATTGCTCGTTTTCCTACATTTTCCCATATCTCTTCGTCTATGGTCAATCAACTTCACTCGCTCCCTTTCCTAGCCCGTATTCATTCTCGGGTCGTTAGTGGCTCTCTCCAAAGAAGTTTGGACACCGTTCTTACTTATATGTAAACTTTGATAGTTGATTTTATGCGTATGATAACGCTATAACTGTTCTGTAGACTTGACCAGGCATGTGTAATGACGGCGCATTATGGACTGGAAAAATCCACTGAGGATGATCCAGTTTTCTCAGTATAATGTTTTATGTATGTATATTTTCTCAGTATCTACATGTATGTATAAGTTACTTGTTTATTTCAAATACAAAAGTTAGAACGCTGTAGTTTACACTGAACATGTTCAGTGCGACAACTCCCCAAAAGTAAAGCTACATGGTTAAACAAACTGATGCAAATGACCTGAGTTACAAAACGGACTAACAGGCATCTTAAAAGATCGTTGTGGCTGCATTAGTTTCTGCCGGATCCAGAGTTCAGACAAGTATTACTCTCACGTATAATTATGTATAAGACACTTCAACAGAACAACATTCCATTAATACAGCTACGTTAAAGGAATTCCACACAGCGTATCGCTAAACAAGCAGGCTATGAATAGACGAACTTTGTCTCTCCAACCATAGCAGCGACGTCAGTACATCTGCACCAACATCTTAGGATAAACATCAGCTGAATCAGAACGGTAGGAACGAATAGCCTATATATGCTGCCTATCTGGCTTCTTTCATAGCGTCGTTTCGTATGAGTTGGTTCCAGGGTAGAGACGCTGATCCACCATTGCATCTCGTCTCAGGTTTATATTTAGTGACCTAGCAGAAATATTAAATGCAATGTAATAATAATAGTAATGACGATGATGATGATAATAATAATTATAATAATAATAATGCCCATATAGTAACAGTAATATTAGTAATAATGATGATGATTCATACTTACATTTTCCTCTTTGTATTTAGCAGAAGACAGCCAACATAGTTCATCAGTCATAAACACGGGAACACTTCGAATTAATCTTTGATAACTCTTATGTTATTTTGTTTTACAGCTTTTACAGCTTTTATCGTGGTTTGCTGTTTAAATCCAACCAATAGCATCGATGGATTACTTGTCTTGGCCAGACTATTTGATCCTGGTGGCATTCCTCGTCATCTCCCTTGGGATCGGCGTCTACCACTCCTTAACAGGTGGTCGACAGAAGACGACCTCGGAGTTCATCATGGCAAACCGTTCGCTCAAGGTTCTTCCGACCGCCGTGTCCCTCCTTGTCTCCTTCCAATCGGCTATCATGATACTCGGAGCGACAGCAGAAATGTACATCTATGGATCGCTAGCTATTATTTTGATGGTGATCACATTTACGCTGGCCATCATTCTCGCAATGCAGGTGGCCATTCCGTGGATGTACCCGCTGAAATTAGTCAGCGTTAACGAGGTTAGGTCACAAAATTATAGTAAACACAAAATATTTTAGATTTGCAAAAAATCTCTCCCGGAGTGAAGGTTTATTTAAATCGAAATTCGACAATGTGTCGTTCTTGCATGGTTGATTTTTTGGCTATGTTTTAATCATCAATCTGCAGTAGAGTTCTTCGGATGTTTAAAATATTTTATAGGGATATGTCAAACGGTAGAAAGACTACGTTGCTCAAAAGACGCTTTAAATTCACATAGGCTAATCTTTTAAATCCACATAATATTATCTAATCGTCACATAGCAAAGACGCTTTAAATTCACGTATCTTATTGTCCGTACACAACGGTGAAATAAAGAAAAGCTTTCTGTGTACTTTTAGTACTTGGAGCGTCGCTTCCATTCGAAATCAGTACGAATACTTGCAGCCGTCATTTCAATCCTTTCCGGGGTTAGATTTGTGTTATTAGTTTGCTCTAAAGTTAGCCTAATATTTAGTCTTAAATAATGTCTTAATAATGTAAGACATTATTACATAATATTATATGCAATTAGGCCTTAACTATAACTTACCTTAATCTTCTTCTGGGTAAGATTTATGAAATTATTTTGCGTTTAAATGTAAATAATGTCTTACATATATTAAGCTAAATTGCCAGAAATTTAATATAACAGTTCTCGTTTGTCTTTCATATGCCTTTTGTCTTTAAAAATTGAACGTTTGTTAGGTAAGGTTATATTGAAATTTAATTTAAAAGGTTAGGACCAATTTTGCATTATTTCTGCCTTTCTATAGACTCCTATCTTAAATATGTAGATTATTGTGTAATAGACAGTTCTTATAAGTTTTCGATGCGCTATATTAGCATTATCGGGTGTTCTTATTTTCTGTCGACTGTTTTCATAGGTAAATACAACTGTGTAAAATGTAAACATTTGGTGGTTGATTTTCAATAGATTCTTTACATGGGTACAGCGATGTACGCCCCTTCGGCAGCTGTACAAGCAGGTCTGTTGGCTATTTTATACGACGTTCTCATTTAGAATTTATACAATCTCTCTTAGGGTGTATTTGCGGTTCAGAGCTGTGCTTTTATGATTCCTATAGACAATCATATTACAGAGAAGATTGCATGGGTCATTTGACTCTCAGACAAAAAGACGAATGTTAATCGTCCGTCATGCTAGTGATCATTTCCTGGGTGCCCCTGTTAGCGGGACTTGTCCCTTTGGGGTCTCCATTTATGACACTACCTGTTAAAAATACCTGCCTGTAAACTATGTCTTGCAAGTTGTGTCTTAATAAACGGATTGATTGATTGATTGTTTGATTGAAGGCCTTAAGAAGACACAGATACCTCTTTTGATTCGTATACCAAGCGTCGTAGAATTACGCTACTGATGCCGAGTAAAAAGTTTCCGGCTGTTTTTCGTCTTTAAAAAATCACCATTTATCACTAGAACTCCATAGAGAAATAAAAAAAATAACGATTTCCTGATGTATGCGTAGGGTCTACACTATTCTTTGCTGATGAAGGTTGGTTGGAAAGTGTCTTGTAAAACGCATGCGCATCTTAAGACAATCATTAGGCCCTATGCTTCAACGTAGTTCGTTAGCCGTCGCATGGGTTCTTGTGAACCTCACTGGAGACATTTTGGTAATCCGAGCTCCTAGCGGCAATTACCGAACCATCTGTAGGGCCTACCACACCGACGACCTTGGAATTTTCATTATGTTGAAGTTTAGTAACTTCTAACTATTCGCTTAGATGATTTCAAGTTTATGTCGGAACTGTTGATCGTACCAAGCAACCTTTTTGAGTAAGTAACTAAGTCAGATTGGAAGTAATTTGATAAGCATGTTATCTGTATTAGCACTATGCAAAATTCCACACTTTACAATCAACCATTTAGGCCTATACAAAATAATTATACAAGTCAAGCATATCTGTCAATAATTTGAAGTAATGTTATTTAACAGGATAAAGTCAAACTTGTGTACGGTTCTACATAAAACTAATGGGTAGGCCCTAATCATTGGAATGAGCGCATTAAGCAACGCGAGCTAATGCTATCTTAGAATAAAGAACGGTTACTTGTTTATATTCGTCTCAGCAACTGGACTTCCAATTGTGGTATCGATTCCTATGATGGCTATCGTTGTAGTAGCATACACCGCTCTGGTGAGTATTTGTCGAGTTACTTAACTACAGCACTAAAATGCGAAATGTTCATAAGCGTCACCATGAACGTACATTAGGCCTACTTGATCAAATAGATATATTAACTATAAAAGTCGCATATGATGGTTTCACTTGTTTTTTTATTTGGCCAGCAGGTATGTGAGTGCTGCTTCTCGGCTAATTTTTCCAATGATGCTTATCAGTCATTTGCCTTTGCGTTCTGATCTTCTGGAAATTGAACTGATTACGGCTTAGTTTTGGCGATCTATTTATTGTTGGATGCCTTGTGCATTGGACACGGGTGCGATAGAAGTTATTAATTAATAATAATAAATACTATCACTTTCTTCCTTGAGATCAGCATTTTTCGACGGATTGTAGATATTAGGCTTACAGTAGTTGCCTTCACTTACGTTACAGGGTGGAATGAGAGCCGTTATCTGGACAGACGTCTTTCAGTTTCTCATTATGTTCGGTGGACTACTTGCGATTCTTATTAAGGTCAGGAATATGATCGCATATATTCTTTAGCTGAGTTGGAAAACGTAAAAGACAGCAGCCGATGGCACCAAGTACACCGATTTATGTGAACAGTGAAACAGTATTTAATACATTTAACGTATTTTAATCGTAAATGCGTACGGCATACATTGGTTTCAGAGGTTAACACCAATGACATCATCTAGTTTGTACTGAAATCTCGAATCAGCCTCTAACCAAAGTTTCCCATTTATTTCAATACAGTTAAATGAATTTGAAATGTAATAACTTAATCAAACTAAAGTGAATATTCACATCTAGAATATTTGACATATAGGCCTACAAGAAAAACTCAGTTTTAATTGTAATTTACCAATGCAATTGATCAACCAATCAGCCGTAATATCCAATCATTCATTACAGAGATTTATATAACACCCCTTGAAGGCGACTGGCCAGAAGTGCTCCTGACCCCAGCGCGCCTAAAGAGGGAGCAAACGGAGAGCCAAGGGAACCCATTCCGAAGGCCAATGACTGGTTTGGTCTAACAGAACTACTGAAAAAGGAAAACCAGCAAACTCCGCTCCTCGGAGCTTAGGGAGCAGCGACTCCGTGCACCCATGGTAGGGCAAGAGACTTCTCGCAAGTAAGCCTAGGCGAGGCCCAGCAGGAATCGCCACAGTATCACGAAGATAGCCATCGCATAATTTTTATATGATCCGCTGCTGGAAGAGAAGCCAGTGGATTATGTCATGCATATAGCCATAGACGTGACCGAATTTAGAATGCGCCCAATAAGGCGGGCAGCAGAGCGTAGGACTCGATCTAATGCCGATATAAAGCGAACAGCAGTAGAGCCACTGCTCGTACTCTGGCAGTGCCATTCCCAAGCCTGGATAAAGGAGGAGGGGGACGCTAATGATCTATAAAATTATTATAACACATTGTCGCGAACTGAAACTACTACTACTAGCTTGTGCTGAGCATGATATGTCTATAATTATACGTCTGCCTTTGTAAATGCTGACAATTATCAAGTTACAGTTGTACTATATCTTTTGATGCTAATAGGGTCTGGTCGTAGTTGGTGGAATTGGTAACGTCTTCCAATTGTGTTCGCAATCCGGGCGACTGATCTGGGCTGAGTACGTTACTTAGAATCGTTTTACTATGCAATGTCCTGCAGTGAAATGTGATTTGAGTCTGTAAATCGCAATTTACCATCAATGTATAAAATATAGTTAAATGATAGTATAATGTGGAGGCTCTTAGTGGTCGTCCTTCTAGGGTTTTTACATATTCGTGAGTTATTATGACCCCTCAGAAATGAAGTCATGGACGCACCAACCATGATCAGAAAACCTCTGACAGACCTCAGTCTAAAGATGAAAACGTGTCGACAAATACGTCGTGTGACCGTGACTGTTGCCAATTTACTCAGGGGCCTCAATGACGCCTTCCTCTCACAAAATTCTGTCAAGATGCTTGTCTAAAAAGTCAGTGCCACATATGTGATATTCTTAATACTTTAAACAATTATACATACTAATTATGTTATCATGTCTGTCCCTCCAGCTGGAGCCCTGATCCGACAGTTCGACACACCTACTGGGGGTTTATATTTGGTTTTCCAATGAATTGGTTCAACATCTATGGCCTCTCACAGGCTGCTGTACAACGGTATTCAGCCACAAAGACTCAGTCAGAAGCAAAACTGTAAGAAAAGCATTCAGTTTTATATATTACTTTATTAACTGTATTTTTGTATTTGTGACATTATATATACCGGGTATATATGCAATTATATATATATATCATATAAGTCTACTTATTCATGACAGTATTTGAACTTCTCTGTTGTTCAATTTTGCTTTGACTAATCACCTAGGAATAAGCTAGTTTCCGCTACTTCGTTTTCAAGCCATGTAGAAATAAATCTACTAGTTGAGAATGCGCTTTCGATTACGACATTAACCTTTACAGCCAAACTACACTTGTGAGGAAATGTGGTGTCGCCACGATTTGAAAGGTAGTACAGCTAATTGGAGGGTCTGTGGGACTGAAGTTTTAACAGACAAAAAGTAGTACGGCAAAAGTACATGACTGTATGTTGTTGCTGTGCCACCTTAAAAAGTGGTACAGCATTTGCTGTATACCACATACATAGGCGGCGATGCCACAGGAAGAGATGAACGTATTTTCAAAATTATTAGTAACCATAGGCTATAATTGTTGATTTAATACCCGCCAGAGGTGTTTGATCACTCAGCTTTGCATTGAAATATGCAAAATTAAAACTGATTTTGCACGTATTATGCCATCTTCGTAATTATTTCTGTATAATGCGTTGTGTACTAAAATTATTATAGAACCGTTTTTCTGAACCTGCCAGCTTCCATCATTATGCATCTTCATTGGACTCGTAGTTGTTTCCTACTACACTTCAATCCGTTGCGACCCTCTGGCCAATCACGAAATTGGAAATGCCAATCAGGTTCATTCATGCGTAACATTTTCCATGGAACCATCCATAACTGTTAAAACTATCACGTTTATCTGATAGTATTGTATGAGACGATTACTGCATCGGAGAGTTTGATGATATATTGGTAGCATAAGTCGCCAAGACATATTAGCTGCTCGGTTTATTAACGTTTCAACAGTGATTCAATGTTTAAGATTTCAGCTGATCAGAATATTACGCCTGATATTCGATTATTATTAATAATATAAACGAAGAGAAATGTCAGAGGCTGTGTCCACATTTACGTGTTACGTTTGTAGACCATACAGTGCTACGTCTTACAGGCCGCGTATTCGTAGACCATACAGTCTTACAGGGCTATATCGACCAATGGGATACGAGTTATAAATAGCCCAGGCCTCTGCCAAGAGGCCGCGGCAGCAAGATGCCGCCCCTTCGCCGGCCGTTGCGGCGAGAGCTCGGCCAGGCCTCTGGCGAGAGGATATTCTTAGCTGGCCGGCAGTGGCGAGACGTCGCCCGAGAGGCTATGTTTACATATTGCGCCTAATTCAAACGAACTGATTCGAAAAAGACTACTCTCGCGAGTCTCGCCACACATTTCTGTTCATGTTTACTATTGCGACCTAATTCAAAGTCAAACGAACTCATTCGAAAAAGCTTACTTTTGCCCTACATAGCAAGATTCTTTGTTTCTGAAATTGTTTCTGAAATAGCAACAGAGGCTATGTTGTTTTTAATCCACGAATTGATTTGGCACAAAGTGACGTAATTCTTCCCTTCATCTTGAGACGCCGTCAATTTCCAATAATTCCTGCTTATGCAATGACAATTAACAAATCTCAGGGTCAAACATTTGAATATGTAGGTGTGTATTTGAAAGATCCAGTATTTTCCCATGGCCAACTTTATGTTGCTCTGTCCAGATGTAAAAATCCACACAAGTTGAAAGTTTTTATCAAAGAGGGTACTCTTCAAGGAAAACTTAAAAACGACGAAAACGTTTTTACACAAAACATTGTTTATAGTGAGATCTTCAAAAAATTTTAAACTATGAAGGTCTTACTAAATTTAATGCACATTGCAAAACACATTTTCAAATTGTTTTTAAACCGTCTTAGGACGGGTAAACATCTAGTGCTATATAAGTCAAGACCAGTGACTCCACACTTAGAAGCTTCTAGAGCCATGGCCTTCAAAAAAAGTACGGAGGTCTGAAAGTCAAGAAGATCGAGTGGATTTATGCCGCCTACTTTAGGCTGATCGATTGGTTGATTGATTGATTGACTAGCCTCACGGTGATTATTTTTCAGTTGCTGCCTCGTATCGTACTGCAAATATTTGGAAACGCTCCAGGTTTTGCTGGACTTTTCTTGCCACTCTTTACGGAGGAGCTCTGAGGTTTGGCATCTATCTATCTATCTGTCTATCTGTCTATCTATCTATCTATCTATCTATCTATCTATCTATCTATCTATCTATCTATCTATCTATCTATCTATCTATCTATCTATCTATCTATCTATCTATCTATCTATCTATCTATCTATCTATCTATCTATCTATCTATCTATCTATCTATCTATCTATATATCTATCTATCTATCTATCTATCTATCTATCTATCTATCTATCTATCTATCTATCTATCTATCTATCTACCTGCCTGTTTATCTATGGTTCTATCTAGTTGTCTGCCCGTCCATCCATCCATCCATCCATCCACAGTCCATTTCGTCCATTCCGTCCATACGTCTCTCCGTCTATCCTGTCTATATATCTACATATCTATTTATCTGTCTGTCTTCCTTTCTGTTCCTTTATTTCTTTCTGCCTATCTATCTGTCTATCTGTTAAGGCTAAGATGCTCGAATCTGTGGTACCTTGATCCTCAAAGTACAATTATATCGTCTTTTGGTAGGTGGCCCATTCACTACGTCGAATTAAAATAAATTATTGCATTTGGTTATTCATTCTACACTTGTTGCATTGGGTGTACAGTTTATCTCAATTATTGGGGGACACGTGCCCCAGCTGCCCCCAGAGTCTACGACTATGAACTTGCTAGTTTGTGTGTGTGCATTTATTTAGCACAGTGTCATCGTTGTTGAGTGGATCTGCTGCGAACTGTTGGGAAGATATTCTCCTCTGGAAACTGATGCACTGGACTGAGTCACGTAAAGCTCTGCTCAACCGATTCCTAGTTTAGTTGATCTATTCTGTTAATAGTGCATCTCGTAGTCAGAATTGTAGAAGATAATCCAACATGTCCAAAGTCCAAACATACCGTTCTATGCGCCTTGCTATCAAGTGCCTGCCATGTATCCACCCATGTCCTCAACTGACCCCTCTGTCTTTACCGGTCAGTCACTGTCTCTATCTCTCCTCATAATTATGTCCTCATATGGTCCTCCCGTGTTCTCATCGGTCCTTAAATATCTCTGTCTATTCTCTGCCTTGATCCATTCTCAACCTCCTTTACTGTAGTTGCAAGCTCTAGCTGTGCATTTGTTTCTATTTTCCATCATTTGTTTCTTCATTTTATTGTTTTTCCTTTGTTACGAAGACTGTTTCTTGGCTACAAAGTTAGATATTATCTTTCGTTAAACTACTTTACATTACAAAGTCTTTGTGTGATATTGCACTTCCTGTGTTGTCTTAATCTTCTTTAATGACATGAATGCAAATTGAATAATTGCAGTGGTTTTGTTTGGCATTGCTGCCACCGGATTCGCTTTCATGGCTTCTGCCATTCCTGGTCCAATTATTCAGGTAGAGTACGATAAGTGGTCAACGTCTTTGTTTATCGAGCCATGATGGCGAATGTATACAGACAAACAAAACAATGAAACCGAACAATATTCTGTTAGAACTACTCCACATGAAATAAGAAGTTTCAATGTTGTGGATTAAATATTTCTACTTTGAAGATGTAAATTATGAATTACTTTTTCTATGAGATGTAATCTTTTATAAGTGATTAATCAAATTTCGATATTACATAAACACGAAATAAGAAAACTTTGGTTTTATCCTAGCCACAACAGCGACGTGATTAGGACAAATTCTTAGTTATGCATTTAGAGATTATTACCTGACACAGTGAAGCCTGTATAAAGTGGTTTTCATGCGTCGTACGTGTGGTACCGTACGGCCGGATATATGCAGCACATAAATTATAAGAAAATTACATAGCTTTTCGAGAGGTTATCTCTGGTCCTAATTTCGATTTTGCCTTTGCACAATAATATTAGGTCGTGATGTCGTTGAGTGGTGCTTCCACCGGTCCGATTTTCGGTTTGTTCGTGCTAGGAGGCATCAACAGATATGCCAACTGGAAGGTGGGTTTACAGCGGGCATAGTTATAGAACCAATGATCTCTCTCTCTCTCTCTCTCTCTCTCTCTCTCTCTCTCTCTCTCTCTCTCTCTCTCTCTCTCTCTCTCTCTCTCTCTCTCTCTCTCTCTCTCTCTCTCTCTCTCTCTCTCTCTCTCTCTCTCTGTCAATAGTCAACCTGAACCTAATTATTTGCCATATCACCAACTATTATCACAGCACAGGAACCAATATAACAAACTCACTTGCGATTGTCAAATCGCATTTGTTCATTAGCAAGAAGCCAGATCGGCAGGACGGTTTAAAATACAATCAAACAAAACCTGTCAGTCATGTCGGATTACCATCGAGTGAAAATTTATAGGTCTAGCGCGAATCTTAAACCAAGACGCGCGGTAGTTGATATTTGGAATTTCAGTTAAAAAAACAAGACAGGTTGAGTCTGGGTAAGATAAAACATGTTGACAGTGTGCACAGGTCTGCCAGTCATCATCAAGATCAGAAGTACTTCTTGTTATTAAATGTATCATATGCGTTTTATCTGCAAACTCTTCCAAACTAATGGAATTAGCAAAATGATGAACACGGTTTTCTTCTCATTTATGTGCTCTGCTTGATCACAGCATAAGTTAATGCATAAGAATTATTGTATCTTCTGACTGCATCATATTGCAAAAAATTAATGTTATTCTCGTTTACACCAGAACTATTTTACCTTAAACATTTTGTTTGATTTAGGGAGCACTAATTGGCGGAATTACGAGCATCATCGGTAGCTTTTGGTTGACCTTTGGGTCTTATATGCTGAAAAGAAGACATCCATCTTTTCCTCCTCTCAGCATCGATGGATGCATGAAGCCCAGCAATCTCACCTTCTCAGACTATGACTACAATAACTCCAGTTCCATCTTCCATTTCCTCGACGAATCTCCGATTAACGCAACGATGACGCACATCCACCCACAGAATAATCAAGCAACTGAGGTTACGTTACAATTCTGTAATACTGTTAAACGTCTTTTCAACTATTGCCACCAAGTCTCGTGATGCCATTGATTTTCTTCATAAAAGTTTCTTTTATTCTCTGTTACTATGAAGTAAAGTAAGGTAAAAAGATACAGAAGTCAAAGTAAGGTAAGAAAATAAAGGAAAACAACGTAATGAATGCTCTCGGATTCCATGCTATAAGCTTAAGCTACGAAATACCAATGTAAAAAATCAACCTACAGTCACTTGAATCTCTACATATGAAAGTGTAAAAATATTAATTGCCGGTATTCTCATCTCGCGAGCTCCGGCGTTGGTATCATGGCTACGTCTTTTATATATATAAGCTTACCGATCCTGTATCATAAAGAAATACTCATGCACACGTACATGTAGTCATGGGGTTGCATGTTTGTATACAGTCCCTAAACGACTGCAAGGCAAGATTCAAGCATCCGTTCATCACGAGTTTCCTGTCGTAATCGCAAACCATTAAATGCACACGATGCACAAAATTCTAAACGTGGAGAGGACAAAGAAAATTAAATATGGCAATTAATCTGTGTGAAAATGCACGAAGATTACACAGCCATTTTATTGGTTTTGTCGTTAGGTTTCTCTGCAAGGGTTAGAGAAATTCTACTCATTATCGTACGTCTGGTACAGTTTACTATGGATGCTCGTCACGGTATTCGTTGGATCCATAGCATCTATTCTGTTCAGTAAGATATGAATGACTAGTTTCTGAATTTAGATTGGGAATTAATTTAAGCAATAATTATAAGACAGACCAATTTGAGTGTAGCTTTCCTGCAGCCTTAACTCTTTGGTATTTTTCGTTCCTCTTACATGTTTATAAATGATTCATTTTGTGATGCATTGAATGCAAAAATGACTTTAAAATTTCAGTACCATAATCTACCCATTAGTCCTACGTAGGTCTTTCTAGATCGCCTGCTACGTGGGGGAGTTTTAAAATCACAGTTTTAAGAATGAGTCGTTGACTTCGCAGCAAAACCCACAGTCAGGTGGTTCCGGGAAGTGTTTCTTTTGGCAAAATGTTTTCGTTGCATAGTTCTGATCATAAGGCTTAGTCTGATATTGTTTCAACCGTCAGATCTGTGGAAATATGACAAGAAGAACTTCAAAATTAAGTTAACAAACGATCGTTCAATGTGCTCCCTTGTTAACAGGAGACCGGTCGGAAGAAGAGAAAGTAGACGAGAAACTTCTGATCAATTTCCGGCAGTGCTTCCGGTGTAGAGGTGACTCAGAATCAGAATCAACATCGAAAGCAGATTCTCGTGTCAACTACAAGACCGCCGTAATTGTTCTATACTTGGGCCAATCGACCTGTAAATAGAAGATCATTAAATCTGATTGGCATCGCTAACATTAAACCACGTCTGCACTCGAGGTATACATAAGATGGGACTCTCAACGTGCCTTATAGCTAGAAAGCAATGTGCCGACCTGGCTATCTGTAGCTTTGATGTTCATCTCTATCTAGGCATTAAAGAAAAATTGCTTGCCTCTTTCGTCAATGAAGCCTAACCTATCGACAAGTTAATTTTAAAGCTGGGTTAAAGATGCAACTCAGGTAAAAATAGAAATAAGATCTACGATACTAATATTAATTATACCTCTACTACTGCCAAGGTCCTGTTTAAAGTAATATTATATCTTATGTTTCAATTGATTTATTTATATATTGGTACATGAAACAATATGAATGAATTATTAGAGGAACTGCATGCTAATTAGAGTCTTTAACCTGTACTAAACAGGTTGCACTTCAAGCCGAAGCGACCGAGATAATGAAGGAACCGATCGTATTGCATTCGATTCCAAAAGTCAAAGAGATATCGTCTACACCCAGACAGACAAAGGAATTGACAAACGAACTGACAAACGGAACGACAGAGGTGTTGCTCATGAATACAGAAATATCCTAACTATGGTCATCACACGAAACCTATCCAACGACTGCTTTCAAAACTCATTACACTTTGGCAGATCGTTGGAACTTTGCAGTAGCCTATAGTAGTCTTCGCATATAGGGCTCTTCGCTTATAGTGGTTTTAATTTAAAGTAGTTTTCGCTTAAAGTAGTCTTCTGTTCAGACCAAAACAATGTTGTAATTTGCTGTCGTCTGATTCCTTGAGAGTTTTTCGAGCTAGTTCGAAACAGTCTCTGTGACTGTCAATTGCAATCGGCCGTTGCTGAAGTTATCGGACTTTTCTTTAGTTTTAAAGGGACTTTGTCAGTGAATGAACTTTGCTCAGCCGTTAGTTGGATGCTTACCAGGTATGCTATCATTTAAATGAACGAGTATAGTGCAGTATCTGTAATCGCTCTTGGGCCAAGCCAGAAATGCTGCATTGATATTCCGGAACTGGTAAACAGTTCTTAGAACGATGAGCGTAATTATCCATTGACTCGTGAATGGTTCTCCAATGTTGCTAGGAAATTATCTTTCAATAGGGTTGTACCTATTTCTAATTAAAAAACGAGCTAATATATGTATTTTTGTTGCGTAATGTCCTAAAACATATGAATATAAAATTAGCATGTATTTACTCTACAGATTTACAAAAATGACCACGAAAGATTTTGAAGTCAGTAGTTTTATTGATATTTAGCGCCAGTATAAAGTTCAAGACATAAGTCCATGATCGCCAGTAGCCAATGTCGTTGTCCACACCAAGGGCAAGGGTAAATCCTGTCCATAACTGAAAGGGAAATTCGTGTGGGTAGAGAAGCGGCCTGCGGCCCACGATGGGTGTTTATTTGAGCTCTGACGGCCAGCACAGACTCTGTCGAGCGAACTTGTGCCGTAGGAAAATTCCAGAGACTACAGCCAGCAACGCAAAAGTATCGCATACCTAGAGCTTTTCTTGTTATGGGTAGAGGAGAGTGCGACAATCAGAGAATCCGGTCGAGTAGCTTACACTGTTACAGGCAGGCCCGCCGAGAGGGGAGGGAAGGGGGGCAAATGCGCAGGGGCCCGGCGATTTTCCGGCGATTTTTAGGGGCCCGGGCCGGGCCCGCAATAAACTTTTCTTATAAAGCCTAATGATAGTTTAGGGGCCCGTGACTACTATGTCTAGGGCCCCGGAATTTCTGTCGGTGGCCCTGGTTACAGGTTTTGGGAGCCAGCACAAGCCGAATCCATAGAAGTAGTATTTTGTCCCGTCTTTGCTGTAATTCGTTAGGATTTTATACAATAGTATTGAATTTGATTGTGGTCTTGCCATTTTGAGAGCAACTTTTATGAGGCGCTATACAAAGCGCAGCTGCAACTTGAAAATTACAAATGCAACGCAATTCAGACTTCAAAAACTGATCGAATGATTGATTTTAAGACACAGCCGTAAAACCTGGGACGCCACACGTCTGTCGTAAAAGTGTCTCGAACATGTTGATGTCTTGGATGAAACCGAGTTTTCTTTGTACTCGTCTCAGTTATACTTGAGTTTATTATTTAATATCCGCTGAGCTGACTGAATTACGCATAGCATGCTCGTAAAACAGACGCGAGTTGTGTATACCATCGTAGGCTAATTGGCAGGTAAACTGATCAGTTCAACTGCTTCGGAAGGCCATGGGTATACCGCCCGAAGCTCGCCAAGTTACTCGTTGCACACTCGGCCTTTGTTTGATCTGTGTAAGACTGGTTCAGCTGGATTCGGAACACTTTCACCGACGATGGATAAGTTGTCTTGGCCGGACTACCTGATCCTGGTGGCATTCCTCGTCATCTCTCTTGGGATCGGCGTCTACCACTCCTTAACAGGTGGTCGACAGAAGACAACATCCGAGTTCATCATGGCAAATCGTGCCCTCAAGGTCCTTCCGACCGCCATGTCGCTTCTCGTCTCCTTCCAATCAGCCATTATTATCTTGGGAATGACAGCAGAGATGTACAGCTTCGGATCGCTGTATATTATTTTGATGGCGATCACATTTACGCTGGCCATCATTCTCACAATGCAGGTGGCCATTCCGTGGTTGTATCCGATGAAATTAGTCAGTATCAACGAGGTAGGACCAAAAACTAGTAACCACTAAATATTTTAGATTTGCAAAAATCTCTTCCCGAGTGAATGTTTAATGAAATCTGAATTTGACAATGTTTTGTTCATGTTGGATTAATTTTTTCGTTATGTTTCAATCATCAATCTGCAGTGAAGTTCTTCGAGTGCTTAATATACTATTTTCTAGCGACTCTGTGCACTGTCCAACGGTAGAAAGTATACGCTGCTCAAAAGACGCCATATATAGGTGTACATATCTAAACATCCACAGACAAACGGTGAAATAAAATAAATTTTCTGTGTGATTTTAGTACTTTGAGCGTCGCTTCCATTCGAAATCTGTAAGAATACTTGCAGCCATCATTTCAATCTTTTCCGGGGTAAGATTTGTGTAATTATTTTGCTTTAATGGTAGCCTAAATAGTGTCTTACATTACTCCATATTAAATTAACTGAGACTTACCTTCTTAATCTTCTCCTGGGTTAGATATATGGAATTATTTTGTTTAAAGGTAAATAATGTCGTAGGCCCTACATATGTTCAATCTGAAAGCCTATGAATAAATATAATATATACATATATGCCTACATATACATATATATATGTATATATATATATTACACGTGTCTTAATAATTAGTTGTCCTGTGTCTTATCTCTATATCCATGTCCAACCACTCTCTTCAGTCTTGTAGAATGATATATTGCACGTGTCACCATCCTCCGCCTTTGAACCATGCAGAGAGAAACCCAAGCAATCTTTCTACAGCCAACATCTGTTTAACCTTTCAGACCGAGAGAGTATACGGTTTCCAGTATCGATGATTCTCTGGGCAGTCGCCTTAGCTTGCTGACCCTAAGGTCAGGGCTGGCATTGGCCGGGTCTAAGTAGGTTCCATTAGGCATACTGTGTTATTTCTGTTAATTCTATTGTGCATCAACTCTGGGGTTTCTCGTCAACAGCCTACTGCTGTTGCTTTCAAACTCAGAGAGTAAGGTTTTCAGTATCCATGATTCTCTTGGCAGTCACATCATGATTTCCAGGGGGGGTCACGCGACCCCCTTGACCTATGCTGCGGGCGCCCATGTGTTCAGCTAAATTGCCAAAAATTAAAATAACGGTACTCGTTTGTCTTTCATGTGTGGTTCTTCTTTAGATTAGGTTGCATTGAAACTGAATTTTGAAAGGCTGGGACCAATTTCTGTCTCATTCCTGCATTTTTTGTATCTTAAATATGTACATTATTGTGTAGCAAACAATCTTGTAAGTTTTCAATGCACTATATTAGGATTGTCTGGAGTTCTATCAATTTTTTGTAGAATCTTTTCATAGCTAGATACAACCGTGTAAATGATCTGAACATTTGCTGGTTGATTTTCAATAGATTCTCTTCATGGGAACAACGATGTATGCTCCTTCGGCAGCTCTACAAGCAGGTCTGTCGGCTATTTCATACCACGTTCTCGTTTAATCATTTTTGTATACAAGCTCCAAAGGTGCATTTGCTGTTCAGACCTGTGTTTTTATGATTCCTTCAGACTATCATATTACAGAGAATATTGCAATCGTAATCATAATCATAATCTGTAATTTTGTAAAGCGTCACCAGCTTCTTCACGAGCGCTGCGTCGTATCTTAGGGGTTGTCCAAAGATCGATGTACATGTACATTGGGGGTCTAGGACATTACCCCCCCGGACATTACCCCCCTGCCATTACCCCCTGCCATTACCCCCCTGCCATTACCCCCCGTAGGATATTTACCCCCTGCCATTACCCCCCGCATTTAGTATGCATGTTTGTTTGTATTCATACATGCATACATATATACATACATGCATACACACATGCATACAAACATGCATACATACATAGATGCATATGGCATATGCATGCATGCATGCATGCATACCTACATACATACATACATACATGTAAGTATGTATGTATGTCTGTATGTATATATGCATGTATGTATGCATGTATGACTTTGAATGTATGCATGCACGCATGAATGTATGTATGCGTGCATGTATGTATGCATGAATGCATGCATGTATGCATGTATGCATACATACATACTTACATGTATGTATGTATGTAGGTATGCATGCATGCATGCATGCATATGCCATATTCATCTATGTATGTATGCATGTTTGTATACATGTATGTATGCATGTATGTATATATGTATGCATGTATGTATACAAACAAACATGTATACTAAATGCGGGGGGTAATGGCAGGGGGGAAATATCCTACGGGGGGTAATGGCAGGGGGGTGATGGCAGGGGGGTAATGTCCGGGGGGTAATGTCCTGTTCCCGTACATTGGAGGTGTGAGTCGAGTTGCCAGAGAGACAGAGCAGCTGTTACGGTGGGTTTGGTTGAGGACTTGAAAGTTTGTATTGGTTGTTTGACACCCAGAAGAAAGAAGCAGGTCTTCGGAAGGCATAGACACATCTTTGGATTCATTTACCAACCGCAGCCAAACTTCTGGATTCGATGACCTTTCTCGAATCAACCATCGATTGATGCTTTGGGCATTGAAAAAATAAATGGCGCTGTAGAAGTTACTAGATTAGTTTTGGATGGAATAGACATAGAAGGACATAAAAGTCTAGTCATGTTCCAAGTAAAAGTTTCCTGCATTTGTTTGTCTGTAAAAATTAACCGTTTAACACTAGAACTGCATAAAAAATCAAAAAGAAATAAACGATTTCCACTTTTATACGTACATCTCTGCTGATAAACACTGGTTCAGAATGTTCTTTTAAAATGCATGCTCATCTTAAGACAATCATTGAGCTTCAACGCAGTATAGTTCGTGAGCCGCAACATGGGTTCTTAAGTAAGTAAGTATGTTCTTTAATATACCGCATGCAAACGCACTGCGGCTAACAAACAGGTTAATCACAAAGAGGCGCACGAAAATAAAGAAGCAAATTTAAATAAGGGAGAGATAGTTAAATACAATGGAAATGAAATAAATACAATAGAAATTGTGGACCTCACTAGAAAAATTTGGCACCCCGAGCTCATAGCAGCAACTATCGAACAGTGTTTAATCTAGTCCCCCTCTTCTGAGGGGGGAAACAAGGTTTGACAGGGGGGATCAACAATTACGGCGACCTTTTTCGGAGAAATTTCATTTGACTTCAAACGCTAAAAAAATTTCTGAGTTTAGGAATTTCAGCTTTCAAAGTTGGAATTTCATCTTCAAAAAAAGTTGATGAACTTTTTTTAGTCATTCGTCCCATTTTTCGAACTTGAAACTCTTTGACGACCTTTTTTTAGGAATTCTTCTCCTTTACTTCGTCTCTGGGGGGGGGGGAGCGCAACATGTATCCTTGGATCCTGGGGGATTTCTTCCCCAAAACAGTCCATACATTATAATATTGCCGGCCTCTGGGGGGAACTTAAATCCTGGGGGGGGGGAATTTCCCCCAAATGACGTCTAGATTAAACACTGACTATCGAACCATCATCTGTGTTACACCGACGCCCGTGAATTTCATTATGTAGTGGTTTAATAACATTAAAACTATTCGCTTAAATGATTTCAAGATAATGTCGGAACTGTTGGTCATACCATGCAACCTGTAATAATTATTGCTAGGTAAGTAACTAAGTAAGACAGAAAAGAAATAATTAGAAAACTAATCGGTATCACCTCTATACAAATCCCACACTTTAATGTCAACCATTTATACAAAAAAGTGAACAAATAAAACACATTTGTCAAAGGAAACACATTTGTCATTTATTTGATGCAAAATTATTTAACAGGTTAAAAGTAAAAGTGTTTTACGTTTCTACATGAAACTAACTCCGAATCATTGGACCTAGTGCATGCTACGGAAACGATTAAACAATTTGTCTACTAACAACGTAAGTAAATGCCTTCATCGAATGAACGGTTACTTGTTTATATTTGTCTCAGCAACTGGACTTCCAATTGTGGTCTCGATTCCTGTCATGGCTGTCGTTTCCGTAGCATACACCGCTCTGGTTAGTATTGTCGAGTTACTTCACTAAAACTCTGGAATGAGAAATGTTCATAAGCGTCCGCATGAACGTATATTAGGCACTTGATCAAATAGATGTATCAACTTTAAAAGTTGCATATGATGGTTTCACTTGTTTTTAATTTGACCAGCATGAATGTAAGTGCTACTTTTCGGTCCACTGTTGGAATGTCTTATCCGTCACAAGCTGCTTCTCTGCCTTTACAGTCTAATCTTCTGGAAATTGAACTCATTAAGGCTAAGCTTTTGCGCTCTATTGTTGTATGCCTTGTGCATTAGACACCGGCGCGATACAAGTTACTAATTAATAATATTTATTCATAACATCGCTCTCCGTCTGCCTCCTTCTCTTCCTTGATTGGACAGATTGTAAATATTACAGTAGTTGACTTCACTTACGTTACAGGGTGGAATGAGAGCCGTTATCTGGACAGACGTTTTCCAGTGCGTCATTATGTTCGGTGGACTACTTGCGATTCTCATTAAGGTCAGCATTCATATCGCAGAAGTTGTTGCTGAATTGTAAAAACGTAGCAGCCGACAGAGATGGGCCATAGTTAACTAAAGAGTTGCTAACTTAAATTTAACGAAAATTTGTACTAAGAAATAGCTTAGTTAAAACCATAGTTTAACTAAAAAATTTAGTTGCTAACTAAAAAGCTAAAGTAAAAAAATCAGCGATAGGCAACTGTCTTCCGCAATGAACACTGAACACTGTCAGCAACTCAACGCAGAAGTTATTGATTCAAACTTCATGATTTTAGAATTAGCAGCCTGTGTTTTCAAATTCATACACTACTTACTGTATGCTAGAACAGTACACATGGCATAGCCTGAAGGTGAAATTGTCATTGAGGCTCTGCATTATTACAGTTCACTTAACCTCTGTTATTGTGAAAATGCTTTGTGAAACAGTCTACAAGAATATATAGGTCTACGTATTTTAATCGTTAATGTGTTCCGCGTGCAATGGTTTTAAAGGTTAACACCGTCGCATCACCGAGTCTGTACTGAAATTTCGAATCAGCCTCTAACATAAATTTTGCCATTTATTTCAACACAGTAAAGTGAATTTGAAATAATTTTAAATGACCTAATTGAATCTAAGGCTGTATCTTCACTTCTGGAATATTTAACTTCTACAAGAAAAACATGGTTTTTATTGTAAATTTACCAGTTCAGTTGATCAGCCAATTCATCCATATACAGCACCCTTCCAAGATACTAATTAGAAGTTCTCGGGACCACAGCGCGGCTGAGGAGGGCAGTCTTAATATTACAACAGAATGTGTCAGAATGGATCCGAGGGAGCCCATTCCAGACCGAAGTAGCAACGACTAGAATGTATGTTTTGTCTAACAGAATTACGGACAAAAGGAAAAAGCACACTCCGCGGAGCGGAGGTTACGAACACCCAGGGTAAGACAGAGCTTTCGCAATTTGGCAGGGGTGAGGCCCAGCAGGAACCGCCACACCAAAACAGCTATCGTATCACATAAGCAATACGTCCAGCAGCGGATCATAATCCGCTGCTGGAAGAGAAGCCAGTGGAGAATGTCATGAATATAGCCAAAGACAATGTCATGACTGAGTTTTGGAATGCGCCCAATAAGGCGATCAGCAGAACGCTGGACCCGATCCGAGACCAATTTAAAGCGAACAGCAGTAGAGCTTATATGCAGCATGATCAAATCTATATGTCTATATATATATATATATATATATATATATATATATATATATATATATATATATATATATATATATATATATATATATATATATATATATATATATATGTCTTCCTGTGTGAATTCTAACAGTTTTCAACAGTGCTCGAAATGGAAAATTTTACGAAACGGAACGCTAGTCAAAGATATGGGAGCATTCACGTTAATTTCATAGTATTTTCCACAATAATTCATTTGACGAACCGGAACGGAACGCTAATTCATTTGACGAACCGGAACGGAACGCTAATTCATTTTGACAAACCGGAACGGCGTTCCGGTGCGTTCCGGTCCATTTCGAGCACTGGTTTTCAACTTATCGTTATTCTAGGCTTTATCTTTTGATTCTGGCAGGGTCTGGTCGTGGTTGGAGGATTTGGTAACGTCTTGCAACTGTGCTCGCAATCGGGGCGACTGATCTGGACTGAGTACGTTACATAGAATCGTTTTAATGTCATGTAGTGCGATGTTATGCAATGTCCCGCAGTGAAATGTGATTTGAGCCTATAAAACGCCATTAACCATCAAAGTATTAAATATAGTTAAATAATAGTACAATGTGGAGGCTCTTAGTGGTCGTAATTCTAGGGTTTCACATATTCGTGCGTTATGAGGAGCTCTTTGAAATGGTGCCACAGACGCACCAAGAGTGATCAGGTAACCTTTGACAGACTTTGATTTGAAGATGAAAACGAAACAATAATTATGACGGGTGACAATGACGGGTGCCAATTTACCTAGGGGCCTCAATGACGCTTTCCTCACACCAAATTCTGCTAAGATGCTTATGTGAACAATTGAGTACCACGTGCGTTATGGTCTTAGTGCTCTACGTCATGAAACCAAAATGACCATGTCTGTCCCTTCAGATGGAGTCCTGATCCGACAGTTCGACACACCTTCTGGGGATTTCTATTCAGTTATTCACTGACTTGGTTCAAAATGTATGGCTTCTCACAGGCTGCTGTACAACGGTATTCAGCCACAAAGACTAAATCAGAAGCAAAACTGTAAGAAAAACATTCATTTTCATATTCGTGTATTCTTCCGATATAGGCTATATATAGGCCCAGGGCCCTAGGTATTCGAGACAGTATGTGAACTTATCTGTTATTCAATATTGCTTTGACTAAACGGCTGTGAATAAGCTAGTTTCCCGAATTGCTTCCCTAGCGCTGTAGAAATAAATCTAGAGATTAGAAATACGCTTTCGATTACGATATTAACCCTTTGCAGCCAAACTACTGAAAATGAATATAGTTTCAAAATTATCGAGTAACCAAAGGCTACAATTATTAATACCCTCCGCAGGTTTTTGGGCACTCAGCCTTGCATTGAAATGTGCTAACTTAAAAGTGTGATTGCACTTATATACATGCAAGTCATCATCTTGATTAATCAATCATCAGAATCATCGACAGCACAGATAAGACCAACACAATCATCACCTTTAAAGTCTACATCGAAAATGTCGTATCATTTCTAAATAACATGGAGTATGCATTGTGTTGTTTTAGAACCGTTTTCCTGAACCTGCCAGCCTTTATCGTTTTGCATCTGATCGTTTGCTTCATTGGACTCACCGTTGTTGCCTACTACACTTCAATCCGTTGCGACCCTCTGGCCAATCACGAAATCGGAAATGCCAATCAGGTTCATTCATGCGTAACCTTTTCATGGATTAATTTATACTTTCACGTTTATCTGATAATATTGTACAACACGTTCCCTGTTTAGGAGAACATCTCGAGTTTGATGATAGATTGGCAGGAATTAGTCGCCGAGACTAATTAGCTGCTGGGTATATGAACATTTTAACAATGACTCAGTAGTTTAACATATCAGCTGATTAAACCGTTAATTCTGATATTCGACGCTATATAACCAAGTGACTTGAAACTTAAGCGTTCATAGAACTATGGCCCTCAACGAAAAGCACGGAATTCGGATGGGTGGAATTTTTCCGGGTGGTTAAAACTGAGTGATCGAACAACTGATTGATTCATTGATTGATTTACAAGTCTCACAATACTCACTTTTCAGTTGCTGCCTCGTTTCGTCCTGCAAATGTTTGCCGACGCTCCTGGCTTTCCTGGACTCTTTCTGGCCACACTCTACGGAGGAGCTCTGAGGTTTGACGTCGATCCATCCATCTATCTATCTATCTATCTATCTATCTATCTATCTATCTATCTATCTATCTATCTATCTATCTATCTATCTATCTATCTATCTATCTATCTATCTATCTATCTATCTATCTACCTACCTACCTACCTACCTACCTACCTACCTATCTATCTATCTATCTATCTATCTATCTATCTATCTATCTATCTATCTATCTATCTATCTATCTATCTATCTATCGATCTATCTATCTATCTATCTATCTATCTATCTATCTATCTATCTATCTATCTATCTATCTATCTATCTATCTATCTATCTATCTATCTATCTATCTATCTATCTATCTATCTATCATCTATCTACCTACCTACCTACCTACCTACCTACCTACCTACCTACCTACCTACCTACCTACCTACCTACCTACCTACCGACCCATCCACCCACCCAAACCACCCACCCACCCACCCACACATCCATCCATCCATCCATCCATCCATCCATCCATCCATCCATCCATCCATCCATCCATCCATCCATCCATCCATCCATCCATCCATCCATCCATCCATCCATCCATCTATCTATCTATCTATCTATCTATCTCTCTATCTCCATCCATCCATCCATTCACCCATATATCTATCTTTCTGTCTATTTGCCTGTTTATCTATCTATCTATAGTTATCTGCATGTCTATCCATCTTTCCATCCATCCATCCATCCGTCCGTCCATCCGTGCATAGGTCTTTCCATCTATCTTGTCTATGTATCTACATATCTATTGATATTTCTTTCTTTCTTCTTTTCTATTTTTCTTTCCTTCTTTCTTTCTTTCTGCCTATCTATCCGTCTACATGTAAAGGCTAAGCTGCGGATGGCTGTGGTACCTTCATCCTCATTGTACAGTCGGTTGTCTATTTACTGTGGTGAATAAAACGAAACTATTGCGATAAGAACAGGTGGCTAATGTCGCCTTCTCGCGATTGAAAACAAAATAATTTGCACTTGGACTCAACTTGGAAACGCAAGACATATCTAGACTGTACGGGGATAAACAACTCGAGAAGCAGCATTGCCTAATGGACATTTCTCATCATCATTCCCATTATCAGATTCTGTCGCCAACCAATTGGCAGCGATTGGTTGGAAAATATTATCAAAATTTCTACAAAATTCATCACGAAAAAATTTGTATTGTTTTGATTTTACTGAGGTTCAGGATGACTTAATTTGCATTGTCTGTCCAGCGCCAGTGCCGGTCTTAGGGGCGTCCGAAGCGTGCGGTCGCACGGGCCCGCAACTTAGGGGCCCAAAAATGTCACAGAAAATTAACATGAACATGACATCCTAATAATAATAATATTACAGTTTCGATTAATTCTTCTCTTGTCAACAAAAAAATCAACTTCCTCTATATCCCAGAATCCTCGTTTATAGTTAAATTTTATTATTGTACTTGTTAACAGTCTACTGAAATAAAATGATTAGTACCGCTAATGAAAAACAATTTGACTTGTGTCATGGGGGCCCGTACAGTATACTCTGCACTGGGCGCGAAATATCCTAAGGCCGCCACTGCCAGCGCCTTCTGTGTCTTCCCGTGGGTCTCTCTTCTTCGTACATCATGTGGGATTCAAATGGGTGACACTATTTCCACATTTCCAAACCATCGGAAACTTCACTCAACAACTTTGTGCAGCAGGATTGTTTTAATACCTATGAACTGCACTATGTCTAGCAGGATTGCTTGAATTTATAGGTTGAATATATATGTCATCAATTAACTTACTGCAGTCGTGATATTTGTGAAATTTTCAGCAGCAAGGCATAAGGGAGCGAGACAGGGAGAGAAGAATGTGAAAAAGTCGGTAAGAATTGAAGAAGTTGGTAGAACAACACGAAGTGAGCGAAAGAATTAAAGGAAGAGGTGAGCAGACGGGGTACAATGAAATGGACACAGCGAGGCAAGAAGAAGAGGAAGGAGCAAGGACTGGGAGAAAACAGAACGGATGGGTTGGGAAGCTGGAAGGATGGCAGGAAGTGGAGGAAGAGAAACTGATAGGGTAGCTTAGCAAAAGAAAAGCAGAAGGGCATTTAACCAAATGTGGCAATGTGCCAAATTAAAGTCCAGCTGCTCGTTGCAGGACAGGTTAGTTTTCGTCTAATAGCGTTGAATTATGTTGTGTTATGATTACCATCCTTATCGTCTTTCAATCGTTTTCATTGCCAAACCTCATTGATTAGGGCCTAATTGCTCTATCGTGAGGTAAGCAAGTAAGAGCTTAAATGTTAACCTCTTTGTTTGTGTCTGTGTATTTATTTAGTTCAGTGTCATCGTTGTTGAGTGGAGCTGCCGCTAACTGTTGGGAAGACATTCTCCAATGGAAACTGATGCACTGGACTGAGTCACGCAAAGCTCTGCTCAACAGATTCCTAGGTTAGTTGATCTATTGATTCTATTCTGTTAATCCTGCATCTCGTAGACAATGGTGAAGAAGATTATCCAACATCATTACAAGTCTAAGTACGTCCATGCATACCGTTCTATGCGCCTTGCTATTATATGCCTCTTATTCACACATACATGCCATGGAGTCGCCTCGGGCCTTGATGTCCACAAACTGCCTGCGGCTTAGCCCGGCTAAGACGCAGCACATCTGGCTCAGCACTAGGATGCACATGGAGTGAAAGCAATTACTTTTATTTTGCATGGTCATTAAGTACATCATAATTAAATGCTTAAATACTATTGCAATTAGCGTGTGACTTTTTAGAAACTGTTGAAATTTCCCTAAATTTGACAAATTTTTTCAAAAATTTCAAATTTTTAAACTGGTTGGGGCACATCTTAGAGAATGAATTTTAAAAAATAATTTGGACCATAACCAACTATACCAAAAGGCAATGATTTATTACTATTACGTTTAGTTTCTAGAATTTTAATGTTCTGCATTCCACCCTAGGCCTACTCAGCACGTCCTAGCAGCTCTCGAAAATAGATCTGTCTTATCTTGCCTTGCAATTCCCGCATCTTTCTTTCTCGATCTGGGTCCGGGACTTGACAGTCACTGCCTCCATCTTACCTCATATGTCCTCATATGGTCCTCCAGTATTCGCATCCCTCCTTATCTATCTGTTCTCATCTGTCACTCTCTGCTTTGATCCGTTCTTTACTGGCTTTTCTGTAGTGGCTCTTGCCGTATATTTGATTCCATTTTTCATCACTTGTTTCTCCATCTTAATAGCGTTCTAATGTTTTTTTCTTCCTAAGTGTCTCACGGTCTTACAAGGACTCTTTCTGAGCGGCAAATTTAGACATTCACTTACGTTAACCTACTTTACGTTGCATAGTCTTCGTGTGGTAATACACTTTCTGCGTTGTCTTACCTTCTATAATACTAATTGAATAATTGCAGTGGTTTTGTTTGGCATTGCTGGCACCGGATTGGCTTTCGTGGCATCTGTCATTCCTGGTCCAATTTCTCAGGTAGAGTAATATAATAGTCAACGTCCATTTTTATCGAATCATGACGGTGAATAGCCTATACACAGGCAAACAAAACAACTATTACTCCACCAGAAATATGTAAGTTCAAAGTTGTGGATTAAATTTTTATTTTGAAGGTGTAAATTATGAATTACTTTTTCTATGAGATAATCTTTTATTAGTGACTAGTCAAATTTCGATACAACACAAAACATCAGTACGAAGGAAAAATATTTTAGTTTAATCATAGCCACAAGAGCGACGTCATTAGGACTGTTTCTTAGTTATGCATTTAGAGATTATTACCTGACACAATAAAGTGGTCTTCATACGTCATACATGTGGTACCTTACGGCCGGATATATATAAGCAGCGCATATGAGAATATGACATTGCCTTTGGATAGGTTATCCTTGGTCCTAAGTTTCATTTTGCCTATGCACAATTAGGTCGGAATAGCTTTGACTGGTGCTTCGATGGGTCCGATTTTTTGTTTATTCGTGCTAGGAGGAGTGAATCGATATGCCAACTGGAAGGTAAGTTTACAGTAGGCATAGTTATAGAACCACTGATCCATATCTGCCTGACAATAGCCAACTTGTTCCTAATTATTTTTTATGTCAACAATCACTAAAACAGCTCTTTTTGGGACTAATACGACAATCTCACTTGCGAATGTCAAATCGCATTTGTCTTTTGGCAAGAAGTGAAATTGCGATGAGCGATTCATTTACAATCAAACAAAACCTGTCGGTCATGTCGAATTAACATCGAGTGAAAATTTATAGCTCAAGCGGGAATCTTAAAACGAAGCCGCGACGTAGTTGATATTTGGAATATCAGTTACGAGAAAAACAGGTTAAATCTGAATAAGAAAAAAAGTTGACAGTGTGCATAGGTCTGCCAGTCAACATCAATATTAGACGTAGGCTACTTCGCGCAATTAAATTTATCATATGTGTTGTATCTGCAAACTCTTCGAAACTAATGGAATTAGCAAAACGATGAACACGGTTTTCATTTAGGTGCACTGCATTGTCGTCATACTTTTACTCGATCACAACATAAGCTATTGCAAATAATAGATCATATTGAATTGTATCTTCTGACGGAATAATATTGCACTAAATCCAGCGTTATTCTCGTTTACTCCAGACCTATTTTACTTTAGACATTTTTTTTCAGGGAGCGCTAATTGGCGGAATTACGAGCATCATCGGTAGCTTTTGGTTGATCGTTGGGTCCATCATGCTGAAGAGGAGACATCCGACTTTTCCTTCTCTCAGCATCGATGGATGCATGAAGCCCAGCAATCTCACCTTCCCATACTATGACGACAGTAACTCCAGCTCTATCTTCCACTTCTTCGATGAATCTCAGATTAACGCAACGATGACATACTTTCGTCCGCTGTTAAATCAAACAATTGAGGTAACGTCACTAATCTGTAATACTGATAAGCGTCTATTCAACTATTGCCACCAAGTTCCATGATACCGTTGATTTCTTCATAAAAGATTGTTTAATTGTTACTGTGAGGTAAAGTAAGATAAAAAGATAATTGTTTAAGGTAAGGTAAGACAAATAAGGTTAGGAAACGTAATGAATGCTTTCGGATTCCATGATATATGCTACGAAATACCGATTTAAAAATCAGGCTAGAGTCACTGGAATCTATATACCAGAAAGTGTACACATATTAATTGACGGTATTCGGATCTCGTGAACTCTGGCGCTGGCATTATCGCGACGTCTTTTATACATCGATCCTTAATCTTAAAGAAATACTCATGCACACCTACATGTAATTATGGGGTTGTATGTATGTGTACACTCCATGATGGACTGCAGGGCAAGAACCAAACATCCGTTCATCAAGAGTTGACTGACGTAAATACAAACCTTCAACTGCTCACGATGCATCAAACTCTAAACGTGGAGAGGACAAAGGAAATCATGAAAGTTTAAGATGCACGAAGATTAGAGAGCTGCTAATTGTTTTGTCTTTAGGTTCCTCTGCAGGGTTTAGAGAAATTCTATTCAATTTCGTACGTCTGGTACAACTTATTATGGATGGTGGTTACGCTGATCGTTGGATCCATAGCATCTATTCTGTTCAGTAAGATGTGAACGACTACTTTCTGAATTTAGATGGGCAATTAATTTGAACAATAAAAGAAAGACTGCTTTTGAAAGTAGCTTTTCAGATGCCAATAGTGGCATCGCTATTCTATAGTATTTTTCGTTCTTCTTATATGTTTTTAAATAATTCTTTACATTTGTTAGGCATTGAATGCACTATAGACTTTTAAATGTCAGTATAGGCCTACCGTAATCTGCCCATTAGTCCTGCCTAGTTCTCTCTAGATATCCTACTATAATACGTGTATGAGTTTTCGTATCATAGTTTCAAAAACTATTGTCAAGTCGTTCCGGGAAGTATTTTTTTGCAAAGTGTTTTCGTTGCATAGATCTGATCTTGTTTCAACCGTCAGATCTGTGGGAATATGACAAGAAGAATTTTAAATTAAGACACACACGATTTACTAAGCAAAGGGGCAAATGTGTGGTAATTATTGATCGACGTGTTGCCTAATTGACAGGAGACCGGTCGGAAGAAGAGAATGTGGATCAGAAACTTCTGATAAATTTCCGGCAATGTTTTCGTTGGGGAGGCGTCTCAGAATCGGCTTCGAAAGCAGATTCTCGTGTCAACTACAAGACAATGGTAATTGTTGTATACTTGGTCCAATTGACCTGTAAAGAAAATAGACGTCTTTATCATAGAAATTCATAAAATCTCATAGCTATTGCTAACAATAAACCAACTTCTGGGATCGATGTATAAGATGGACTTCTCAGCGTGCATAATAGCTTAAAAGAAAGTACCGACCTAGCTATCTGTAGCTTGAATGTTCATCTTTAGATTCCTACGCAATAGAGATGCAATGTGTCGACATGGGAATCAACAACTTGATTGAAAACCATTCTTAAGCAAAATATGAGTTGCTTGTCTTATTCGTAGACGAAGCATAACCTATCTAGAAGGTCATTTTAAAGCCGGGTAAAAGATGTACCTGAATAGAAATAGAAATGCGATCTACTATAATAATATTAATTAGCTCTAATACTGCCAAGGTCCTGTTTAAACTAATATTATATTTTATGTTTTAGTTGATTTATTTATATATTGGTGCATGAAACAATATGAATATATAATTAGAGGAACTGCCTGCTAATTATAGACTTTAATCTGTACTAAACAGGGTGTAGGCCTACTTCAAGCCGAGGCGACCGAGATAATGAAGGAACCTATCGAAAAGCATTCGAAGCCAAAAGTCAAAGAGATATCGTCTACACCCAGACAGACGAACGAAGTGACAAACGGAACAACAGAGATGTTGCTCGTGAATACAGAAATATCCTAACTATGGTCACAACGGGAAAACTATTCAACGGCTGTTTGCAAAACTTGCCCAACTCATTACACCTTGGGAGGTCGTTGGAACTTCTGCAGTAGCCTATAGTAGTCTTCGCTTATAGGGGGCTCTTCGCTTATAGTTGTTTAACTTAAATTAGGCTAGTTCGCTTATTGTAGTCCGAAACTAGTAACACAGTTCTTTGAACGATGAGCGTAATTAGCCATTGACTCGTGAATGGTTCTCTAATGTTGCTAGGCTATTAGCTTCCAGGAGGGGGTCACAGAACACTAGCCTTTTAAATTCCTGCTTTTAATTAAGTTCGTTAGCCTTCATAGTGATCTAAGACAAAGATAGGCTATTATACTCAAATGCTAAACGGAAGCGTCTTAGGATGGTCCGCGCGCAATAATGCACGTAACTCGGCGATCAAATTCACAACTTATGTGGATTAATAAAGAATTCTGCGAAATCTACAGCTGCTTTAAATTAAAAGAAAAAGTGTTTTCCAATTTAGACCTACTGTATAGTGGAATAAATAAATCATACTCTAGATTATATGGTAGTCTTCTGCGCTTCAGGTTCTCTGAATAATACCGTGAATATTATAATTAGGTGCCGAACTTCTTTTTAAAGCCTGCATATTCGTCATCATCCAGCCAAGGAGCATCTGTCTGGGTCATACTCTTGTCCTCTTTCCCTCCATTCTGCCCTCAATGACGGCCCTAAAAAGTGAGTCCCTCTTAGGATATGACCAATTTATTTGCTCGATCATATAATTAAATTTAATTGTATTGCCTAGGGGTGATTGAGTAATGGTAACACATATGGCCAGGAGAGCAGCAGTACGCGGTTCGATTCCCGCAACCCCCTCGGGCGGGCGCCATGCACGGCTGCCATAACGTGAGTTTAGTTAAGATATTGCTAAATTGCATGTTCTGTTTTGTCTCAATGTAATCTTACTGCGTTTGTCGGTTTGAATTAAAAAAAGAAAAAGATAATTAATAATAATCAGATAATATCAAAAGTTACAGATCATACAGTAAATTATAGGCTATTGGTATCTGAAATTTAAAAAAAAGCTAAGTCATGCAACTTCAGACTTAGACAAAATACACATTAGCCTTCTATCGAGCGGAAAAGCACTTAAAAGCCTACAGTGTCATTATTAATGTCATGAATGACGTTCACAACTTTTGCGTTATTTACCAGAGGCCTATGTCTTCAACCCTCAGAGTTTGACCTCTCTCGTACACATACACACATACACACTCACACAACACAATTTACATAAACACTTTTATACACAATCTAATATTCCACATACTGCCACTTGTATACGTATAAGATATTTGAACTGAACAGCAATCCATTAATACAGCTACGTCAAAACAAGCAGGCCCTGAATTGACGATCGTGTCTATCCAACCATAGCAACGACGTCAGTACTTATAGACCAACATTTTAGGGTAAATATCAGCTGAATCAGAGTGATAAGAATGAATACCCTGTTTATATAGCCTATCTGGGTTCTTTCATAGCGTCGTTTCTTATGAGTCGGTTGCAGTGCAGAGGCGCTGAACGGATACAGTATCGTCACGCACCATTGCATCGCGTCTCAGGTTTATATTTACTGACCTAGCGAAAATATCAAATGGCAATTTAATAAAAATAATGATCAAAATAAATTAAGAAGTATTAATATTAATTATACTGATGATGTTTCCCACTTACATTTCTTTTTATCATTAGCAGAGGACAGCCAATATAAGATTCATCGATCATATACAGGAGAACACTTCAAATTGACCTTGGATAACACTTGCTTAAGATGTTGTTATTTTCTTTTAGAGCTTTTACAGCTTTAATCGTGGTTTTTAAATCCAGCAAATCGCATCGATGGATTACTTGTCTTGGCCGGACTATCTGATCCTGGTGGCATTCCTCGTCATCTCGGTTGGGATCGGCGTCTACCACTCCTTAACAGGTGGTCGACAGAAGACAACATCCGAGTTCATCATGGCAAACCGTTCTCTGAAGGTCCTTCCAACGGCTTTGTCTCTCCTTGTCTCCTTTCAATCAGCGGTCCTTATACTCGGAGTGACAGCAGAGATGTACAGCTACGGATCGCTGTATATTGTCTTGATGGCGATCACATTTACACTGGCCATCATTCTCACAATGCAGGTGGCCATTCCGTGGTTGTACCCGCTGAAATTAGTCAGCGTTAACGAGGTGGGACCAAAACATAGCTAACAGATAATTGTTTAGCGTTAACGAGATTAGGTCTGCGAAACTGTTACCCGATTTCAAACAATCTCAAAATAAATTGAAAATTGACAATTGACAATGTGTCGTTCTTGCAGGGTTGATTGCTTGGTTATGCTTTAATCATCAACCTGCAACATGTCCATGTATTCATTTACGCTGGCCATCATACTCCCAATGTAGGTGGCCATTCTGTAGTTGTAGCCGTTGAAATTAGTCAGCGTTAACGAAGTGGTACCTAGACATAGTTAACGGATAGCCTAATAGTTTAGTTTTGAAAAAATGTTCAGGGAAAGAAATCGCAAATCAACACTAGAATTTTAGTTCTTTTTAATTCTTATGGAGTTTACTTCTAGACTAGACTTTACTGATTTATCTGCGTGATTTATTTGTAATCTTTTTATGTTTAGCATTTTTGCTCTAAAAAATCACGCTGCTCAAAAGGCGCTGAATGGATGCTTCAATAGACAAACTGTGTAATGTTTAGTTTCTAGTATTTGGAACGTCGCTTCCATTCCAAATCTGTACGAATACTTGCAGCCATCATCGCTATTTTCTCAGCGGTGAGATTTATAATGGTTTTGTTAACATATTGCATTATTTCTTTCACCTATTTATCTAGTTCACGAAAAGGCCAAGTACTTTTTAAAAGCCGGTAAAAGTTCAAAAGTTTGATGTCAGAAAAATCAATCTAAGTGGCTGAAAATTTTAGACTAACTTTCTTCTTTTTTTATAACTTTATGATGTGAATTATTGCCTTTAAAACAGCTCTTTTAAACATCTGATAACTATGTTTTGAGATCATAAACTAGTATTATCGGGAGTTTCGTCAATTTTGTGTATATTATTTTATAACCATACAATTGTGTAGACTATAAAAAGATTTTTGGTAAATTTTCAATAGACTCTTTACATGGGAACAGCGATGTATGCCCCTTCAGCAGCTTTACAAGCAGGTTTGTTGGCTATTTCATTGAAGGTTCTACTTTAAGAATTATACTACACTAGTCTTTCCGAAGGCCAATTGTCTAACTTTCTATACGGTTCGAAAGTAAACTAACACCATGACAATGAAACAATCATTGGAATGTGTGTATTGAACATTTCTGTTTTATTTTTTTACCAAAGTCTATATCAGACTAAACAGGAATGATGGTGCTGGATATCTGATAGAACGTTTACCTTTGCTGTTTATATTAAAGCCTTCTAACCAAGGTTGGATATATTAAAGAACGTCGACATGTTTACATTTGTCTCAGCAACTGGACTTCCAATTGTGGTTTCGATTCCTGTCATGGCTCTCGTTTCAGTAGCATACACCGCTCTGGTAAGTGATTGTCAAGTTATATCACTAGATCAATGAAAAGCAAAATATTCCTAAGCATAATCATCAGCCTACATTCCTTGACCAAGTAGATTATATGTCGACTATAAAATGCCGTAAATGATGGCTTCACTAGTAACAAATTAATCCAAATTGAATATGAATGATTTCTGTTTTCATTAGAGACGAACTTAAAGCTGAAAAAGATTTATATTCATGATTTTGAGTTTAGGATCTTGCTTTCTACTTCCCTTTTCCACAGATAGCTCTTTCTTCTGTCCTTAGCTGTGTGCCTCTGTACTTCTATCACTATCATCTTGCCTCCATCTCTTCCTCGGTATCAGTTAAGACATTTTTATATATCACAGCAGTTGATTTTACGTTGCAGCTGGACTAATTGCGATTCTCATTAAGGTCAGCATTCTAATCGGAAAGTTCAGTAGCTCAGTTGTAGCAATACAAAAAGTATCTACCCATGGCACCCAATACATGTCCGCAGTATTCTGGTCTGCGGCCAGGAACAACCTTCCTCATAAGATTACAGGTGATCTAGTTCATCTTCTTCTAGAAAGACTATCTTCCTCTGTCTGTGTAAACACTGAAAGTTATGAATAAAAAGTTACTGATGAACTGTATCTTCTTCTGATGACAGGGTTTAGTCGTGGTTGGAGGAGTTGGTAACGTCTTAGGATTGTATTCGCAATCGGGGCGACTCAACTGGTCCGAGTACGTTACAATGCACCGTTTTTTTAATGTAAATTAATTTAATATGAGAATGATTTTATTCGGTAAAGGACAAAGCAGCTCTCAGACGTTATTATTCCACAGTACTTGCGTGATCTAATTCTACGGCCTCATTCTGCTGCTTCGCTGCGCCCTTTCCGACTTCTGATCGTCTTAACCTCTTAGTTCCTCGTGTCAGAACTACTATGGCTCAATCCAGGTTCTTTGACTGCATACGTCCCTCGCTCTGGAACCGACTTCCTCCTCCTGTGCGCACCACCATTTTCTCTGGTAGCGTTGATTCTTCCTATTCTCACCTTAAATTCTTCTTTTTCTCTCAGGGTCTCGCGCACTGGGAGCACCTCTGAATGGTCTATGTTGCGAGAGGGGTTTTATAAATGCCCAAATACAATACAATACAATTTTAGCTTCAACGTTTAGCGCAGTGCAGAGTTCTCTGAGAAAGTGGTCATATACTTCTAAGAAATATCACCTACTTGTTCAGTGTTAGGACCTCTCAAAACGGAAGCTGTAGACGCAACAACTTTTCAGCCAACCTTTGACACCCTTTATTTTGAGGTTATAATAATCTGAGTTACCTAGTAGGAGCATAAAAAAAATAACGAGTGAAAATGACAAGTGACAGCTTACCCCTTCGTATGAAAGACTCTTTCTTCCACGAAATTCTGTTACCACGCTTATACTAAGAATTAATTGCGATTTGCGTTTGAATGCTCTAAATGTTATACTTGATGAACATAATTTTGTTATATCTGTCCTTTTAGCTGGAGTCCTGACCCGACAGTTCGACACACCTTCTGGGGATTTCTTTTCGGTTTTTCATTGACCTGGTTCAGCACGTATGGCTTATCACAGTCCGGTGTACAGCGGTACTCAGCGACAAAGACTCAATCACAAGCCAAACTGTAAAACATCATTATTTTAAATAAAAATTTTTATTCACTATTATAAATTATACGTATTCTTCCGAAATGTCGGCCTATTGTTGACAGAATCTGAGCTAATCTGTTAATCGATGGTGTTTTAACAAAGTGCCAGTGAATAAACTGGTCCTGCGACTAGGCCTGTTTGGGCAATAGGCCTATATATATGTATCTCGAAAATACGAATACGATTACGACAAGTATTAACCTTGCGAGGAAATGAAGAAGTTTTCAAAATTACCGGCTAGTCATTTAATTGTATTGTAGATAACTGTCGCAAGTGGTTGAGCACTTTACCTTGCAATGAAGATAAAATTTCCAAAACTAAAAGTATGGCTGCACGTGTAAGCATGCAAGTCATCATTTTCTTTAATCGTCATAGTCAGCACAACACACCTTTTGAGGCTAGAGATTCACGAGTGAGCGTTGTTTGGTTCTATTGTCGTTTCGTTGTCGTCGACATATTTACAGTTGCAAAAAGAATGTCAACATGTACGTTGTAAACTGCAGGTGACGATAGAGTGCGGATGAAGCATAGTAAATTCATATATAATAGTGGAAGTACGGGAGGAGTAGTGAGAAGAGAGAAAGAAGGCAAAGAGAACGGAAGGGAGATTGGCTGGAGGAGAGGATATGTGAAGCAAAGCTACGCATTTGCCATCACCAAATGCGGAACACTGCTCCACAAATTGGTGGTTACCAATCTTTCTCCAATCTTCTACTGACGACAATTTTGTACCACACCACAACCACCAGGTCCATAACCACCAATACCACAGTCACCATTCCCACCAGCACAGCACCACAATAGCAGCAACCATCGTCATCTTTGCTCCCTAGTTTTTTTTATCGTCCTATTCTTTTAAAATGACATGCATTATTATTCATTGTGCAATTGTTACAGAACCGTTCTCCTGAACCTGCCTGCCTACTTAATTTTGCACCTGATCATTTGCTTCATTGGACTCATTGTTGTTTCCTACTACACCTCCATTGGCTGCGACCCACTGGCCAATCACGAAATCAGCAACACCAATCAGGTTCATTTATATGTAACATCTTCCATAAATCCACTAATAATGTTCATCATTCATCATCATGTTCATCTGGTAATACTAGATGAAAATAACCCTTGCAAATGAGAATATGTTGAGTTTCATGATAAATATTTAATGTGAATAAATGTAATTTATACATTGGTTTATGAACATAGACTTTAAAGTTCTGAACTATGGATCAGTTGTTCGACGTATCAACTGATTAGGTTTTTTGCCTGATATTCGATTATCATGATATAATGCCCAATTGTTGAATCCTGTGTCAGGGCAGAGGACCAAAAGAAGAAGAAAAAGAAGCTGAATGTCTCGAGGTTTATAAGCTCAATGAATAGTGATCCAGAATAAAAAGAGGAAGGAATATCTGACAATTAGACAGAATGTGCGAATTTATCCTGAATCATTTAGGCTGACTGATTGATTGATCGATTAGTCGCACAATATTTATATTTCAGTTGCTGCCTCGCTTCGTCTTGCAAATGTTTGTCGACGCTCCTGGTTTTGCCGGACTTTTTCTGGCCACACTTTACGGAGGGGCTCTGAGGTATGACATCATCCACTGTTATCAGTTTTATGTTCATGGGTTATCAGAATCATCTTCATAAATACAAGCCTGTCTTTCTGCAAATCATCTTTTACAACGCAGGCCCCCATACACGTAGCATACAGGTTGTAATGGTCTATCCATCTATTTATATATCTATCTATGTATCTGTCTGTCTGTCTGTCTGTCTGTCTGTCTGTCTGTCTGTCTGTCTGTCTGTCTGTCTGTCTGTCTGTCTGTCTATCTATCTATCTATCTATCTATCTATCTATCTATCTATCTATCTATCTATCTATCTATCTATCTATCTATCTATCTATCTATCTATCTATCTATCTAGCTAGCTATCTATCTATCTACGTTCCTATCCATCTTTACACGTAGTAAGACTGAGACTCACTGAGACTGAGATGGTACTTTGATCCGTGTGGTACAATTAATAGCAATGAACAACGGGGGGGGGGGGGGAAGAGGAATGAGAGGGAAAGGCAGAAACTGCTGGAAGAAGTTCACTCGAGAGCGCCATTGATGAGACACTTTATTAATTAGTGTTAGGTCACAATTACAATTACAAATACAAAGGGAAAACGGAGTGAGTTGAAGGAAGGAAGGAGATAGAGGAGGATTTGCGAGGTTAGTTACCATACATTAGCCTTATGTTGTGCCATAATAATCATCAATGTCATCCTCAATCATCGTAGTTGACAAACTTCGTAGATCAATTGTCCTCAATTGACAGTAAGTAGGAGCTCAGTTGTTAATTTGTTCGCTCCTCTGTGCGTCAATATGTAGCTCAGTTTCAACGTCGTTGAGCGGATCAGCTGCGAACTGTTGGGAAGATATTCTTCAATGGAAACTGATGCACTGGACTGAGTCACGCAAAGCTCTGCTCAACCGATTCCTAGGTTAGTTGATCAATCAATCAATCAATCAATCAATCAATCAATCAATCAATCAATCAATCAATCAATCAATCAATCAATCAATCAATCAATCAATCAATCAAGCAATCAATCAATCAATCAATCAGTTTATTCGGTAACCACAGTAAATAAGAATATACAAATGCAACAAGGTACAAGATAAATAGCGTGTCTGGGTTACACAGGGGAACCTAAAGGGGTTACAAACCCCGATAGTCAGGAGCCCCCATGTGAATAATGAAATTTTGAAGGCGGCGTTAGAACAAAGTTTTCGATCATAGGTTAGTGTATATACGAGTAAATAAGAGGAAATAAAGCTTCACAGCCAAGAGATGAAAGAAAAAGATAAGCTTAACTATTGACTTAACTAAAGGTTCAAGGGCACCAGCAAGCAATCGGGCAAGGAGCCCTATCAATTATACAAGGCAGTCAAGCACAGTCAGAGTATGCATCTTTCAGAAACAGGCGAAGATGAATTTTAAATCTTTAAATCTTCTATACATAATAGATAATTCAATCAAACAGTCCACTGCTTTTTGTCATTGCAGAAAGTTTCTAATGAAGACTATTTCTTACCTACACACTCAGAAAACCTATTTTCTCCTCATTTTCATTACATATTTTATGCTTTGCTTTATATTGCAATGCCCTACGTTTACTAATCTTGCCTCAATTCATGAATATTAATGGCATTATTGCAGTGGTTGTGTTTGGCATTGTTGCCGCCGGTTTGGCTTTCGTGGCATCTTTCGTTCCCGGTCCAATTACTCAGGTATGGTAGGCTACGGTCATCGTTTTATCGAACCATGATCGTGAACATTAGCGTTATACACAGATAATAGACATTCGAAAATGTCTATTTTCTAAGAGACATAATTGTTTCAGGTCGATTTACAATATACTTCAGTGCTACCGTGAACATAGTGACGAAAACAAATTGTCAATTTCATAGGCGTAGACTCTGGGGGGAGAGCCGGGGCACGTGCCCCCCAATAATTGAGATGGACTGTACACCCAATGCATAAAGTGTAAAGTTAATAATCAAATGCCGCACAATATTTTGGTCAAGTTTAAAAAATTTCAAAAGAGCAACGTCATTTGTAGGAACGTGAAGCCTATGTGACAATGTTCCTACCTTTACTTCACATGTTTGTTATTATATGGCAGGCTATATGAAATAAAATATGACGTTTACTGTGGGCGATTCCTTATATTATTTTGCCTATGCATGCTTAGGTCACCATGTCGTTGAGTGGTGGTGTCATGGGTCCCATCTACGGTCTCTTCATGCTAGGAGGTTTGAACCGATACGCCAATTGGAAGGTAGGTTCCAAGAAGACAGTCATGCCTACCAATTTATCGACACACCTCCGGTACAAGCAAATTCTGTGTTGGTCAAGCAGGAATCTTGAACCAAGCTGCGATGGTAGATACTGATTGGAAGTGCACTGACAAGAATTTTGAGAAAGAAAGTGTTTTAGAGGTGTGCGCTACATTTTGAAAGCTTAAATTCACTATTCTTCTCCTAAATCAGAATGGGCTGGTGGCGAAATTAAATTTATTGTATGTGTTCTCTCTGCAAGCTCTTCCAAGTTCATGGAAAGTAGAAATATAGTCAAATCAGCTGAAACCTAATTAAAGCTGTGTTGCCATCAGGTCTTTGCCGTAGCACAACAAAAGTTATCATCTTCGCATCACACTGTATTTCCAATAAATCCAACGTTTTCGCAATTTGCACTCTACCTATATAGTCTTTAGCAACTTCAGTTTATTTCAGGGATCCCTAATTGGCGCATTTGCGAGCATCGTCTGCAGCTTTTGGTTGATCATTGGAGCTTTTACGCTGCAACGAAGACATCCAACTTTTCCTCCTCTCAGCATCGAAGGATGCGTGGCGCACAATAATCTCACCTTTTCGAACTATGACGACATCAACTCCAGCTCCACCTTCGACTTCTTCAACGAAACTTCGAATAGCACAACGATAACGTACTTCCGTCCACAAACAAAACAAACAATTGAGGTGACGTCATTAGGCCTCATATTCGTTATAAGTCTGATGAACCGCCGCCAAATTATCTTAAAAAATTATTTTCCTTTAAATGATGGCTTTAATCAGTGTGAGATTTGGTAGGTCAGGAAAATAAATGCATGGTAGTTAATTGGATGACCGTGTTCATGCCTAATTTTCTCGCAGGCTCTGCTCCGTCTTATATCAGTGGGTCATGTGTCTCAGTATCTTCCAAACCTGGTCGCTGATTTCTCCCCTCTGTAAATACGAAAAATTATAAATTTCAAGTCCCTGGAAGCTATAGCTATGTCTTCAGTTAGTTCATAATTGAGAGCTGCCGACACTGTGGTTTCGTTGGCTGTGGCCTCGGCATCACGGATCATATACTGACGCAAGTTCACTCAAACTACGCCTTTTGTATATCTAAATTCTCAATCATAAAAAATACTCATATATATATATATATATAGGCCTACATATACGCATGTGCATGTGATGAGTGTTGAGAGTCCCTAAGCAAGAGCAAAGCAGTAACAAGACATGCATTGATCATGGGTAAGTTGACAGTGCAAGAAACCATCACTCTTAAATGACGCACCAAATGATAATCGTGGAGACGAGAAAAGAAGTAAAATATGGTAATTAATCAAGTGTAAAATTACTCGACGTTCAGATTGAAACTAACAACTTGTTTTGTCGTTAGGTTCCTCTGGAAGGATTGGAGAAATTATATTCCATTTCTTACGTCTGGTACACCTTATTATTGATGCTAGTCACGTTCTTCTTTGGATCCATAACATCTTTTCTGTTCAGTAAGATACGAGAATGACTACTTTCTACACATCACTTGACAATCATTTCGAACAATAAAGTTGTGTCACTAGTTATGCTACTTTTGCGTATCGGTCCTCAGTAGCTGTATCGGTTTTGTATTATTGGCTTTCTTGGTATATTTACGTTTTGATAATTCATTGTATTTATTAAGCATTAAAGTCTTTGATTGAAGTACTCTAATTCACTTGCTTAAATATTTCCTAAGAGTAAAAAAAACTTACTTGAACTTTTCATATAACAGTTTTAAGCATAAGATGTGAAATCCACAGCAAAACCGAATATTATTCAATGGTTGTTGGAACTTTTCACTCCATATCTCTAATATCTGGACTTAGTCTGACTTTTCAAACCGTCCGATATTTAGGACAATAATAGGAAGGATTTCAGCATTAAATGAAGAAGCAATTGAGTAAAGAAAGGGTAAATGGTATTGTTAAATGATTGTGTTTCTTCCATAACAGGAGATAGGTCACTAGAAGAGAAATTGGACGAGAAATTACTCATCAATTTTAGGCAGTGTTTCCGATGGAGAGGCCATTCAGAATCAGAATCAGCTTCGAAAATTAATTCCCATGCCAACTATAAAAAGGTGGGTATCGTCATTAACGTTGTTGTCTATTTAGGTATTTGCTAAGAAAGTAAATGCACTACTTAGTCCTATAAAGCCATTGAATCTGATATACATTGTGCTCGGTCTCAGCTACTGTCTTTACCACCGTAGTTCACGCATTTGTCTGTTAACGCTTGAACTACTGCAACTCGCTCCTCATGGGTCTCCTTAAGTAGCGTCTCTCCCTTTCAATCTGTTCTAAATGCTTTTGATAGGCTCATCGCTCGACTACCCCGCCAATATCTCTACTTACATGCTTGATGTCCTGCACTGGCTCCCTATTGCCGCGTGCATCAGTTATAAGATCTCCTTGTCTCTAAATCTCCGCAGGGTACTGCTCCGAAATGTCTCTAGAACTATCTGCGAAAGCCGCTATCTGCATCTTCTTCTCGCTCATTGCGCTCCATGAATTAGCATAGAAGTCAATTCGGTCATATTCCTATTCTCTAAGAACGAATTACATGCCTTGTCAATAAATCAGGTCTGACCTGTATTCAAAAGCCGGGATTTGGAGCCGGGATGAAACCTGCTTTTGGTACAAATTGAAATATTATTTGCAACAGAAATAATAATAGATCTGTTGCTGCCAAGATTCTAGTTGAACTAAAATGTTGCGATGTATGTTTGCTTAAGCAAATATTAAGAAATGATTAGAGCAACGTGAAAGATAATTAGAGTTTTTGATCTTTGCTGAACAGGTTGAATTTCTGACTGAAGGGAACGAGTTAGTGGAAGAAAAGGTCGAACCGTATCTCAAGCCAGCACCAGAAGAGACATCGTCTGACTCGGAGGTTTTCAAACTTTTTGGACCAAGGACACCAATTTTCTTTTAGACATAGATCGCGGACCAAAGTATATTTAAACAGTAAAATTGCACTCAAATTTTATCAAAATTGCAGACAGTCTGTTTCCACAAAACCAGCTTGCATATGACTCTGATGACTATTATAGGCCGTTTTAGTGAATAAATTGTTATTAACATCCTGCAATAATTATGGAACACAGTCATTTTTTTAAAGAAATTAATAACATTGGTTCCCCTAAACCCAGTAATGTCAGTGGGAGGGATGTGCGTGCTTTGCACAAACTGTCAATTCTTAGTGCTATTTTGGATAAGCACTGTTTTCTTATTTTTCGAAAAGTTATCCATACCCTGCTACAAACAGCACAGTTATATAGTTAGGATATTACAGCGAACGTGAACGAAATAGGGATATGCTTTGAAAAAACTGTATTATCGTTTAAAGGCTATAAAGACTAAGCCCGGCTAATGCGCAGTTTATCTGGCTCGGCACGCCCTATAGCAAGTTTAGTTAAAAGTTTATATAAAATATTAAGGCATAACGTGAAAGTTAGGCCATTATAATTTCATTTCAATGCGACGGGATGGATTTTTGAAAATGCGTAAAATGCGGATAAAGGGGAAAGTAGAAAAAACTCAATGGGAATATTAGAGGTTGTATACTGTAGAAAAATAAATAAATTCTGTTCCGGCCCGCCGATGCAGTTATATAAAACTGTTATAGCTGTTTTATTAATATAATCAATATATCATGAAATACAGCTTCGACCTGCCGATGCAGTCTAACAGTCTGACTATGTTACCAGTCTAACGTCACTCTAACGGTCTACCGACTCTACTACTCTAATAGTCTACTCTACTGAGTCTACTCTACTCCAACGACCTGACGGGCCTAACGGTACCTAATCCTAAGTGAAACGCAACACTTAACCCTTAATTTAACTTAAACAGGAAATCCACATTTCAAAGGCATTCACTCTACTACTCTACTCTACTCAACTCCACTCTACTAACTCTACTGTACTCTATAATACTCTATCTGAGTCTACTCTACCAATCTGTCATCTATCTATCTGATTCTATCAATTTGTTCATCATGTTCCACGTTTCACATGACTACATGTGAAATGTGGTAATAATTATAAGAATCAGAGCTTTTTTCTGTAAAAAAAAGGTTCCGGAGCTGAACAATAGGTTCCGGAACGGAACAATTTTAGAAGGGCTGAAATCCCGAGAAAAACGGGATTGGAGGTTAGGAGGGGTCTCAATAAACACTGAAAACGGTTCGCAATACTGAAATTAAATTAAAAATAACTAAATTATTGTTGTTATTATTATTAAAATAAATAAATTATTTTTAGTAGCTGAAAAAAGGTGCCGGAAAGTCGTTCCGGTTGAAAAAAGCACTGACAAGAATAAAAGTATTATAGAATTATAGATAGATAATATTAAAATATTGTATATGGTATGGTATCTAGCTAGTGTGCAAGTTCTCATTAATAGGCCTATATATTGATCAATTGTTTTCTTTTGCCCAATAAAAGATGCCGAAAAGAGCGTTACACAAAGTGTCCGGGTTTCTGAAGGCCAGAAAATAGTCACCCTATTCTAGGTCATATTGTCAGACTTGTCCTCGACGCCAAGGTCTTGGTCTCGAGTGCACTGGAGTTCGTTTTTAAAAGTCTTGGTCTTGGTCTTGGTTTTGATGTTCAAAGTCTTGGTCTTGGTCTCGCAAGACCAAGACCAAGACCGGCTGTCAAAATGAGCAGTCATTCAACAAAATTCCAGAATTTAAAAATTTATCAAGCCTTTATGCATCATAGCCTACGACATATGCCTACGGACGGATGCAAGTCTTGTTGGTCAGGAAAACCCACATTGGCAGCAGCAACTAAGTTATGCTGTGTCTGGAAGCCCTGCCGAGACTTTTTATGAAGCCAGACGGTCTGATAAACCATTACATGGGAGGATTTCGAAAAGGCTCACGATTTGTACATTTACATCCAGTGCTTAAAAAGCTACCATGTGTGCCAGCGACTTCAGCACCTCTGTGAAACGTATCTATTCACATGGCGGAATTTTTATGAGGCCCACAAGTCATGTCGTGGTCAGAAAATTCTGGGCGAATTGGTTTTTATAAAATACAAAAGGCATTATGAATAACATTTTGAATGAAGGACTTTTGTAAATACGAATTCGGAAGTTACTTATCCATTGTCGCCGATCTTACCTGGGACTTGCTCCTAATACTCTTTGACTCGATACGTCTTCCCGCTTCAGCTGGTTCCCTTTGCGCCCCGTTCCTCAGATCGACAAATGCCCCCTTGTTCCCATGTGCGGACGTCAATTATTGTAGGCCTACTGTCTCCTCTCCAGTCTTCACTTCCACTGTCCATGGCTTCATCTGATCTTGCATAGATTCCTGTAACTTCCTCTTTGTTGGCCTGCCCAAATCCGTCTCTCCCCTCTACAATCAGTTGCCAGACTAATCGCCCGTCTCCCACGCTTCTCCCATATTTTCACATTGAACATTGAACATTGAACATCTCTCCTGATCTGGTACTCTTGAAATCGGACTTCGACCTCTTTTGGACTACTCTCTGGAACCCCTCTGATTTTGTTTGGCCTTCTGGAAACCGGATTCAGACCTCTTTTGGACTACTATCTGGAAATCCACTCTGATTGGATGTAGCGCTCGTGGTTAAGCTGGTGGCCTTCGAGTGGCACTTTAGAAGTTTGGAGATTACGATTACTATCTTTATTGACTCCCTCTTACTGCCGGCATCCAAATAAAGTTACTTATCCTTATTTACCGATCTTACCTGGCACTTGCTCCTAAATACCTCTGTGACTCAATATGTCTGTCCGACTCAGCTGGATCCCTTCGCCCTCTTCGATCCTCTGATCGACTTGACTTATTTGTTCCCCGAATGAAAAAGGCCATGGCCCAGCCTCGTTCCTTTGTAATTATTGGCCTTTCATTGTGGAATCAGCCTTCCCCTTCGGTCCGGGCTGCACCCTTATCCGGTGGTCGTGCCCAGGGCATATTTTAACTGTATAACTAGTGGGACAAATGTCCCAGTAGTCTTAGGATTTGTCCCAGTAGTGAGGCTGATTTGTCCCAGGCAATATATGTTTAAAGTATTACTAGTGGGACAAATGTTGCAGGAGTTTTAAGATTTGTCCCAGTAGTAAAATGAAATTAGTAAAAGGCATAAAAAAGGGAGAGGAATTCCTAAAAAAAAGTCGCTAGTGGGATGAATGACTAAAAAAGGTCATCAACTTTTTTTAAAAGATGAAATGTCTTGAAACTTGCCTTTATTACCGAGGACTTTCGCACTGTTTGATGGGCACTGGGTAGTGGCGCTTTATAAGCTTTGTAATAAAATACAATACAATACTTTCAACATTCGCTTTGTAAAAAAATGAATGTTGAAACATAAAGAAACAGACTGTAAAGCGAAGATTAATCAAAACAAACTTTTGAACAATATAACTTAAGCCTTGTACTCATAGTCATGATATTTCACTTCTGCCGCACGTGGAGGTAACCCACACATTAACTTTTTGTCTGATTAATTTGGGGCCCCTAGAATCGTGGCCCCCCTGGCGACTGCCCAGCGTGCCCATGCCTTAAGACGGCACTGGATCGACTTGACTTATTAAACAAATTTGTTTCCCTGAGTGAGAACGGCAATGGCCCAATCTCGTTCCTTTGTTAATAATAATAATAATAATGATCTTTTCTTTAATTAAGCGCCTGCAAACGCACTGCGCTGTACAGTGAACATGCATATAGTAGAAAGGGCAGCCACGCAGGGCACCTTACATACATGTATTAAGTAGAAGCACACATGATAACAGTTTTACAGGAGTCGAATATAACTGCTTATGCGGCAGCCACATACGGCGCCAAATCACGGCCTACTATTCATTTAACCACCGCCGCTGCCTAGCGAGTGGAAGGCAGAATTAACCTTAAATTAACGGATGTCTACGGGGTTCGATCTTGGTACCTTCAGCACTTCACGCTAGTGTGTGTTATCAATTACTCTACGGGCCCCTAGTATTGTTAGTATTGTATATTGTATTGTATAGTATCTAAGCATTTATAAAGCGCCTCTCACAGTGTTCGGTAATCAGAGGCGCTCATTGGCCCTTCATTGTGGAATCAGGTTCCTCCTTTAGTCCGGGCTGCACTACTATCTGGTGGTCGTGCCACAGCGTTTCGTTGTCTAAAACTTGCCTTTATTCCGAGGACTTTCGCACTGGGACTCTGGGAGAGCCTGTGATTGGTGGGTACTGGGTAGAGGCGCTTTGTAAGTTTGAAATACAATATAATACAATACAATTAGTAGAAGCCGGATTTAAATATTTCTAGCCCAGAATACTTCAAAACTAGATAAATAGAATTTAGATTTCCTGTAATCTGAAAAAGTACTTGGAAGCTAGCCTATGGAAAAACACTCACAACTGATGCGATCTTTGGCATAGGCCTACATCTTGGACTCTTAAAGCTTGACCTCTCTCGCGCGCACATACGCCCACACATATTGTACACGCACATGTAGATCTATACACGGATAGACATACGCACATTTATACACAATCAGATGAACTTTAAAGGATAGTTAACGAAGTCTTAGCCTTTCGTTTGTTCAGAATTTCTGCTGCTACAACGCTTTGGAGGGGGTGGCTCAGATCAGCTCGTTTCAGGTTGGACGTTTACTAACAGTCCATACCATCTTCTGGGACTTAGAACTGACAAGATATCATCCTGCAGAGAACAACAGATGCTTCTTGAATTTTCTTCCTGCCATTATTCTCACTGTAAGCGGGAAGCTTGTCGCCCCTTCTTTTGGCAGATAACACACGAGGTGTCATATTTCTTCTTCATGACATTGTTTAAATGTACCCTCTCCATTAGGGCCCCTGAATTATACTCATAAGAACCTTAACGTAATAAACAAAAAAGATTGAAAAATTGGTGTAATACTACAGAAAATTTGCTTTAAAATATTGTTTTTGTTTAATTTCTCAAAAAGGCTTTAATTAGCAAAACATATGCAAGAACCAAAAAGATGGCTCTAATTAAAACATACAATTCAAAGAAAAAAACGTCAAAATCGAATGGAAAATAGCTGTGGAACAGGCATATGAAAGATGCGCTCGGTTACTCGAATGGCACTGCACTGGATTTCAGTTTTGAATACTAGAAGAAAATGGCACAACATAATATTACTTTCAATAGTACCATTTGAAAGCTAATTAAATGCTGATTATATTTTGTCAGAGTAATATTTTCCCATTTTCAACTCCTTAAGTGGCAAAAAGTAAAAAAAAGAAAATTTCTTTAAAAAATAGTTTTTGCTAAATTTCTCAAAAACGGCTATAATTAGTAAAAAAATACATTAAGCCCAAAAAGATAGCCCTTATGAAGACCTACAATTTAACAAAGAAAACGTCGAAATCGGATAAGGAATGGCCGTGATACAAGTGATTTAAAAAAGTCGTTTTCCGCCATCTTGAATTCAATATGGCGGCTAAGCGATCAATAAGTGGGTCATGTGACTAATTTATTTTACACACTTTGATGAGCTATAATAACCCTGTGAGGTCAAACTGAGGGTACATTGAAATGCACACGAAACATGAGCTAGCTCCATGACTATAAATCAAAGTATCTCATCTTGCGGGAGGCCACGTCAACCAGAGTACCCCTCCATTCACCCCTTCGCCGCAATCACCCCGAAGGCGAGGAATCTGATACCGACGGACTTGTGTGCAGCTGGGCTGCTATCTGCCTTCCTCTCTGCCTGCCTGCCTGTGTTCCACCCTACCGGCCTGGAGTCAGCTCTGCAAGGTTGATGGGGCTACAAGGGAACGTGGAGGAGAAGAGGGCAATACAGGGCTGTGTATGTGGGCTGTTACATTAAAACACTGGAAACCTCCTTTGGTTTAATGTAATGTAAATCTCCGAAATTTCTCAGCGCCACACAAAAGCCACGTCAGGGAGACCAGCTTAGTCACCGGCGCTATATATCAAATCAAGGCCGCAATAGCCATGTCCACCTTATCCGTTCCGGTGCCAGGTCAGAGTCCGGGGAGGTCAAGCCGATTGAATATGCCGCGTACGATACACCAACATTATGAAATCGACTAATCACTGAAATGGAAAGAATGAGCAGATGTTTAACTTTAATGTACTAAAAATTTCTTCTTTCCCCCCCCCCTGAAAAGGCTATGAAGATTTCTGCTTCATTCCCTCCATAGGATGCATGCCCCTGAACAAGGGTCTAAAACGTGCTCCATTTGATATCAACTGCTACAAAGTGCGTTGGTTTCTGGTGCTTCGTTTTCTCAGTGGATAAACTCCCCAAAAGTAAAATTTCCAGGGTAAGCAAACTGATGCAAATGACCTGAGTTACAAAAAGAACTGACAGACATGTTAGAAAATCGTTCTGGCTACATTAGTTTCTGCTGTGTCCAGACATTTATAACACTCTCATGTGCATACATGTAAACCTACATATTATATGATATTTCAAGTGAACAGCCGTCCATTAATACAGCTACGTTAAATATATTCCAGACAGCGTATCGCTAAACAAGCAGGCTATGAATAGACGAACTTTGTCTCTCCAACCATAACAGCGACGTCAGTACATCTGCACCAACATCTTTGGGTAAACATCAGCTGAATCAGCACGGGAAGAAGGAATAGCCTATATACAGTATGTTGCCTATTTTGCTTATTTTATAACGCCTTTCCCTATGAGTCTGTTACAGTTTAGAGACGCTTAACAGATACAGTATCGTCACTTAACATTGCATCTCGTCTCAAATTCATAAATACTGTCGTAGCGGAAATATCAAATACAATATTATAATAGTAAACACCGCAATAAAGTAATATAGTAATAGTAGCATTAATAATAGTGATGATAATTCACACTTAAGTTTTCCTCTTTGCCATTAGCAATGCCAATATAAGATTCATGGATTATACACACGAGAACACTTCAAATTTACACTGGATAACACTTCTCAAATTATGTTGTTATTTTCTTTTCAGTTCCATTATGGATTACTTGTCTTGGCCGGACTATCTGATCCTGGTGGCATTCCTCATCATCTCACTTGGGATCGGAGTCTACCACTCCTTAACAGGTGGTCGCCAGAAGACAATTTCTGAGTTCATCATGGCAAACCGTTCTCTGAAGGTCCTTCCGACCGCCTTGTCTCTCCTTGTATCCTTCACATCGGCTATAATGATTCTCGGAGCGACAGCAGAGATGTACAGCTACGGATCGCTGTATATTGTCTTGATAGCGATCGCATTTACGCTGGCCATCATTCTCACAATGCAGGTGGCCGTTCCATGGTTGTACCCGCTGAAATTAGTCAGCGTTAACGAGGTTAGGACCAAAATATAGTTACCAGATAATAGTTTAGTTCTTCCAAAATTTATTGGGAAATAAATCACAAATCAACAATAGATTTTTAGTTCTATTATAGCTCGGTTTAGGCAAGTTCTTATAGTGTTCATTGCTAGATTAGCCTACCTTTTACTGAATACTCTGTATGATTTACTTTTAAGCTTCGTGTGATTAATAGCCCTGTTTTTGCTTCAAAACACATAACGCTGTTCAAAAATCGCTGTATGAATATATCATTAGACAATCTGTGAAATATTTCAAACCTTTCTGTGTGATTCTAGTACTTGGAACGTCGCTTCCATTCGAAGTCTGTAAGAATACTTGCAGCCAGCATCTCAATCATCTCAACGGTTAGATTAGTAGAATAGTTTTGGTCAGTCTTGTTGTCAAGACCTTAAACCTCAAGAACAAGACCAAGACTAAGATTTTGAGCGTCAAGACCAAGACTTTGAACCTCGAGACCAAGACCAAGACCAAAACTTTGGACCTCGAGACCAAGACCAAGACTTTGAACCTCAAGACCAAGACCAAGACTTTGAACTTCAAGACCAAGACCAGACTTTTGGTCTCAAGACCAAGACCAAGACTTTTAGAAACGAACTCGAGTGCACCGGAGACAAGACCTTGGTCTCGAGGACAACAAGTCTGGTTATGCTAATATTTTGCATAATTTCTTTAAGATAATTAGCTAGGTCATTAAAATGCTAAGTACTTTTCAAAAGGAGTTGAACGTTTGTAAGTTTGATGTCTAAGACTTCAATGTAGGTGGTTGGGACAAAACTTCTGCCTCATTCTTCCTTTTTGTATATTTTTAATGTGAATTATTGTCTAATAACCATAATTATGTGATGAGTTTATGAGGTGTAAAATACTATTATCGGCCTTTTCTGTAGATTTTTGCAGAGTATTTTTATAAACCAAATTAGCCACACAATTCTGTTGACAATTAAAAGATGTTTGGTCGACTTTAAATAGATTCTGTCTATGGGAATAACGATGTATGCCCCTTCAGCAGCTTTACAAGCAGGTTTGTTAGCTATTTCATTGGAAATCCACCTTAAGGATCTATAGAACACTTTCCTGAGACTATTCCTAAGTCACATCTGTGCATTTTTTGGTTCTTATAGACCAATAGACCAACTTGGAACATAACAGATGGCATAGGGATGACTTCCTTAAAAATTCACCATTTAGCATAACAATTTCAAAGAGCAATGAAAAAGAAGTGAGCGACTATTTCATGGAATGGTCTGACCTGAACATTAATTTTATCTAAGCTAGCGCAAGTCTGTTAAAACATGTTTGAAAAATGTATCTTCGTTCTGAGGCAATCATTGAGCTTCAAAAGAGGTTCCTCCGAACCCTGGAAGATTTTGATCATCTCATCTTCTAATTAGATAGCCAACTCTCAGGAATGTACCGATGCCCTTGAGTTTCATAATGTTCGGTTTATTAACTTCAAACCTTTTGCTTAAATATTTTCAGCTTTATATTGGGACTGTTGGTCATAAAATGCAACGTGTATTAATTTTTGGTAAGTAAGTAACTAAGTAAGTTGATGTGTGTGTTTAATAACTTCAAAACCATTCGCCTAACGATAGCAATTTTTTACTCTATGCAAAATCCCAAACTAAATGCTAAATATTTGAAGTGATATTATGTAACAGTTTAAAATTCTAACTCTTTATACAGCTCCAAAGGACACTAACAGCATCTAAATTAGAGCAATCATTGGAATGTGCATTGAACATTTTTGCTATTTATTTTGTGAGTAGATGCTATATCAGACTAAAAAGAAATGGTACTGGTTATTTTAAAGCACTTTTATCCTTTTTTACTTTTACTACTGGATAAATTAAAGAACGTCTCTATATGTGTTCTTTTGTCTCAGCAACTGGACTTCCAATTGTGGTTTCGATTCCTCTCATGGCTGTCGTTTCAGTAGCATACACGGCTCTAGTAAGTGATTGTCGAGTTATATGACTAAACAGGCCCGAATTAAGGAGGGGGTTATAAGAGTATTGCAGTACCCGACCCCCGCAGTTTTGAGGGCCCCGCATTTTATAAAGTACATTAAACAAATTTATTCTACTTGTAATTGGGACCCGCGCTGATGGCTATAGGTAAGCATCCGGGCCCGCACTAGCCTTAATGCGGCCCTGTTACTAAATCAGTGAGAAGCGAAATATTCCTAAGCATCATCATCAACGATTCAACGTACATTACTTAACCAAGTACTGTAGATGGCATATCGATTATAAAAATGTCGCTAGTTTAAACTTTGGTCAGCATTAAAATTAGTGTTGCTTTTTGGTTGATATATGCAACTCGCGATTTCTAGTTGATATCGATGTGAGTTTAAGGACCTTTCTTTCTACATGGTTTTTCACATTTGTTCTTTCATTCTTTACTGTGCCTCTCTGCACTTACATCAGTATCCTTTTGCCTCCATCTCTTCCTCGATATCAGCAAAGACACATTTTAAATATCATAGTAGTTGAATTTACGTTACAGGGTGGAATGAGAGCCGTTGTCTGGACAGACGTTTTCCAATGCGTCATTATGTTCGCTGGACTAATTGCGATTCTCATTAAGGTCAGCAAAATAAACGTAGAGTTCTGTAGACCAGTTGTCGCATTATATACAGATTAAGTGCAAATAGAACCCCCCATAGATTTCCGCTATAATTCTTGTGTGCGGCTTAGAACAACCTTCCTCATACAACCAGAGGTGCACTAGTAACTAGTCTATCTTCCTCCAGGAAACCTATCTTCCTCTCTGCTTGAGTAAACCTTGAAAATTATGAATAATAGTTACCGATGTACCATGATTGTCTTTATAATGCTGACAGGGCTTGGTCGTCGTTGGAGGATTTCGTAACGTCTTCAGATTGTTTTCGCAATCGGGGCGATCCAACTGGGCTGAGTACGTTACATAGAATAGTTTTTTGGTGTACAATGTTTCAACTTTGGTGTATATTATGAATCATGTGGTTCAATTTGGGTTTTAAAAAATACAACTGTCACTTTATGAATATTTTGTACAATCAGTGTGGACCAATAAAGTGTTATGTTATGTTATTTAATGTAATGAAATGTGATTTAATTCGGCGAATGACAATACAACATGTGTTTCCTTTCTAGTTTCAAATTTTAAATGAAAAATTAATAAATGATAAACTGCCGAAATAGCGTCATACACTTCTAAGAAATTTCACATATTCGTTCAGTATTAGGACCTCTCAGAACCGAAGCTACAGACGCAACAACCTTTTCAGACAACCTCTGACAGCCTTTTAATTTGAGGTTAGACACATATAAAAAAAGTAAGATGAGTGAAAATGATAAGGCCAGCTTACTTTCTCGCGTGAAAGACGCTCCCTCGAAATTCTGTTAACATGCTTATGCTAAGTGCTATGTGCTCTAAATGTTATAGGGCCTACGTGATAAACATAATTTATAATGTCTGTTTTATTTAGCTGGAGTCCTGATCCGACAGTTCGACACACCTTCTGGGGATTTCTATTCGGTTTTTCATTTATTCTCTTCAGCGCGTATGGCTTATCGCAGTCCGGTGTACAACGATATTCGGCCACAAAGACTCAATCACAAGCCAAAATGTAAAACTTTAAATAACATATCTATTCACGTTTATATACGAATTCTTCCGATATGTCAGCCTATGTATTGTTGACAGAATCGGAGCTCATCTGCTTATCAACATTGTTTTGACAAAGCGGATGTGAATGAAGTGGTTCCTGCGACTTGGCCTCTTTTTGGCAATATGTATTTCGAGATTGCGAATACGAATACGGTAATTATTAACACTGGCGAGGAAATTAAGACGTTTTCAAAATTAGCGACCATTCGTTTAATTGCATTGTAAATAACTGTCGTATGTGATTGAGCACTTAACCTTGCAATTAAATCTAAATTTGCAAAATCAAAAGTATGCTGCACGTGCAAGCATGAAAGTCATCATCTTCTGTAATCAGCACCTATAGGCGGATCTTTGTATTGTGACGGTGGTGTCCAGTCTGCGCCACCTTTAAAATCGGCGATGATAGTCACCACTGCTTTTTGGCCCTGTGCTATTTGAGTGACTGTTGTGTCGACTCTATCGTGGTTTCAGTTGTGAAAGCGAATGTTAACAAATACTTTGTTATCTGCGAGTGACCACAGATTGCGGATAAGCATACTGAATTCGTATATATATATATAGGGGTAGAAAAGTGAGCGAGTAGTGAGAGGGGAGAAAGAAGGGAGATTGGAGTGAGGAGCTTCGCAGAGTGGTAGTGATCAATCTGCTTCTCTCTCCACACTTCCCCTGACGACTACTTAGCACCACACCACAGCCACCAATACCACAACCAGCACCAATACCACCAGCACAACACCACCACCAATACCACCGGCACAACACCACCACCAATACCACCAGCACAACACCACAATCGCAGCAACCATCGTCATCTTTACTGTCTCCTCTGACATCGTCGTATTTTACTATTCATTGTGTTGTTATCATTATAGAACCGTTCTGCTGAACCTGCCAGCCTACATAATTCTGCACGTGATCGTTTGCTTCATTGGACTCACCGTTGTTTCTTACTACACCTCCATCGGCTGCGACCCAATTGCCAATCGCGAAATCAGCAACGCCAATCAGGTTTATTCATATGTTACATATTCCATGGATCCATTTATAAATGTTAATAAACTCATGTTTATCTGATGATGTTGGATGAAACGAGTGGATATAATAGTAACAAAACGATCACTAAAGGGCTCTGTACGTGAGCTGAAAAGTCAATGGCATTGGCAGCCATATGATTGCTGAAAAAGATAGGTCTAGGTTTAAAAAGACAGGCATAGTGAGTTTATTGATAATTGGTAGTATGAATGTTATACTTAATAATAATAATAATAATAATAATAATAATAATAATAATAATAATAATAATAATAATAATAATAATAATAATAGTAATCTTCGTTTATTAATTCAACCTGACAAGTACGCAGTAAGATTACATGATATAGTAGTAACAGACGACAACAAGTTTAACAGGAATCGAAATTAACGGTTTCGCAGCCGTGCAAGGCGCCCATCTGTACTACTGCTCATTTTACAATCGCCACCTAGGGAATGAAGGATGAGTTAACGCGGTGGGGCTAGCGGATATCGAACCCGCGTCTTTCTGATCTTCGTGCCAGCGTCTTACCATTCAGCCATCTTCCCGGCCCTTAATTCTAGCTCATCTGTGTAATTATGAACACAGGCCTTCAATATCTTAACAAAGGATCAGCAATCAGCAGTTCGGTGAATAAGCATGTTCAGTTATTATGCTATATAAGCCAATTGCATGAACTTGCTTCAGGGTAGAGAAAATAAAGGTTAGGTGTCTCAAAGCTTTAAAGTTTATACAGTGTTGCTCAGAAAAAAAGGACGAATTTCTGACAATCAATCAGATTGTGTAAATTTATGCTGGATCATTTAGGCTGATTGATTGATTGATTGATTGATTGATTGATTGATTGATTGATTGACTGACTGATCGATTAGTCGCACAATATTTAAATGTCAGTTGCTGCCTCGTTTCGTCTTGGAAATGTTTGCCGACGCTCCTGGTTTTGCCGGACTTTTTCTGGCCACACTTTACGGAGGGGCTCTGAGGTAAGACATCATCCATTGTTATAAGTTTATTAGGGGCCTACTCATACGTCATCAGAATCATCTTTATAAATACAAGCCTCTCTTTCTATTATCTTTAGCACTGCAAGCCCTCTTACTATCTGCCTATGCCCCTTATTGTCTGTCTATCAAAGGCATTGATCTATTGTATCTATCTATCTATCTGTCTGTCTGTCTGTCTGTCCGTCCGTCCGTCCGTCTACCCATCCATCCATCCATCCATCCATCCATCCATCCATCCATCCATCCATCCATCCATCCATCCATCCATCCATCCATCTATCATCTATCATCTATCATCTATCATCTATCATCTATCATCTATCATCTATCATCTATCATCTATCTATCTATCTATCTATCTATCTATCTATCTATCTATGTATCTATCTATCTATCTATCATCTATCTACCCATCCTTATTATACGAAGACTGAGACGCATTTAGCCGTGTTCCTTTGCTCCGCATAGTGCAGTTAGTAATGATCAGCGGGAGGAGGTGAAAGGAGTGAGAGAGATACAGAGAGAGAATTAGGGGAACAGTCAAGGAAGGGAGGAATTAGATAGAGGAGGATTTAAAAGCTCAGTTATTATTGTTATATTGTGTCATCATCATCATCATCGATATCCCCATCCTCCAATCATCGTAGATGACAAACTCAATTGATTATTGTCCTCTTGCGATGACAGTAAGTAGGCGCTCAGTTGTTACTTATTTATTTGTAAATATGTAGTTCAGTCTCAACGTATTTGAGCGGATCAGCTGCGAACTGTTGGGAAGACATTCTTCAGTGGAAGCTGATGCACTGGACTGAGTCACGCAAAGCTCTGCTCAACCGATTCCTAGGTCAATTGATATACATGATGCATCTTGCAGTCAATGATAAAGAGGATACACCTGATAAATCTAACCCCTATGTGTTCAGTTCTCTGCTCCTTGCCTTCGTCTATCTCCATCTGTCCTCCAATGTCCTCATCTGTCCTCCTCTGACTCTAGGTCAGCTACTGCCTTTATATGTCCTCATATGATGTGCTCATCTGTCCTCGTGTCCTCTGATGCGGTTCTCTTTTCTTCTCATCGGTCCTCGTCTAATGCTTCAACTGTAGCTCTCAGCCTTTGCTGCTTTACCTGGCCATTTGTTCCCTTACACTAGTACCCGGAGTCAGTCGCAAAGGCGTTACCGACTGACTTGATCAGTTAGCCACTGACTTAGCGAATCAGTCGACTAAGGCGCATGCCTATCGACTGACTAAGCCGCTTAGACTTATCGACTGACTAAGCGACTTGTTCTCGACTTCTCAGGTAATCGGGTATGTCTATTGGCCATACCTGATTACCTAACAATATAATGCATTTTACCGCATACTGCACTGACCGTACCATCATTTCTGTGGGCATTAGATTGAACCCATATGGGCTCTATACGGTTCCAATCTGGGAATATGGGCTCCGCTCTATGTGGGCATGCTGACAGAGAACAACCGATGACTGTGAAAATTAATGTTAATGTGGATTCGTGAAAATTGAGCGCTTGATAAATCGAATGAAGCGAGGAGGATTCATAGCAGTGCCCTGATTTTACGTCCAACCAGTTGGCCGAAACTGCGGATGCGTGCCTCTTTCAGGCAGTAGCAGAGACCAAGTATCATGTATTCCCTCCTCTTCGTAATCATCAACACTATTTTCGTAATAAAACGCATAAATTCACTTTACCAAAAAGACAACAGCTACTATATACCCCGTATTCTCCATAAGAACTCTTACTAAATGAGCAAACTCTCTTATGATGTACCAAGTTGCGGCATGTCAGCTTGTTTTCCTCCATAAACGAATATTGTATTGTATTGTATTGTATTGTATTGTAAGTGTTGCCCTGTCCTTCTGCTGATGTCTTCGTCAAATCGAAACTTTGAAACCGCAATTAAAACAACAAGCAACATATTGAATGAACGAAGTCGCTAGCAGTCGCTAGCTTAGCGACTGGTTTCGACTTGAGGGCTTAGCGGCGGTGGCAGATGGCGGCGACGCCGGGGACTACCTTACACCATCACTTACATCCAATTCAATCATCTGTCTATTGTTTATTTCATTGTAGATGTTTTCACGGTGAAATGATGACTATTTCTTACCAATGTATTACTCAGAATACCTAACCTTACCTTACTTTTCACTACATTGACTTAGTTTGATATTGCAATGCCCTACGTCATCTAGTCTTGTCTTAGTTCATGAATATTAGTTGAATAATTGCAGTGGTTTTGTTTGGCATTGCTGCCACCGGATTGGCTTTCGTGGCATCTCTCGTTCCTGGTCCAATTACTCAGGTAGGGTGAATGTTAACGTCACGCACAGATTGACCTCACAATGAAAATAATAAGTTCAACGGTGTTCGTTAAATCTTTATAATGAATCAGATAAATCGTGACTGTTTATTTTCTACGACACATAATTTTTCAGATCAATTTGCAATAAAATCCAGTGTTAGAATAAACATTGTAGCGAAACAAAATTGTGGAGTTTCAGAATATCCAAAAGAGCAACGTGGTTTGTAGGACACGTTAGGCCAATATGACAATATTACTATCTAGGCTTACACGTCAAGCGTTTGGTATTATATGGTAGGCTATACCAACCCTCCCCCCAACAAACAAAATCGCATTTACTGTTGCAGATTTCTTAATTTTATTTTCCCGTTGCACACCTAGATTACTGCGTCGCTGATGGGTGCTGCCATGGGTCCCGTCTGCGGCATGTTCATGCTAGGGGGTTTGAACCGATATGCCAATTGGAAGGTAGGTTTCAAGTACGCGTTATTATAGAGTCAGTGATCTCTGTTTCTCAACAGCAATTTATGACTACTGAGCTTGTCTTCCGTCATGTCAAAAGAAACTTTCACATCAATCTCTTCTTTGACCGAATACAACGATCCTAATTGCGACAGTCAAATCGCATCTCCTCACTGGCAAGCAGCAAGTCACACCGACCAGTCCAATTACAGACATACTCTTAATGCAAAATCTATGTTAGTCAGGCGGGAATCTTAAACCATGTGGATGCTGTTTCGACGTGCATTTCACGATAATGCGAGAACAGGATGACTTGAAGTGTACTGGAGGTGTGCGTTCAATTTGGAAAGCTTAATCTCGCCACTCCTCTCCAAAATCAAAAGTGATTGGTTGCGGATTTAAATCTATCGTGCGTGTTTTCTATGCAAGCTCTTCGAATATAATGGAAGAAAGAAAATAGCGAGAAACCCTCAAGCTAAAAATAAAACTGTGTTATTTATCATGTCTAGGCCTTATCACAGCAAATGCTATTGCTTGCGGCAAATCTGTTTAATCTATAAACGGCATCACATTGCTATAAATCCAACGTTTTTCCAATTTACACTATCCTTTATCAACTTCTTGCTATTTCAGGGAGCACTAATTGGTGCATTACTAAGCATCGTCTGCAGCTTTTGGTTGATTATTGGATCTTTCACTCTGCAACGAAGACATCCAACTTTTCCTCCTCTCAGCATCGAAGGATGCGTGGAGCACAATAATCTCACTTTTTCGAACTATGACAACATCAACTCCAGCTCCATCATCGACTTCTTCAACGAAACTTCGATTATCACAACGATGACGTACTTCCGTCCACAGGCAAATCAGACAATTGGGGTGACGTCATAAGGCCTCATAATTGTTGAATTCTGCTAAATCAATGCTCGTGCTTATCCGAAATTGCCTATAATATAATAATATAATATAATAATATAATATAATAATATAATATAATATCCAGGAGCTGTGTTTCTCAGTGTCTTCCAGCTCATATTAATGATATAATATATATTATATATACGGATGTGTGTGTGCGTGTGTATGTGTGTGTGTGTGTGTGTGCGTGCGTGTGCGCGGAGAGTCCCTGAGTTTATGCAATGCAGTAACGCGACATGCATATTCCACAACAAACCATCATATAGGGGGATAGAGTAGTGGTAACATTCATGGCCAGGAGAGCATAAGGTACGCGGATCGACTCCCGTAACCCCCCTCTAGGACGGCGCCTTGCATGGCTGCCAAACCGTGTGTTTAATTAAGATACTGATTGTACTTTCATGTTTCAATGTATCTTACTGCGTCTGTCGGTTTGAAATAATAAAGAATATAATTATTAGTATTATTATCAATCTTACATGACACACCAATTGCTAATCGTGGAAACGAGAAAAGAAGTAAAAATTTGGCAATAGGTCAAGTGCAAAATTACTCGACGTTCACACTGAGACAAACTCACAATTTGTTTTGTCGTTAGGTTCCTCTGCAGGGGTTAGAGAAATTCTACTCAATTTCTTACGTCTGGTACAACTTATTATGGATGATCGTCACGGTACTCGTTGGATCCATAGCATCTATTCTGCTCAGTAAGATATTAACGACAACCGTCTTTCACTTTACAATCATTTCGAACAATAAAGTAGTTTAACTTTAATGTTACTTTAGGGGATCGGTCCTTAGCAGCTGTAGCGGTTCCGTTTTATTGTCGTCCTTGTTATATATTTAAGTTTTGACAAATTCATAATGTTTACTACATCTAATTATTGAATGCTCAGTTTTATTTCAATGCTATAGTTCACGTGGTAGATCTCTCCCTAGATATGTCATAATTGGTGATATTGAACTTTTCATTTCACATTTGTAAGTATTTCTGGAGTTAGACTGCCTTTTTCAAACCGTCCTATCTGTAGGACTATAATAGGGAGGACTTCAACAATAAATGAAGGAACCATTGAAAAACGGAGTAAATTGTATTGTTAAATGTGCTTCTTCTGTGACAGGAGACCGATCGCTAGAAGAGAAATTGGACGAGAAATTACTCATTAATTTCAGGCAATGTTTCCGATGGAGAGTCGACTCAAAATCAGAATCAGCTTCGAAAGTAGGTTCTCGTGTCAACTACAATACAGTGGTTGTTATCATTATTAACGTTGTTTAGGTAGTTGGCTAAAATAGTAAATGCCTATAAGATCTTGAAATCAGATATAGCCCTACACGTGCATTGTATCTGAAACAATAACGTGCCGACTGCCGATCGGCATATCATTAGTTTCAATGTTCACCTATTTTAGTAACAATGGACCTAATTATAAACAGTAACATACACGGTTTTCCGTAGCGACCGTGTGAATCCAACTTCGCTCATTATCTATAAATTGAAGAGCCTTCATCAGCGCTGTCCGTTTTAATGGATGGCATGCCGTTTAAGGTTCCCGTGAGATTCAGATCTTTATAATTATCGACTAGCAAATGTGCGACCAGGCACCTCGCGCAGTAGGCTTACCATTGTAGCTAACAACGTAGCTGGGTCAGTTTCAGAGGCGCGTTTACGTATACTATACATCTAGGCGCACTAGGCGCCCGCCTAGGGCCCCAAATCTTGGAGGGCCCCGAAACGAATGAAAATATTTTTTCAATTAAAAAAATAATTTTTTTTTCAATTTTAAATTAGGCCTATTTTAAATATAACCTATTTTCTATCTTTTACATTTTAGCATTCCCATAAAAGTAGGCCTAAGCCTATATTATTGTACTTTTAAAGTGTTTTCTTCATTTGGGCCAATACCAAGGACCTTTTATACAAAGGACTGGAAACTCATTATATAACGTCGTGTGGCTAGTTTTGAGCGGTAATCGGGGGTCAGAAAAATTTCGCATCTTATTTACATAAAAATGCATTGAGTTAATTATATTTATGAAGGGAAATCGACAAAAATTATGTTTGCGAAGTAAATATATTGTCTTTGGAAATTTAAAACACCATATTAACTGTCAAAATCAAAATTTAAAGTGAGGCGACATCTGTGGGTGAGTTAAACGGTTGTACACATTTTTTTCATGAGTAACCAATCCTCTAATAAAGAATCATGAGGCTAATACAAGTTCAGAAGGGCCAGGGCTGTAGTCGAGGGTATACGCGGGTATACAGTAGGGTGCATCGATCATAATGGGAGAAAAAAATTTTGTCTCATTTTTATTTCTAATAGTGCAAAGTAGGTGCCACTTGATGTCTGCAGTATTCTGGTGCAATTTCACCAATTTTGCACATGATCTTGAGGTGCCCCAGTGACCTTGAAGTTTTGATATTAGACGCACAATATTTGCCCATGTTATGCATGGAGTAACATCCAGAAAAACAAGCTTCCACAGTATGAATCTGATGAGAAGTAGAATGCAATACTGGTAAAACATATTAGGTATATTTTTTCTTAGTGCTAAAAGTCGGCATTATTCGCCTGATTAAAATCTTATTCTTATGAAACCGTCCCTAGCTTTGATGCCGCAGACTGCAGCCTCAGTCACTACTTTAAAACAATACTCCTCTGCCTGGGTGTGACATGGGAATCAAGGAAAGTCAAACGTTTCTGCCGCGTGCGTCGCTACAAATTGCATCATGTCTTCATCAAATGCTTCCAATATTAGTGGTGGTTCTGTAACTTCTGTAACGCTTGTTTGTCAGCCAATGAGTTCAGTGTACAGTAGTCAGAGGCAACAAACTTTAGCACAGGAACAACGAATTTCAAATTCCAGACCATATAGGCTTATACAGGGTCCTGGCTTTCACGATATGACGCATTCCCAACTTTCAAATTTTCTTACGGTCATCAGTTAATATGCAGCAACAAGCAGTCCCCGTACTTGTTGTGGACCAATTGGTAACGGGTTATTTTGTGTAAACAGTTACAAGTAGTGTGCATTGATTGCAATTGCAACTTTAACTGACCTAAGCAGTGACCGGTGATATTTGTGGGACATTAGTAACGCGGTCATTAGAGGCCAGTGCTCGTTGAATTTATCTAAAAAAACCTGGGACATTGAGTCACTTGCGGTGGTTGACAACTGCGAATAGAATATTGCAATTGTACATTGGCAGTTGCAAACCATCACTAGAACTTGAAATGCTGGCGATGTATGTGGTGAAAGTATTATGCTCCGATGTGGTTAACAATTTTGCAAGGCTGACCCAGTCGTGAGGATACATGTCCGACTTAAGTCAAACCTGGTTTCTTCATCAAAGATAAGTGTTCCTCGATAGCAACTCATCGATAGTACTTATTTCCTTCATTGAATTCTGTACTCGAGTTGTATCTTTTCGACTATCAAAAAATAAACCGTGTAAATCAGCTGCGTTGTTCAAGCCTTCCAGCTCTTTATGCTTATTGTGTTGTTCACGTCTAACTTTATTTTGTTCAATAACATTTGACAAATCAACATCACATATAACACCGAAATCCTGCAGCACCGCAGGTGTTATCTCAGCAGCTGCTCTGTCTGAAACACCAAAACGATCACAGCTAATGTTGGTAGTTTACTACGAAAGTCTCTTAACTATAACGTTCGATTCAGGTTCATCACAAGTTGATTTAAACCAAATTGCACAATATGATCTTTAGTTTCATCGACATCGATCATCTGGTTGATGGTAATTGTTGACCTACTGGTATCGAAACTAGATTCAGAATCGTCTACTGAGTCATCATTAACATCCATGACCTTCTCTCCACACAATGACCAGATATATTTCGACTCGTCGACCTTGCTTAGCTTTTCTTTTCAAGCTTATTTATTGTAAGTTTGTCGATACACATTGCTGATACACAACAACCTTACTGTTCTCCGGTCAGTAAGAAACTCCTGCTCATCTTTAGGAACTCGAATGAATTGCCACCTACCTACTAAAAGATCAACAGAACTCCTTAAAGCTATACATAAATGAGTTTGCCGTACAACAAATTACGTTAAATGCAGTGTTCCGAAGCCTTCAAATCATGAACATTTCAGGGCGCTTGGGGCACCTCAAGGACTTGTCCAAAAAATTCCAAAATTTACATGCTAACTAAGCAGTATAAAAGGCACCTATCGGCAACTATTAGAATATTGTTTTCAAAAAAAAAATTTTTCGATGCACCCTAGTATACAGCGTATACTTACCGTATAGCCATCGACTAATGAAATTTGCACATAAAAAGAAAGGTAATGAAGGGTTTTGAGGGCGAGTGAATAAAAAAGGTCATCAACTTTTTTTCAGAGACGAATTCCTAAAAAAGGTCAGGAATTTTCTGAGAATTCCTAAAAGGTCAAAAAATTTTCTGAGACGAATTCCTAAAAAGTCATCTAAGTTTTTTAGGGTGACACCAGTCCTAGTGACGCCGCTTCTCACCGAAAGCGTGTACTCACCTCAAATTTTACCACTACAGCCCTTCTGAAGGGCCCGTAGAATGTTTGCGCCTAGGACCCCGTTAAATGTTTGCGCCTAGGGCCCCGTTTTCTGTAAACGCGCCTCTGGTCAGTTTGCATAAGCATGATAATAAATATTTTAGTTCTAGAAGTATCGACAATAATGGCACCGTCTAATAGCACATAGCTCACCCGGTGTCGAGACATCGTCTACCATCGTGTATCAAGGGTCCCTATACTCTAAATAAGGGTCCTGATAGGCAAGGAATAGCGTTAGTACCCAATGGCGTTATTGATTCCTTTTACAATCCATTTACTCTTCCCAACATAGAAGTCAAATCGGCCATATTCCTATTTGCATGAGGACGAGTTGCACGCCTTGTCAATAAACAGGGTCTCGCCAGTACACAAAAGACAGGATTTTGAACCGGGATCAACACCCACATCGAGTACAAATTGAAATATCATCTGCAACAGCAATACCAGCAATAATACCCCTGTTGCTGCCAAGATTCTATTTAAACTAAAATTTCGTGACACATATCTTCCCTAAAGGAATATTTGTAAATTATTAGAGCAACGTGAACGATAATTAGAGTCTTTGATCTTTACTGAACAGGTTGAATTTCGGGTTGAAGAGAGCGAGTTAATGGAGGAACCGGTCAAACCGTATCTCAAGCCAACACAAGAAGAGACATCGTTTAACAGACAGATGAACGTACTGAATAGCGAAATGACAAATGCAGAGATATCCTAACACTTGTTACATCTAGAATTTAGAAACCTGTTCAAGGACAACTGAACTTGCCCAACTCATCACACTCAGATATCAGATGGAACATAGGCCTAGGTGACATGCGGACAACTCCCTGTCAAACGTTCAAAATCCGCGGCAAAAACGAAGAATAAATCCAATACACAAACTTAGCAACAATAAGCTTTAATCTGCTGGATACTAGTAAGGTAACTACGCAATAAAATCCACCGCAAATAAGACAGAAGTTGACATAAAACCGACGTGGTCATTGACGTGCGCAGAATCACTCTTTTATTGAGGATTTCATTGTTCCACCTACTAAGATAGCAACCACCCTGTCGACTGTTATTAATCTGAAAACAACGAGAAGAAAGTTAGCAGCACAGAGTTTGCGCACTCTCACTTCTAAGTATAGACCTACAGCAGAAAACATCAGCAGGATTTCTTAGATGAAATTAATCGCTTGCAAGGATGGCCAAATTAGAGGCAGTCCCATCTGTTTGCTTAAGTTAATCTGGACTTTGTTTGAACTAAGTTTTGTTTCCAAGTTAATTCTGCTATATAAATTGACTGGAAAATAGGTGTCCCTGGTAGCGGGAGTATTCCCTTTTGGGCCTACCTTTGTGGCCAGCTTGTATAACAATTGTATTTTTGTGTTATTGTGATTATGTAATTGTGGTTACAATAAAGAATTCAATCAATCAATCAATTAATCAATCAATCAATCAATCAATTAAAGATTGATAGAAATGACGAGCTTCTTCAATGTATAGTATCAAGTGTTTTCAAGTTAGAACTAAACTGGCAAAGGTTTATTTCATTCTAGGTTATGATGTACCATCATAGGCGTAGACTCTGGGGGGCAGCCGGGGCACGTGCCCCCAATAATTGAGGAGCCGGGACAATGCCCCCCCCCCAAAATCGAGAGGAGAATTTCTTCAAATATTAAAATATTATGTTTCAATATAGACAAATTTCTTCAGAAACAGAAAAACAGAGACACAGAACTGAAATACTATCAGAAATTCATAATGAAAACAAAGATTTATTTTTATCTTCGATATCTTCAATATGAAACAAATTTACATGTAAACAAACGCCCCATTTCATACGCATTAACGTGACACCGGAATCCTCTGCTGACTGTTCAGACCAGAGGTGAAAATTTTTCTTTCAGATTTTGGTTTTAAACAAAAAAAAACCACAAAATTTGTTTTTTTGTTTTTTTAAGATAAATTTCTTATTTTTGTAGAAGTTATTTTAATAAAATTGATTTAATTATTTTTAATTTTCGGAAATCGCAACTGAATTAAGCTGAATTGGAGCTCTTGGTCATGCCATTTTTCATGATTTTTATGATCCGAAATCTGAAAATCTTAAAAACAACCAAAACAACAAAAACCATAAAAACACAAAAAAACGGCAAAACAACAACAAAACAACTTTTCATCCTGCAAAATTTTTTTGCACCTCTTGCCAGACCCCATGCCCCCCAATATTTTGGACAAGTTTACGCCAGTGTGTACCATGATATATTCCGGGCCTATTTTCTGTGTAGCCTAAGCGGACGCACATGATAGAGAAATGCTTTATTTGTGAATCTTAGACTATGATCGCTTTATATATCATATTAATCTGTACTTCGTGAAACCAGACCTCAGTGTTCAGAGGTCGAATTTGGTGTTCCCCAGGGCTCGATGCTCGGTCCCATCCTGCACATCCTCTTCACTGCTGATATCCCATCTCTATTTACTAAACACAGGGCAAATGGCCATCTTTATGCAAATGATGCTCAGGCTTGTATACATGGTCTGTCAACTGATCAAGTCTCCCTTGTTCGCTCCAATGACCATCTTGTCTCTGACCTTCACTACTGGATGTCGACTAACCGTCTCTGCATCAACACTGCTAAGACTCAATCTGGTTTGGGACTAGGCAGCAGCTGCTAAACTCGACTTCCCATTGCTGACTGAGAAATTCCTTGCTTACACCTACTCTTCCACCATCCGCGACTTGGGCGTCACACTTGACACCTCCTTCACATTCACAGAGCATAATCTCCAGCATGACTCGCTCCTGCTTCTTTCATCTGAGGCGTCTCAGGGACATCTTACCTTCTGTCTTTACCACTATAGTTCACGCATTTGTCTGTTCAACTCGCTTTTCATGGGTCTCCCTAAGCAGCGTCTCTTCCCCCTTCAATCTGTTCTAAATGCTTCTGCTAGGCTTATCGCTCGATTCCCCCACTTTGGTCATATCTCTACTTTCTGTAGATCCTTGATGTCCTGCACTTGCTCTCTGGTGCCGCGCGCATCCGTTATAAGATCCTCCTTCTTGTCTCTATATCTCAGCAGGGTACTGTCCCGAAATATCTCTCGAATTATCTGCGAAAGCCGCTACCTGTATCTTCTTCTCGCTCATTGCGCTCTGTGAATCGGCTTGATCTTTTGTTCACAGGGCTAAAACTGCCTTGGCCCTGCGCCGGACTTTGCTTTAGTGGATCCCACGATCTGGAATGACCTTCCCCCTCTGCTCAGTGCCAAACTAATGACTGGCTTTTTCCTCATCGGTCTTGCGTTCCCTAAAGACATTTCTGTTTTCCCGGAGCTACTGTGCTGAGAGCGCCTCTGAATAGTTATTCTGCGAGAGGCGCTTTATTTAAATTTCTAGATACAATGCAATACAATTCCAGATGGATGGATGGATGGATGGATGGATGGATGGATGGATGGATGGATGGATGGATGGATGGATGGATGGATGGATGGATGGATGGATGGATGGATGGATGGATGGATGGATGGATGGATGGATCCATCCATCCATCCATCCATCCATCCATCCATCCATCCATCCATCCATCCATCCATCCATCCATCCATCCATCCATCCATCCATCCATCCATCCATCCATCCATCCATCCATCCATCCATCCATCCATCCATCCATCCATCCATCCATCCATCCATCCATCCATCCATCCATCCATCCATCCATCCATCCATCCATCCATCCATCCATCCATCCATCCATCCATCCATCCATCCATCCATCCATCCATCCATCCATCCATCCATCCATCCATCCATCCATCCATCCACCCGTCCCTTAGTCTGTTTGTCCATCTATCATCATGGGTACTGGGTAGGTCAAAATTAGCACGCATACAAATATTTTTTGGCACGACTGATTCCTAGCGTCCCCAAAAATTCAAGCTTTGAAAAACAAAATCACTATAGGAATACATATTTTCTTTTATCAGTGATTTTATACTAACACTCATCTAGAAGCATGTTGAAAATTTTGGCTTTTATTAAATTTGTTTTACGCGTTGACATTAAAAAACTATTTGAGAAAAATAATTACAGGGCATATACTGCGAAAAATTCTGAAGGGCACGCGAGGGTATTTAAAAAAATAATCTAGCCTCATATTGACACGCACCTTTGAAAAGGTTCGACACCTCTGACCTAGGTATTATCAAGAGTTAGAGAGTATAAGAGCAAATAGCACTGGTAGAAGCCGAAATTGAAAACTTCCAGCCCAGAGTACTTCAGACCTAGAGAAACAGACCTTAGGTTTCCTTTAAGCGGAAAAAGCACTTGAAAGCTAGCCTATCGTCACGTATGACATTCACAGCTGTTGCGCTCTTTGGCATAGGCCTATATTGGTTCGCTGAAAGCACTCATGAGGCTTACGAAGTCTTATCCATTAAACTAATGCCTTTCATCCTGTGGCGGATGTCTCCTTCCTTATTTGTCTCGCGAGTTCGATTTCCGGTTAAGTCAGGTGCAACTCAGATTTCTTTCTCTCTGAATAATGCAACTGGCAGAGCTGTTCTTGATAGTTGTTAATTGTTGTGTAGTCTAATTGTCTAATCTAATCTCTAGTGAAATCCAATTAAGTGCCTTGTTCTACAAGTAAGTAGATTAGATTAGATACAAAGAACGCGGTTGACAAGAACCTCGTCTGTTGGGTAATCCGGGACCTGATCCAGTAGTCAAGGCGTCTCGAATCTTGACTGGATCTCTCCGTAGAAGGATGGGCACCGCTTTACTAAGAAGCAACCTTTGATGTTTGCTTTTTATGTGCTATGATAACGCTATGATAACGGTGCTGAAGAAGCCTACAATTGAGATTATTGCAGACAAATGTTACTTCCCAATTCGTGACGATACAAACGACAGCCTGTCAATTTTTCTGTTTAGACGATATAGTGACCACAGTCCCATAGTCTAAGGTCTCCGGTCAGCGTAGCTATCTTTCAATCACCCAGTCAACGGCGTACTGACTCGTCAGGCCCTTACCCACACACAAGACCACTGTATTCAGCGATATTCTCCGCTCCCACTGCCGTTGACATCTTCACCTATAGCCTTAGAGCTTAGATAGAGGGACTAGGCAGGATTTAGTTACCGACAAGCGGTGACCACGCCCGAGTCGTGATTGCACTTGTCGGGAATTTCCAAGGTGTACATAGTAACGGTGTATCCTGACCTGAATGGGACCTATTGATAAGACACGTGTTCCCCAATGGGTCCAACTCTTCAGATGTCAGGCTACGGTGGATAAGCATTCTGAGGCAGATGGCCGAGGGACATGTCCTAGAAAACGGTGATGGCTACCTTAGTTTCTGCTGTGTACCAGACATTGCCTTCAGTTGTGTACACTCCAAAGGATCAACAGCCAATTACTGTATCAACAGCATAAAAATTTTGGACAGCATATCGCTGAACAAGCAGGCCCTGAACTGACGAACTTGTCTCTCCAAAGTTGACAACGACATTAATTAATCCAGACCAACGTCTAAAGTTCAACATCATTGACACAAAGACATAGATCTAGATATGTTGATGTCGCTACTCAGTTCAATATTCTACGAAGTAGTTTCATACATCAAATGCGTGTCAGCCAGATAAGTGTAAAACTTAGGGCCTTAACTAAACAAAGATTAAGTTTTTTTCCTTCGGAAATTCGAGTTTGTAGAAATTACCCAGAGCAACAGCTTAGGTTAAAGACGTTATTATTAGTTAACGTATTTAAATTTAAATCTGTGATTCTTTTTAATTCGTTAACTAGAAGCATCAACTGAAAGGATTAGACAAAATACGTACTAATAATAACTAAAATATATATTATTGAATTCTTTTACGAGAGTAATTGTTTGTAAAGACGATCAGCTGGATGAGTAAAAACTGAATCAGAACGGTAAGAGCGTTTTGCCTCCACCTCTCTCAGATCATGGGCTTCTTCTTTCCAAGGTTCCCTTCCTATGCATCCAGCCTATGCATGCGACTCCGCACGTGGTTAGAACAGCCTTGACCGTGAGGCCTTCCGTGCTGCATAATAGTTCTCTCTGCGGAGACGTCTCATCACTGACTGATCGCTCGTCGGAAGAGCACTTTACTGCCTTTGATTCTTCAATTCACCTCCTCATTGATGACCTCTTCTTACTTCATCACAGCGCGCCCTGTCGGAGGCCTCTGCCACATTGGTTTGACTTACCCTGGCGCTCTCTACGTCGTGACTTCAGCGAAGATATTGGCGAACAGAGGATCCTCATGACCGTCTTCGCCTAATACACCTGGAGTTTTGAGCTAAGAAAACGGAACAGTCACTAATAGACCGGGTGAGTAGCAATACGCGTCGGCTCTGGTCTTTTCTCTCCGGCGTCTTCGGTCGTTCTACCGCTCCTAGCTCTCCGGCCCAGCCTCCTTTCACGGCGAACGACTACATCGAGTTCATGCGTTCGAAGATCAACTCCGTCCGTCAATCTACAGAAGACAATCCACCTCCTTCTTTCACCTATTTGTCCATGGTGATGTGTTTGGAGCTTTTGACCGTAGACAGGCCACGCTTCTTGCCCTCCATAATATAAGCGCTGTCTTTGATACCGAGGTTCACTCTATCCTTTGGGGTATCAGAAGACACTTTTAGAATTACCGATATCACTTTTAGATTTACCGATATTCCCTTCTTTGGCTTCAGTCCTTCTTCTCGGACCGTTCACACTCTTTGTCTTTGGGCCCACACACCCCGCCTGGTGCAGTGTCCTGTAACCCTTCCTCAATGTTCTGTCCTGGCTTCTCTCCTATATAACCTGTACGCTGCCGATCTGGGATGGATATTCTTCTTACGGGTGTTCCTCTCCATAAGTATTGCTCTCGACTCCGGCGGTTGCTTCTCTTTCTTTGTTAGAGAGGATTCTGGATGCAACATCTGCCCTTAGATTCCAGATGTCCTCCAACCGCTTCCGATAAACTGTCATAAAACCCAGTTCAGTTGGCTTGTCTTCCTTGATTTGAGCGAGTGACCTAGAGATGTAACCGATCTGGTTTATTTTATCCCGCATCCTTCAATGAGTAGGTTACTGTGTAGAGACGCTGAACCAAGTACATCACTCATCGCGTCTCAGACCTAGCTGGAGTATCAAATGCAATACGATAATAATACCAATAGCAAAAGTAATTTTAATCATGTTGATCATAATTCACACTTACAATTTCCTTTTTGCCATTAGTAGAAGACAGCCAATATAAGATTCGCAAATCACACGTAGCAAAACACTTCGAATTAACCTTTGATAAATCTTCTTCAATATGTTGTTATTTTCGTTTACAGCTCTGTTTTCGTGGTTTGCCTTTTGAATCCAGCAAATCGCATCGATGGATTACTTGTCCTGGCCGGACTACCTGATCCTGGCGGCATTCCTCGTCATCTCCCTCGGGATCGGTGTCTACCACTCCTTAACAGGTGGTCGTCAGAGGACGACCTCCGAGTTCATCATGGCAAACCGTTCTCTGAAGGTCCTTCCAACGGCCTTATCCCTTCTTGTGTCCTTTCAATCGGCTATCCTGATACTCGGAGTGACGGCAGAGATGTACAGTTATGGATCGCTGTATCTTGTCTTGATGGCGATCACATTTGTACCGGCCATCATTCTCACGATGCAGGTGGCCATTCCGTGGTTGTACCCGCTGAAATTAGTCAGCGTTAACGAGGTTAGGACCAAAACATAGTTACCCCAAAACACTTTAGGTTTATGAAATTCTTTAAGGCAGTTAATTTACAAATCGGCTACACCTGGTTCCTGTGGGGCCGATTGCTTAATTTGATTGAATTACCTGCATGATTTCTTTGGGCGTGGAATTCTTTTTGTGCTTTATATTTTTTGCTTCAAATGTTTCACCCTGATCAAACGAAGCTTTGGATTATCCTATTAGCAAACTGTGAAAATCCTAAAACATTTGTTTGATTCTAGTACTTTGAACGTCGTTTCCATTCGAAATCTGTGAGAATACTTGCAGCCACCATTTCAATCTTCTCAGCGGTAAGATTTACAGAATAATTTTGTATTTGAAATACGTAATTTCTGTCAGATATTTGGTTGATGTATTAAAGTACCTACTGGTTTAGAAACATTGAAAGTCAGCTTGAGGTTTCAAAATTCATTTTAGAAAGCTTCCAAAAAACTTGTGCTTCATTTCTTGCTTTTTATAACATAAAATTGTACATTATTGTCTAATAAACATTTCTGGCAAGCTTATGAACGCTAAATAGTAATATGGAGAGTTCTATCGTTTTCCTATTGAATAACTTTATAGCCAAACAAATTTAGACTCTTTACACGATTCAAAGATTTTTGTCGTTTTGCGATAGATTATTTACATGGGAACAGCAATGTATGCCCCTTCAGCAGCTTTACAAGCAGGTTTGTTGACAATTTCATCATCATCATCATCATCATCATCATCATCATCATCATCATCATCATCATCATCATCATCATCATCATCATCATCATCATCATCATCATCATCATCATCATCATCATCATCATCATCATCATCATCATCATCATCATCATCATCATCATCATCATCATCATCATCATCATCATCATCATCATCATTATCATCATCATCATCAGCAGCAGCAGCAGCAGCAGTAGCAGCAGCAGCAGAAGCAGCAGCATCACCTTTTTGCTTACTTTCATCCCTAAGTTATATGCTTACTTACTTTCTTCTGAAAATTTACTGTAGGTTTTGTCAGTTCCAACATTAACTTGTTATCGCTAGGCGAATAGTTTTGAAGTAACTAAACCCACATTGTAACATTCACAGGCGTCATTGCGATACCGAGAGTTACCTAGTTTAGAGCTGGGAGACTATGCAAACTTCCTGTGGATTCAGAAGAACATCCCTTGGGGCCATTGAACTAAAAAATGACAAATGTCATCTTATATTGGAGCAATCATAGGAATTAGTGCATTCAAACATTTTTACTTATTTATCTATTGAGCATATACTATTCAGACAAACGAGGAAGTGATTCTGGATATATTAAAGCCCTTTACCTTTGCTGGATTTTTTAAAGCACCTTTACCTTTGCTGGATATTTTAAAGCACCTTTACCTTTGCTGGATATTTTAAAGCACCTTTGCCTTTGATGAATATTTTATAGCCCCTTTACCTTTGCTGGATATTTTAAAGCACCTTTGCCCTTGCTGGATATTTTAAAGCACCTTTGCCCTTGCTGGATATTTTAAAGCACCTTTGCCCTTGCTGGATATTTTAAAGCACCTTTGCCTTTGCTGGATATTTGAAAACACGTTAATCTTTGTTTCAGCAACTGGATTTCCAATTGTGGTTTCTATTCCTGTTATGGCTGTCGTCTCCGTAGCGTACACCTCTCTGGTGGGTAATTGTGGAGTTATATCACCAAAAACAGTGAAAAGCTAATATTTCTAAACATGATCATCAACGTACATTATTTGACAAAGTAGATGCAGCGTCTATAAAACTTATGCAAATATTGGTTTTACTCGTTTTTTAATTTTACCAGCAAGAATGTGAGTGCAACTCTCGTTGGATTTGTGTATTATCCGCATTCTGTTTAACTCGAGACACACTATAGAGCCCCAAAAGGTTTATTTCCGTGTGGGTTTATAGGACCTTTTGCCCCTTCATTTTCCAAATTTGTATGCAATTTCTCTTCCTCTCTCATTTACCGTATCTCTCAACTCCTTCTTTACTACTATTACAATTTGCCTGGCTACCTCTCATCGTCGAAATAGGAGGTTAAATATTACGGCAATTGACTTTGCTTAACAGGGTGGAATGAGAGCCGTTATCTGGACAGACGTTTTCCAGTGCGTCATTATGTTCGGTGGACTACTTGCGATTCTCATTAAGGTCAGCAATCTAATCGGAGCAGTTCTGTAGCTCAACTATAGCAGCATACAAGGCTTCAGACGATGTAGCCTTATATTATAGGGTTATACTACGCACGACTGGAAACTTATTGGACAATCATTCACTGGACATGAAAGATCAGGGAAACCAGAGTGTTTGGTTGGTACGCATGAAGGAAATGGGTCTCAAGTTTATACATAAATGACATCTGAAAGTTGACAGGAGGAGAAATCCTGCATGACAATCAGGATTAAAATTCTGTTAAGGAAAACCGCGTGTCTGCGTATTTCTGCACAGCAGAATTCTTTCCTAATTTCTCACTGTATCGATATAACTTTAGGTTACCACACGCACTGCGTTTTGATGCTGAAATCAGTTATCTCCCTCTGTTTGCAGATTGCAATTTCAAACCAGATATAACCACTTTGATGATAAAACATTATTCCAATAAAGTAAAGTGAATTTTGCATTTACAGTAATCCAGTGCTTTTTTTTCTAGAAGAAAAGGTTCCGGAACTGAACAATAGTTTCCGGAACTGAAAAATTATGGAAAGGCTAAAATCCAAAGAAAAACGAGATCGGGGGTTGGGAGGGGTCTCAACAAATACTAAAACAGTTCACAACACTGAAATCAAATTAAAATAACTAAATTATTGTTCTTATTATTAAAGTAAATAAATAATTTTTTGGTAGCTGAAAAAGGTGCCGGGACCCCGTTCCGGCACGTAATCTAATTTAATCTAATATATATAGTGTTTAAAGCAAGAATATTCATTGTCTACACTCTACAGGAATGAACAGTTTTCTTGGCGAGAGAAAAGTAACTTTTTCCAATGCAGTTCATTAGCTATTCAGCTGTAGATTATGTCTGCCTGTGTAAATGCTGACAGTTATCAACCTACCGTTGTACTATATCTTTTGACGTTGACAGGGTCTGGTCGTGGTTGGAGGATTTGGTAACGTCTTCGAATTGTGCGCGCAATCGGGGCGACTGATCTGGACTGAGTACGTTACATAGGATCGTTTTTCATGCATTGTGATTCAAAATGTAAAGCACGTAGTCCTATGTAAGTGGTTAGGTACTTCAATGGGTTTCACATACTCGTTGTGTATGAGGAGTTGAGGACCTCTCAGAACTGAAGCCCCAGAAATAACCACCGTTTTATAATAAAATCTTACAGCCTTTAGTGTGGGGTTAAAAGTGTATCAACAACTGACGGGTGACAGTGTCAACTTACTTATAGGCGTGAATAATACTTTCCTCCCACAAAATGCTGTTAACAATCCCACGTTAATATTCAAAGCCATTTACTTTTGAATGCTCTAAATGCAATGCTTAATAAATACTGTTCATCATGTCTGTTCCTTCAGCTGGAGTCCTGATCCGACAGTTCGACACACATTCTGGGGATTTGTATGCAGTTATTCAATGGCTTGGTTCAGCATGTATGGCTTATCACAGTCCGGTGTTCAGCGTTATTCAGCCACAAAGACTCTGTCGCAAGCCAAACTGTGAGTCATTCATTATTTGTTAATTAAAAATATTCAATTAAAACAAACATTCGTTTTGATTCTTCCGACATGCCGTTCCCTTAATTGTTGACAGTATCTAAACTTATCTACCTATTGATGTTTTTTTTACTAAGGGCGTCTGAATATGCTAGTTCCTTGGACATGGCAATGTATATCGAGACTACGAATACGATTACGATATTAATTTTTGGAGGAAATAATGACTTCTTTAGAGCTAATAACTAGTCGCGTGCGTAGAGGTTAAATAACTGTCAATGTATGACTGCACCTGTCTGCATTCAGGTCATCTTCATTTATCAATCATCCTCGTATTTAACACCACCACCACCTCCACGACCAACACGACCACCACCACTAACACCACCACCGTTAACACCACCACAGTCACCATCATCATTATCACCATCACCAACGCAGCAGCAGCAATCACCGTCAACTTTGAGTAGGGCCTAAGTACCTACTTCGACATCGTTGTATTCTTCTAAAATGACATGTAGTAGTTTTGATTTGTGTTATTATTATAGAACCGTTTTCCTGAACCTGCCGGCCTACTTAATTTTGCACCTGCTAGTTTGCTTCATTGGACTCACTGTTGTTTCCTACTATACCTCCATCGGCTGCGACCCAATGGCCAATCACGAAATCAACAACACAAATCAGGTTCATTCATGCGTAACAATTTAGTTCATCCATCTATAAATACTAATACTATCATGTTTTTCTTTATAACATTATATATATATATATATATATATATATATATATATATATATATATATATATATATATATATGGGTTATATTATATGGGTTCCATGCATAAGAGAGATTGATGATGATTTGGTAGAATGACGATGCATAGATACTCTGGCTGCCAGGCAAATGGCCATGTAAAAATCGTTCAAATGCTGAATAATCGATCAACAGTTTTACGAATCAACTGATTGTACCGTTATGTCTGATATTCGAATTTCGTTTATAATGCTATATAAGCGAAGTGTCTCGAAGCTAATAAGTTCATAAAGTAATGGCCCTGAATAAAAAGTACGGAGTTTTGAAAGTCAGCGAGTATGTGGATTTATTCCGGGTAATTTAGGCTGATTGATTGATTGATTGATTGATTGATTGATTGTTTGATTGATTGATTGAATGATTGATTGATTAGTCTCACAGTGCTTATTTTTCAGTTGCTGCCTCGTTTCGTCCTGCAGATGTTTGCCGACGCTCCTGGTTTTGCTGGACTTTTTCTGGCCACACTTTACGGAGGAGCTCTGAGGTTTGACATCTATCTATCTACCTATCAATCTATCTGTCTGTCTGTCTGTCTGTCTGTTTGACTGTCTCTCTGCCTGTCTATCTATCTATGTATCTATCCGTCTGTCTATCTATTTATTTGGCTAGCTAGCTATCTATCCGTCATCTATCTATCTATCATCCTGGTGATTTTAAAAGAAATTTCCACTAGTAGGGTATCTTGGAAAAGGCATATTTAACATAGTTTTAGTTTATGTTTAGTTTTCACTTTTAATTGATCAAAATTAGAAATATCAACACTGAAGACGTAAACAACAGCAAAGAGGAGACTACTGGTGACCAAGGACATATAATTATAAAGAATTCACGTCTGCTGTGGTTTGCATTTACTATATATATCATAATCATAAGATCACATAAATGACAAAAATATAATTTCAAGTGGCTGAAAAAGAGCAAAATTCACTGGTGTGGAAAGAGCAGGGACTGATGGGAAATTTGAGGTAGGAGAGACATATGGAGAGCGGAACGTTAATAACGGAGTGAATGGAAGAGAGGAGAAGATAGAGGAGGATTTGAAAGATTTGAGCGATATAGAGAAGAGACATACAGGAAGGCAGAGATGGAAAGACACAGCGATACAAGAACACAGAGAGGAAAAGTAGAGAAGAAGAGGAAATAGCAGTATGTTGAGAGGCAGAGAGGAAGGGATGCAACAAAGAGAGGAAGGGACGCTGATTGGGGGCAACAGAGCAAACGGGAACCAAGAGGGTGTTTTCCCCGAAGTTAACACTTTTCAAATCTAGACTCAAGGTGCTTGGAGCTTGAGAGATTAGTTATCGAACATCACCAATATAATATTATGTTTTGTTTTGAAATAATCATCATCGATATCATCTTGCAATCAATGTAGTTGCCAAACTACGTCGATCCTTTATTCTCTAGGAGTGCCAGTGAGTAGAAGCTCAATTGTTAACTTCTTCGTTTCTTTTTGTGTATTTATGTAGCTCAGTTTCAACGTCGTTGAGTGGATCTACTGCGAACTGTTGGGAAGACATTCTTCAATGGAAACTGAAGCATTTGACTGAGTCACGCAAAGCTCTGCTCAACAGATTCCTAGGTTATTTGATCTATTCTATACAATGTATATGTAATAATGCATTTCGTAAAATGTCAAACGACCATATATACCGTTCTGTACACCTTATACTCACCACATCTCACGTATCCTCCTGTGCCTTCATAGTCCTCACCTGCCTTTAGTTGCTTTACCTCGCCATTATTCCCTTGCACCATCAGTTCCTTCTCAATCTATTGTTTTTTCATTGTAAAGATTTTCACAATCTTATTTTGAGTCTTTCTTACCTACATAATCAGAGATTACCTAGCCTGACCGTACTTTTAATTATATTGCCTTGTTTGATATTACACTGCCTTGCAATTACTAGTCTTGCCTTACTTCATGAATATTAATCGTATAATTGCAGTGGTTTTGTTTGGCATTGTTGCCACCGGATTGGCTTTCATCGCATCTGTAGTTCCTGGTCCAATTACTCAGGTATGGTACTATCATCGTTTTATCGAATCATAATAGTGAATACTATTTATATACTCAGAATGAAACAAATTAATGGTCTAATACTCCATTAGAAAAAGTAAGCTCAACTATTTCCGTTAGATATTTATATTGAATCAGATCAATGGTGAATGTTTATTTTCTATGAGACATAATTGCATAAGATCAATTTACCATAAACTCTAGTGGTAGAATGACATAGTAACGAGACAAAGTTGTAGAGTTTCAGAATATTCAAAACAGGAACGTCATTATTTTGTAGGAATGTAAAACCAATATGACAATATTCCTTTGTTGGCTTCATACGTCATATGCTTGGTATCATATGGTATACGCTATACAAAGCCCAAATGGAAATATGTAGGGACAGTAGAAAATCACGAAAACACGGCAAACACGGAAGCCGTGTTTTTCGGCATTTGCCGTGTTTTCCGTGATTTTTGACATTTGCCGTGTTTTCGTAAAAAATGCCGTGTTTGTTGCAATTTTTTTTGGTTGTGGCAGTTTAAAGTTTTGCACAGTCGAAAGTATTTGAGCTTGCTATTCGATATCTGTCAGTTCCAGGCAATTCTGTTGAGGCAGAACGGAGCGTTAGTCAATACACACTGGTGAATGCACCTCAGCGTCAAAATTTGACAGATGACAATTTAGCGCTTCATGTTGTGATGGTATTCAATACTCGCAGCTAAACTGTTACAGCAAGGAACCAATGACTGACAAATGGTTGACAATTGTCAATTTGTCAATGAACAATGAATATGAAAGATAAACATATAATGTGTTACAAGAAAACTGTGAAATTTTGATGCCGTGTTTTTGCCGTGTTTTTCGCGATTTTTTTTAAAGTATGCCGTGTTTTTGGCATTTTTTTACCGTGATTTTCTACTGTCCCTAGAAATATGGTATTCAATCTCTGAGATTCCTTAACTTGAATTTTCCTTTGCATACCCAGATCAGTATGTCGCTGAGTGGTGCTGTCATGGGTCCTATCTACGGCCTGTTCATACTAGGAGGATTGAACCGATTTGCCAATTGGAAGGTAGGTTTCAAATATGCATAATTCTATCATTATGCCGGTGTTCTCTCCTTGTTAAGAGTCATCTATAACTATTGAGATATCTCTCATTGTTAAGAGTCATCTGTAACTATTGAGATTATCTTCAGTCATGTCAACAGAAACCATGGCATCACAACTATTCTTTGGCTTAATACAACAATCCTAATTGCGATTGTCTTATCGTACATCCTCACGGGATGGAAGCCACTCCTGCTGACCAATTTATTTACATACCTCGAGTTTAGGCAAAATCTCTGAGATATGTTTGGTTTACCATTGGGGGGAACACATACCGGTGTACCCGAATCTTAAATCAAGTCGCGATGGTTTATACTGTTTCGAAGTGCCTTGTGGAGAATTGCAACAACAGGATGAGAGGAAAAGTTCTGAGGGTGTGGCTAAAGTTTGGATAGGTCAAACTCACGACTCTTCTCAGAAATCAGAGGTTATTTGTGGCAGAATTAGGCCTAAATGTATCGTACGTGTTGCTTATGCAAGCTTATTCAATATTATGGGAGTAGGAAACTAGTGAAAGCTGCTCAAATCTAATTAAAACTGTGTGTTTATCATGTATTTGCCATATAGCAGCACAGGTTGTTACTATTGGCAGATCTAATCACACTGTAACTCCAGACGGCATGATATTGCAAAGAATCTAACGTTATTCCAATTTACACAGATCTATAGGCCTTAGCAACTCCTGTTTATTTTAGGGAGCACTAATTGGCGCATTTGCGAGCATCATCTGCAGCTTTTGGTTGATCATTGGAGCTTTCACTCTGCAACGAAGACATCCAACTTTTCCTCCTCTCAGCATCGAAGGATGCGTGGCGCACAATAATCTCACCTCTTCGAACTATGATGACATCAACTCCAGCTCCAGCTTCGACTTCTTCAACGAAACTTCGAATAGCACAACGATGACGTACTTCCGTCCACAGACAAATCAAACAATTGAGGTGACGTCATTAGGCTGAAAATTGTTGAAAGTCTGCTCAACCGCTAAAAAATTTAATTACACAATTGTTTTTCCTTTTAAAGGTTGGGTTGATTCTGTGTCAGTGTGAGATAAGGTCACGTAAAGAAATGAAGGCAAAATAATAAAAATGATGTTCATGTTCATGCGTAATTTTCTATCAGGCTCTGCTCCGTCTTATCTCAAAGAACTAAGTGTCTCAGTATCTTCCAAACCTGGTCAATGATTTCTCTGCTTTGCTACAAGCTGCGATATACGGAAAATATATGAATTTACAGTCAGTGGAAGTTACATTCTATGTCTGTAAGGTCAGAAGTGAAAACTGCCGACAATGTCGTCTCGTTAGCTTAGGCCTCGACATCTCGGATTATATACTCGCAGAAGTTCTCTCAAACTACGTCTTTTGAATATCTAAATTCTCAATAATAAAAATACTCATATATATTAGATATATATATATATATATTATATATAATATATATATTATATATATTATATATATATTATATATATATATATATATATAATAGGCCTATCTACATATACGCATGTGCAAGCTTATGTGATGAGTGTTGAGAGTCCCTAAGCAAGTGCAAAGCAGTAACAAGACATGCATTCATCAAAGGTAAGATGACTCCGCAACAAACCATCAATTTTGCATGACGCACCAAATGCTAGTCGTGGAGACGAGAAAAGAAATCAAATATGGCATTTAATCAAGTGTTAAAATACACGAATTTCAGATTGAGAATATGTAGCAACTTGTTTTGTTAGGTTCCTCTGCAGGGGTTAGAGAAGTTCTATTCAATTTCGTACATCTGGTACAACTTATTATGGATGTTAGTCACGTTCTTCGTTGGATCCATAGCATCCTTTCTGCTCAGTAAGATATCAATGACTATTTTCTGAATTTAACTTCACAGTCATTTCGAACAATATTTAGTAGAACTGTTTTGCAACTTTTGAAACCGGTCTTCGCTGTAGGTTCGCATATGTGTTCGAATCCCAATACGTACAGCAGTTCATATACACTCATACATTTGAGTGAGGTTACTTTAGGTTAGTTAGTTAAGTATAGTAAATCTATCGATTATGCA